>JAWWEX010000047.1:3868338-3889538 GCA_035583215.1 Arremon brunneinucha
GGCCTGCTCTGAGCTGTGGCTGGCAGCTCCCAGCAGGGCCCTGCCCCCAGGCCCTTTGCAATAAACCACAAGTTCCAGTCCCTGACTTCAGAGATTTCCCACCCTCCTACCCCTGTCACTCCCACAAGTGATATTAGTGAAAAAGGAAAAGAAAACCTGTCTGTTAGCATGTGAAAAGAGCCAGCAGTGTGCCCTTAAGGCAGAGGAGCTGAGGGGTGCTGGGCTGCTGGCACATGGAGTGGGCCCTGCTGTCTGCTCAGCCCTGGAGAGGCCACGCTGGAGTTTTGGGGCCACTCTGGGCTCCCCAGGACAGGGCTGATGTGGCTCTGCTCAGCCTGAGAGGCTCAGGGGATCCTGCTCAGTGTCCCTGAGTCCCTGCTGACAGAGCAGGGCACGAGGGGCACAGGCTGGCACTGTGGGTTCCCCCTGCTCAGGAGGCATTGCCCTCTGTGATTTGGCTGAGCAATGAGAGCTGGGTACCTGGGCACGTTCTGGGCTCCTGGGGCTGTGCCAAAACTGGCTGGGCACTGTCCTGGGCAGCTCTGGGTGTCCCTGCTTGGTGTCCAGAGCTCCTGTTCATGCTCAGCAGCCTCAGGGTTAATTATACAACAGTGTTAGAGGCTCATGTTACTCCTTCAGGCCTCAGCCTCTTCCTGCAGCATCATTAAACACTTCAGCAGAGATGCAGGAAGGGAAAAGGAGAGCAGAGAATATCACTTTACAGGGAGTAGTGATTGACATAATTAAATTAGCTAAGAGTCATGCCCTTTCAGTTCTATCAGCCACTGCCCAGTGTGATCTCCAAGCATTTCAGGCTCCTTCATGTTGATACATGGAGATAACATCTGTGCCACAACAGTTAGGGAATTTTGTCTTGTGTGAAGGATGAACTTGGAATTTAAATGAACAGAAAATATCCTAAACCAGACAACAATTGCATGGCAAACCTCCTAACAGCAAACATCATTTAGTGTCAGGGAGAGGCTTTCTCTGTTGGAGATCTTAAAAAAAAAAATAAATTAGCCCTATTCTGTCAAGGACAGCAGAAATAAAATTTGAACCTGTATTGGAGCGATGGAATGGAGCAGTGAAATCTCAAGGTGCCCTTATTTAAACACTTGTCTAAAGACAATGTTTAGGATTCTCTTAGAAATTTGCATTGTCTGCTGAATGCATTGAAAAGATAACATTCCCATGCAGAGCTGAGCAGGGCATGCAGTATTTTAAAACAGAATAACCTTATCTAAAAAAACCCAACCAACCTCAAATAAAAACATCTCAACCCAAAACAATGTGATCACTGTAGCCCAGTGTACCCAAACTGATTTTTTCTTTGCTTTTCCTTCTTTCTACTCACACTCCTTGGCAGTAACACTTCTCTGAAAAAGAATTTTCACTCTGCTGCTTTCCTTGCTGTGCTAATCACCTGTATCTGAAAATACATCTTCAAAATTGTTTTACTCTGACGGGTCAGCAGATAAAAGCTGGATACCAGGGGGTAAATGCACTCACTAATAGACTTTCTTTCTGTAACCTAAGCAATATTCCAGAAAAAAAACTTGGGTCATCATTGGTGTTAGGTTTGAAAATATCACTGGAAAATGAAGTCCTGTACTTTGTTGCTGGAGATGAGATTTTTTAATTTTTTTTTAGTCTTAGGTTCTGGTTTTCCTATCTCTCAGTTAATTTATGTGATAATTACCACCACAGCTGACTGACCAAAATCTTTAATGATAAAACTATAGGAGCCCAGGCCCCATGGTGGGAGTGAGCTATTAGTGCCTCTACGTGTGAGACACACAGAGTGCTTTTCCTTCTCAGAGTTCCCTTCAGCACAGTGCAAATTGCAGTGTCACAAAGCACTGCCTGCTCCGCATCCCAGCTCTGCCTGGGGTTCTGTGCCAAGGGTAGCATTTCCATCCTATCCCACAGTTTCTGCAGTACAGAAACACAGGTTTTGTTAAGGGGTGTTTTACAGGTTTATATGAAAATGTGTCTTCATTCTGCTTCGAAGTTTTTTTACACATTAATCTAAAATTACTGCAAGTACTTCTCAGCTATGTAGGCACCAATGCAATATTACCAGTTCAGTTTGCAAGAGAATTGCAGTGTCACAAAACACTGCCTGCTCCTCCATCCCTGCTCTGCCTGGGGTTCTGTGCCAGGGGAAGCATTTCCATCCTATCCCACAGTTTCTGCAGTATCACATCCCCATTTGGGAGGGCAGGAATTGCAAACAGAGGCTGCTCTGCTGCAGGAACCTCTCAGAACTAGCTGGCAGTGCCAGCTCTGGAGGGTGCTGAGCTATACTGATGTGCACAAAAGGAAGGGTTGGCCATATTTCCATTTTTTCACACTTGATGGCTTATGGTCCAACAGTTCTGTGCTATATATTATCTGTAAAAAGTGATTTCTCAGGTTGAACTTAAGAATTGCTGAATTATTGATGCATTTTAAGCATGCATTAATGGCTTGGATGTGAATTTCTATATTTAACATAACCACCAATAATTTGGGCCTGCTTAGGAAAGAGTGTGGTCAATTATTTTTCCCATTATCTAATGTTTGTTTCAGTAAAAACATGATTTATAGTCATCTGATTTATTGAAATATGAGGGTTTTTTGGCAATTTTAGTACTGTGGAACAGAATGTGTTTATTAATTGCCATGACCTAAGGATGACTTGAATCAAAATGTTGTCCTTGCTAATAGCTGAATGCCTGCACACCAAAAAAAACCAACAAACCTCTCAAACAGATCTTTGAAATTATTGAGCCATTGGTTGTTTCAGAGCAGTAATATCACAGCTTCAACAAAAAACAGTCTTCACTGTGGAGCCTGGATCCAAAACATCCAGAATCTCCCAGTATGTTCTACTGGAGCCTAAATAATAGTTTTGGTCATAAATTCCTGGAGTAGGCATGAATATAAAAATTATTGTTTTAGCTGTTGGCTGGATCAGGCAGCTTCTCTGACTGGAGATGAATTGGGTTTTGTAGAGTTTTGTTTGCAAAAAAGACCAAACAAATGTGGTGTGGTGAACTGGGCAACTGTGGGACCAACATTTAGGAGGAGAGGAGAGCACTGGAAAGGGCAGCCCTGCTGCATGGCTAATTCTCTTGATCCAAGACACTGCCTTGGGGTCCCACACAGCATTAGAGAAGTCAGGAAAGAGCTGCTGCAGCCTCCTTCCCATTCAGAGGCCTTTTCTGGTTAAAAAAAAAAATAAAAAATGACCTTGAAATCTCGATTTTACACTGCCTGTCAGGGACTAGGAAATTGATTGGCAATGCTGATATCAACTTAAGTTTGCTTTTAAAAATCAACAATCTATTTGCAGCAGCCAGAGCACGATAGGCAAGGTTTCAAAAGCAGAGTGCCAGAAGGATTCTCATGGCCAGGCCAGCAGGGAAAGATTTCTTTGAGGCACTTCATGAGACAAGTGGCTTCTCTGGCATCAGAGTTTGTCCTGGTGCCAGAAGCCTTCCTGTGACAACAAGGCATGAAATTCCCTTCCAGCCTGGCATCGAACTGCATTTGCTCAGTGTGATAGGGACAGCCAGTTAAATAATACAAAGTGATTTTCAGCAAGTTTAACACACCTTATCTAGTTGATATCCTCTAGGACCACTCTGATACCCTTTACTGCTTTTTAGTGATGTTTTTTTTTCCCTCTTGTGTAAAAAAATAGCACTTTACTCTTACTGAAACACTGTTGTGTCACTGAGGATGGGATGTTGGCTTGTGGAACCAGACTCCAGTGTGTAAAGCTAAGGGGCAGATGAGCCATTTTAATATTCCCTGCAGAACTACTGCTCTGAATGTAGGCTGCAGGTAATAAAAGTTAGTGTGTGTTATTTTGGACAGAAAAAGAGGGAAAATCCCTTTGATTTCTTTTATTCTTGGAGCAATGATTATGGGATTGTTCAGTCTGCTTTTTAGGGATGCTCCATACATGGTTGGCATTTCTTAGCTAATTTCTGGTTTTAAAAAACCTTAAAAACCAAAATTAACAAAGCCAGCTCCACCACACCCTGACAAACCCATCCACTAAAACTCCCAACCTCACTGGCCTTGAGAATAAATCCCCTTTTACATTTTTAAACCAGAAAATGAGTTTTACAGTGGCAGGACTTTTATTAAGCTGCAAAATGTGATCCCCACCTCCCATTGCCAGTGGCATTTGAAGGAAAATATGTCATTTGGTACCTTAAGAAAACAGGGTGGTAAGGAGTTGTTTCTGGTACATTCTTCATGTTCTCACTGGGGTTGGAAACTTTTAATAGTCCTTGTGAGAAAGGCATCAAAGCCTGAAGGATGAAACAATAAGAGAGGGAGAGAATAAGCTCAATATTGTTAGAGCTGGCTTTTTCTTGAGGCTGTTTTCACACTTCCTCAGGCAATAAGATTTTTTTTTAAAAGTAGTCTCTAACATGAAGCCCACTTCTGGGGCCTGATAAGATAAAACGAGACAGGCTAAGAAATCTTTATTTCTCTGCAAAGTTATTGGTTCATGTCTCATGTCCACAGATTAAAGAAGAAATTGATCTTGCTTTCAGACAAAGAATTTTCACATTGCTGATTGTCAAGCATGGGTTAATTTGCTGAGTTCTTTTTCCTCCTCAATGAGTGGAGTGGTTTTGTTAAAGGGCTTTTTGCAGGTTTATATGAAAATACGTCTTCATTCTGCTTTGAAGTTTTTTTACACGTTAGTATAAAAACACATACTGCAAGTATTTCTCAGCTATGTAGGCACCAATCTAATCTTACCACTTCAGTTTGCAAGATAATGTATTTCCTCTTTCATCATTGGATTTAGACTTACTCTTTAAAAATAAAAAGGGAAAAAGGAGATAGGAGACAAGACTTTGCTAAGCTGAAAGAACATGAAATATTTTTTTTTTTCTTCCTCGTCTTCCTAAACCTACCCAAGTAATTCTCTGACAGGAGAGATGCCAGGAAAAAGTGCAGAAATACCTGTGTAATGACCTTTGCTATTAAAATTAACGTGTGCCTCCTGCACCTGTTCAGAAATGGTTTAACATTCTTCTGCCTGACTTCAGAAACACTGGGTAATTAAACAGTACTTTCAGTGAAGGTCAACTCTGAATTAGTAGTTCATTAAATTATTTGTCATGCTGAATGTTACTCCTGGTCACCAGCAGCAGTGAATTCAAACAAAGAGCAGAGGAATGTCATTTTTTTTGCTCTCATTGCAGGGGAAATTGCTGTCTGAGCTGTTAGGTCACCCAGCAGGGAGGAGCCCTCATGCCCAGCACAGAAAATCCTTGTTTGCACAGGGATTGCTAGAGGTGGCATGCTCAGAAACATCTCAGGGGTGTGCTGCCTGCTTCTGTTTCAGAATATGCCTGTAAGAGCTCAATTGTCCTCTTCAGGCCCGGGAAAATCAGTTTGTGTTGGCAAGGATTTCCCTTGTAGTGTCACACATTTTATAGCAGCTACAAGGAGGACCTGTGCCTTTTTGTTGTAATTTTACATGGTGGTAAAAGTTTGAGATGGAACAAATTATGACTTAGACACCCCAGATTTAAAGCACCTGCTGAAACAAGCCCAATTATGAAATGGATAATTAAACCTGCAGTGTGCCCTGGGGTATGAACCACTTGGATCAGATTTTCTCACAGGTGGGAGGCAGCAGTGCATTTCAGTGCAGTTCTGATCTGGCTGTTCTGTCTTGCATTTCCAGCACTGGTCTTCAGCAGTTGTTCCCCATAAGGATGGGGATTAGAGCCTGATGTTCCTCCTAGAGCCTGGTGTTCCTCCCAGAGCCTGTAGCACCCACAGCTAGGTGCAGACACAATGTACAGTCTGTTTTCTGTCCATTTTGCACATGGTTTTAGTTCCTTCAGTACTCAAGTAGGGCTGATGTTGCTATAGGACGTGAAATAAAATGATGTGCACATGCAGCTCTCCAAGGTAAAAAAGAGGGAAGTTTAATTCTGACTCCAATATTTACAGATTTCCAAAACTGACAGTGGATTGGAGGGTGACAGTGCCACCTCTCCAATGACACTGGACAAACCAACAGTCCATCACATTTCTCCTCTTCCATAAAAGAATGCAAAGCAATAAGTTATTTACAGAAAGTGTGTGTAAAAGTTCAGTACAAGACTGTAGACATCAGAAGGTTTAGAAGAACTTAAAAAATCGGGTGACAGGCTTTAAAATCCATTTAAAATCAGTGGGAATTTAGGATTATAACCTGTACTGATGCACCCTCAGGTTGATCAGAAGCTCTGGAAGGTGCCAGAACATCCCCTGGTGGCTCTGAGTCCCTGGCCGAAGACCCAGAGTGTTGTGTTGTGTTTTTTATTTGGCATGTAAATTGTTTGATTTGTGGTTTGGCAGTCCTTTTGGGTTTTTTCTCCCCCTGTTTTAGAGTGACACAGACCTGCCTTTGTTATTTAATTGAGCCAGGTGTCAGTTTATCTGTTTGTTACTTGGCTATTTCCCTGCCAAGTTTCAAACCCCTTCCCCCCACATCCAGTTGTTAACCCCTCCTGTCCCAAGCAGTTTTCCTGCCTTGTATTCCACCCCCAGTTCTCCTGATTAGTTGAACATTGAGACCTGTTCCCCTTTATAAGCTGTTGTTTGGAGCATGTCCCAGCAGTCTGTCTGTCCCTGTATCCCTCTGTCCATGGTGCTGCCTCTGGAGCTGCTCTTGCAGGGACACAGGCAGGGGGACCAGGGTGTCCCCACTCCCATCAGGTGTGCGTGGATTAAAACTGAGCCACAAACAGCTGGGAGAGCTCTGCAGTATTTATCAGACTGTACCTATAATGAAACTCTGCTGTTGGTAATTGCTAGGGGAGATTAAACCTTTCCAAAGACACAGTTGGTGCATACTAATGTCCTGTTCTCCAGAGGAGGGGACCTCAGGAGAGCTGGGGAGGGAAGGAGGAGGAAAACCTGTCCGTGTTCAGGGTGTGTGATACCAGGGAAAACCTCATTATTTGTTCAAGGCACCAGCACAGGATTTTTGTAGGCCAGATCAATCTACAGATGCTCTGTGAAAGAGAATTATTCCAGGACAGTGCGTGTGAAACTCTTCAGGTCTGAACTTAGGTCTGTTCTTGAGGGATCTGGGTGGGCATTATTTTTTTAACACTTTTTGCTGTGGTATTTACAGAGGGAAGGAAGAAACCTCTGCACTAAGGAGATGCTGAGGTTGTTGCATTCTTGCCATCATTCTTAAAGCTGTTCCTGACTGCTTTGGTTCTCCTTGGATGTCAGCAGAGGTTCCCCCTGCACCTTTGAGCAGGAAGGACAGGGATTTTGCATTATCCTGGCTCTGCCCCTGTGGTTGGAAGGATTTCTGCCACCACTCCTTGTCCCCCTGTTGTTTCCTGTTGCTCAGGGTCAGTCACAGGCTCAGGGTGTGGGATGGTGGGATGCAGGAGCTTCAGCAGGGGTGGCACCTCCCCAAGCTGCCTTCAAATGCATGCCTAGAAAATACATTTCACAGAGCAGAACAAAGTGTGCATTTTTTAGGCGATTCAATCTCTTTCCAAAAAGACAGTTTGGCAGAGGAGTCTCGTGTTAACAAGCCACAGAACAGTGGGGACAGGAGGGAAAGGTTTTCCACCAGAGCCCAGGGAGGGCTCTGAGGCTGTGGGGAACTCGGGTCAGGGAACCCTGAGAATTCCAAAGAATTCTTTGGAAAGATTGGTAACACCAGAGTTCCAGGGCCAGATTAGGACATTCCAGCCCAAACTGCAGTGGGACAGAGGCTCCCAGTGCACTCAGACTGTCCTGGCTGTGCTGCCCGTGCTGGGTGGGAATGTCCAGTGGCACGAGGTGGCAGCTGAGGAGTTCTGAGAACATCGCCCACAGGGAAGCTGCTGTGGGGGACAACCCAAAACCTGAAATTTGTTCCTCTCTACATGAAGAATATAAGGTAGAGATCAAGTGCTGACCCTTTTTCAATGCCCAATGCTAATGTGTAGATGGTAGCATAGTCCAAACTCCATGTATCCCTTAAAATTTTTATATTTATTATTTATATGTGTTGTGAAAATTCACACAGAATAAACAAGGGAATAAGTAAAGAATGTCACATATTTGAATGGGAAGGCCAGTAGATGGATGATAGAAATTAGCAACTTCTTTCTGTCTGGTTTCTTGAATAAGAATAGTTACATTTTATTAATGTATATTCAGGCAAAGCTATATCTACACACTAAATCAATTGCTTTTGAACATAATATTAAAACAAAGTAGAAAATGATATTTTAAATGGAAACTTCAAAAAATCTTTGCAAGGCTCACTGAAGAAATATTAAATTTCTGTGGACTTGGTGAATTTATGTCCATTAGAAACTCCCAAACTCTAAATGACTTCTAAATTATATATCCTCTTAGGGTAAAAAATAATCCAAGTTTTCATTTATATATATTAAAATTACAGCTGAGATCCATGATTTTATTGTAGTGCCTCAATCCCATTAAGATTGAGAGAAGTTAGATATTTAGATATCTTTGTGGAGAAATCCTACAAAATGAGGTTTTTAATGGACAATTTAATGAAAGTGCTGCTGTGTGTGCAACAGCT
This sequence comes from Arremon brunneinucha, assembly GCA_035583215.1. Classification (NCBI taxonomy): domain Eukaryota; kingdom Metazoa; phylum Chordata; class Aves; order Passeriformes; family Passerellidae; genus Arremon; species Arremon brunneinucha. Next base: position 3,876,911 of record JAWWEX010000047.1, read on the forward strand.
GACAAAAAAAGCAGGCAAACCCCTGGAAAAAATGGAGCAAAGAGGGATAGAAAACAGTTCTGAAGATTTATTATGTTATGAAATCGATTTAGGAAGGGGAAATACTGGGTGAGGAGGACGCTCAGTATTTGTGGTGTTTGTGCAGCCTCTGTCTCTGGGGTTAATTCCAGCAGGCTGAGCTGTCCTGGCCATCAGCCCTGCTGGGACTGGCCCTGCCCTGAGCTGGGATTTCACAGCTGCCACTCTCATCCCTCTACTGCTGCTTGGTGGCTTCAAGGAAAAGGAGAGCAGGCAGCAAACTGTGGGTGTCAGGTAACATCTGTCACCTAAAAAAATCACCCTGCCCAGCCCTGAGTAAAATATAATTGATATTTTCTTGTATTTGTGGAGTTCCTAGATGAAGGCAGGAATGATGAATCTGAGTCCATGTTCTCACAAGGCTAATTTATTATTTTATGATACTATATTATATTAAAAATGCTATACTATACTAAAGAATACAGAAAGGATTCTTATAGAAGGCTAAAAAGATAATAATGAAAACTCCTGACTCTTTCTGGAGTCCTGACACAGCTTGGCCCTGATTGGCCAAAGAGTGAAAACAACTCCCAGCAGAATCCAATGGAACAATCACCTGTGGGTAAACAATCTCCAAACACATTGCACATGAGCACAGCACAGGAGAAGCAAATGAGATAAGAATTGTTTTCCTTTTCTCTGAGGCTTGTCAGCTTCCCAGGAGAAGAATTCTGGGCAAGGGGATTTATCAGAGAGTATGATGGTGACAATATACCTCACAATATTTTATAAAGTCCCCCTATTATATGTGTTATATAAAAATGCAGGCAAAGGTTTTCCTTTGGAATTCCTTAATCAAAATGAGGAATATACTGACTCTGACAGGCAGCTGGAAGAGATGTTGAAATAGAGAATTTAATCCTCCTTTTCTGGGTTTTCTGTTGGTTTGCTGCAAGCCCCCGCTGGCAGGGAAGCAGTGCTGTAATTTCCTGAGCAGCACTGATGCTCTCCATGTCTTGGACACAGTTTTAGCCTAAAGCCCCTGGGAATGCTCTGGGAGCAGCTCTGTGCTGTGGAGGGAGAATGAGAAAACTTTGCTGCCAATAAGAGTTGTTTGCAAGGCCAGGATGAGTCAACATAGGAAAGTACACTTGCTTTTGTGGTGTTCTTTATGCTTCTGAATGTGTTCCTACATTCCCTGAAAAAGGTTCCTTGAAGAAATTAAGGGATTGCCTGGGAAGAAGAAAAGCTCTGCTATGAATTTTTCAGGAAATCCTCTCGTGATTAATCTCTGTTTATACTTGAAATTTCTGTTCCCAGACAGATTTTCCCCATGTTAAAGAAATTATTCTGTAGGAAAGAACAGAATGTCTGAGGAAGACAGCAAACGCACACCTAAAATGGTAATTTAGTTATGATGGTTTTGTGCTGTGCTTACATCTGTGTTCCCAAGGGCTGATTTGATTATGTAGCAGTTTCTTCTTAGAATAAACCAGCATGTTTAGAAAGGCATTGACTCATGGCAGAGCTAAAACTGACAACAGTTAAATGTAACTCCTTCCATTAACAATAATGGAATTCATGTTGTATCATTATCATGGTTGGAAAGCCTGTCAAGAAAGGAAAAAAAAAGCACTGCACAGCATTGATTTATGTGGTTTTTATGTCGAGAGCATGTGTTGGTGATCCCAGCTGGACTATAAAGGGCACAGGCATTCCATTGCCAAGATTTAGGTGCCGTTTAAAAGTACAAAATCAGGTTTGGAGGCAAGGGTTGAAGTTAAATCTTGACAGCACACAGAAAATAAAAAGTGTGTAATGAGAAGAAAGACAAGACACTAGGGAGAGGTCAGAAAAAAAATTTCTTTAACATCAGAAATCCTTTATGGAATAAAAAGGGGCACAATAAAGTATGTTTAAGTCCAAGGGGGTAGCTGATGTCAGGCAGTGGGAGAATGTCTGGTGAATTTTGAGGTTGTACACTGAAAATTCACCAGCTGAGCTGGTGAGAGCCCGGTGCTGATGCCACCAAGGTCATGGATGTGAGCTGTGTGTGAGTGATGCACTGAAGAGTTGGGCTCAGAAATCCCTGTGGGGCCCTTCCAGCCTAGAATATCCTGTGGAATCCCTCTCAGCAGTGGCCTTGCTGTCTGAAATATCTGGGCAGAAATGCAGCGGCTGCAGCTGAGCCTGTGGTGGCTGATGCAAAGAAAAGTGAGAGAAGAACTTGAGAGGAAAGGAGGATTGTATGGCTTGGGCTGTGAGCTGGTGAAAAGTGTGGGCTTGGGCTGAGAACAGAAAAATAACTTTATTTACAACAAATGGGGTCATTCCCAATGGAAAGATGAAAAGAGATCTATTTTCTTGAGATGAGTCCAGGGGTACAGGATACTATGGTTCCAATCTTGACTTTGAATTGGACCCAAGAACAGTAATAAAACCAAAATTGTTCAAATCATTAAAGAAGAAAAATCCCTTCTGTGCTCATGCTCCCTATTTAAATTTCCTTAAAACAGCATTTCCCTCTTCTACCTGTGCTGCTGAGTTTTTAATACATCTATTTAAATGCAAATTTTGACTTTTGGTCTGTAATCACAAAAATGTTTGACACGTAAATTTTTATCAGCAATGTAATTTTATAGAGGAGCAGTAATGGAGTGGTAGGCCACAGATAGCAGGGTGATGCATTGCTCACCCTGTTCCAGTGTGGGGAAGTGCTCCAGTCTCAGATTGTTTCCTCAATGCTCAACTTACTGAGATGCATGCAGAGCTCTAGAAAACTTTTTAGCTGTACTTGGAGTGTTTGCTTGTGTACCAAAAGCTCCCTGAGGTCCATCATTTCTTTGTGTGCCCTGCATTGCTGCCATGGCAGTGTTGACAGCTGTGTCTTCAAGAAGGGAAGGGTTTTTTCCAGCCCAGCATTTTTCTCCTTTTCTCAGTGGGTTTATTGCCTGGGTAGGGGAATGTTTTACCAGCATGCTGCCAAATCCAGTGCTGGTTACTCTTTGCTGGCTGCTGAGTGTGTGGTTTGTGTTTCATCTTTGCCCACTCCCATCAGACAGTCTGGCCCTCCCCAGTCCCTGTCCAGGGTGGTGGTAGCCACCTATGGGAATTGGAAAAGCAGAAACTTCCAGAGACACTGAAGGGTTTGATCTGCAGCCTTGGGAGAAGCTCTGGTTGGTGTAAAAATACAATACACAGACATTAAGTAGAAAAACCATAAATGTGTGTTTCTGTGGTTGTAAGTGAGATTATGCCTTAGGTAAGTGAGAAACTGCATTGATAAGATGGTGAAGGGTTTATAGTGTAGGGGTCTGGTTGTGCAGAGTAAGTAAAGAGTTTAGAGGTTAGAATAGAAGCATTTGTGTGCATGTGAGACAGAAACCTATTGGATGAAAGTATGCACAGTGCAGCAAAATTAAGTAAAGGTGATAGGTCAGAAAAGCAAAATGAACTTTGTGGCATCTATTCATTGGGTTAGAAAATTCTATATTGCCTTGGAGCAGAGAACTTGTGAGCACTCTGAGCTATGTCAGGCTGCTTGCTCTCATAGATCTCACAGCCTCTGAGACTGATGTTTGTGTGAGCAATAAATCCTCCTTAGCCTGGTAATGGTGCCATCCCTTCATTAACAGCAGTGATAATCACAGCCACCAGCCCTGGTGTCCCTGCCAGGGCTACATCTGCTGAGCAGGGCCACAGCTGCAGCAGTGACAGAGCTCCAGCTGCAGCAGGCAGGGCCTGTTTGGCAGAGCTGTCTGTCCTGCTGGCTGTCTGTCCTGCTGGCTGTCTGCTGGGCTGAGCAGCCACAGCACCCCAGGAGTGCCTTTGGCTCAGGAGTTGGCACAGCTGGGGTGGCCCTGCAGCCACGGGTGCTGCTGTGCTTGGACAGCCACACATTCTGCCCTGTGAATCTCAGACTATCTTGAGCTGGCAGGGACCCCAGGATCATCCAGGGCAGCTCCTGTTCCTGCACAGACCCCCCAACACTCCCACCCTGTGCCTGAGCACTGTCCAAGCTCTCCTGGAGCTGTGGCAGCCTCAGGGCTGTGCCCATTCCCTGGGGAGCCTGGGCAGTGCCAGCACCCTCTGGGGGAAGAGCCTTTCCCAAAATCCAGCCTGACCCTGCCCTGCCCAGCCCCAGCCATTCCCTGTCCCAGGGGGCAGAGATTGGAGCTGCCCCTTCGCTGCCCTTCATGAGGATGTTGAACACGACAATGAGGTTCTTCTCAGGCTCCTCCAGGCTCAACAGACCAAGTTCAGCTGCTTCTCTCCAGTCCTTCCCCATCCTCCTGGCCTCCTCTGGAAGCTCTCCAATGGCTTCATGGGTTTTCTGTACTGGTGTCCCAAGCTGCACCCAGAACTCGAGGTGAGGCAGAGTTAGGAAATGCTGTTTTCGCATTGATATTGGCTGGTCAGACACAGGGCAGGGCACAGCATGGTGCCAGGCGTGGAAGGAGTGTTAATCCCACTCTTGACTTCTGAGGGATCAATAATATCTGTACAGAAATTCATTTTAAACACTATACCCACACAGTGAGCCAAGTCTGTGCCTCCCTGTGATAGCAGATATTTACTTAATTCTAGTATAAAGTGACTGTAGGTGGCTGCTTTCATTTTACTTATTGTTCAAAATAATTCTGATATTATGGCAAGGATCAATACTAAATGTCAGATATTTTATTGTACTTTCAATTACAGAAGATAACACACCTTAGGTTCTGCACATTCTGCATTTTATGTTCCCTAGATGCCCTGGCATTAATTACATACTTCAGATTGCAAATGACAGAGGATCTGAAGGGCACTGTGCTACATTTTCATTCTCATCATCTCTATTTTCTGAATTTAGACAGGTTACAAACCATTACTGAAGACTTGAGCAGTGTTGAAGCCATTTAAATATAGCAGTAACATATCAAGTGTATCAAATAGTTCCTCACTGTTTGGCAAAGGACAAGAAATTTGGAGAGGAGGAAAATCTTGAAGCAAAAGCTGTTTGACTGCATCAAGAGTCTGGAGAAATGATTTCTTACACACTTCACTCAGTGCTGACTTTCCTGCTCACTGAAATGTCCTGGGGCTGTTTCATTGTCACTCCTCTCCCCTGACTGGCTTTGCTCTGCTCTGCTAAAATCTGTTTATTCACTGCTGCTGAGGCTGGAGTGGCCTGGATCATTAGCTACCCGTTCAAGGTTAACTTTTTGTGCTGAAATGGCTTTTTGTGAAACACCTTTTAAGGTTTTGAAAATACTTGGCATTGTCTTACCTAAAAACCTGAGATTTGAGTGCAGCCATCATCATCTTTTTAGTGAGAATAAGATTTTTCTCTCTTTCCTCCTCTCTCTCAGTGTTGTAAAAACACTCACATTATTTTTAGTCCATTTCTCCTTTATTCATGTGCAAGAACAACAAATGTCCTGAGTATATCTGTGAAGTGCTTTGCTTTCCAAGTGCTTCTGTAATTTGCTGGACACTAATGTTTAAATGTTTGCATATTGAAAAAAACAAGTATTTGTATATTCAGAAATACCACACTAGTGGTTTTCACTCCTCATTCTTGCCAACCTTTTTTCTCTTGAGCACTAAGCAAATTTCATAGTGTAGCCATGCAATTTTTATAATAATTTTGACACTGGAAATTAATTGTAGGCTCGATCAAGATACTTGTTCAATGACAGAGCCACACTGACCAGATTTCCTACAGAAGGTTGTGATTAGTGTCAGCCAGTTTCTCTTTCTGCGATCCTATTGTTTGTGATCAGTGTCAGCCAGTTTCTCTTTATTTTTACGGGCCATTTTTTTAGATTTTTATCCATGCTATGGCCTCAGGTTTTGGATATTGTCTTCACCAGTCTGGATCTTAAGAATTTGTGTTCTCAAGTCATCAAAGCACAGGGATGTTGATCTGCCAGCTCAGAGCAGCATCTGGAGCTGCAGGTGCAACACCAGGAGCATCCCCTGCCCCTCCTAAGGTCCAGGAGGATTTCCAGATCACGAAATGGTTCCCATGAGCCACTCTGGGACACCAGCTTTGATACAATTAACCTTCTTGACCCTCCTTGTCACGTTTTGCCTTTTAAATTACCTGATTTTCCAGCTTAACATGTAGTAAACACTTTTTTAGTCATTTTGGTTATGGTGTATTTGTAGGAGGGATGGAAGTGGAGGAAATGGACTCACAGCAGCTAAAGCCAAATCAGAGGTACAGCCCAGATGAAATTCAGGAAAAGAGAAATCCTAAAGGGAAGAGAGAACTATTTTTCTAGCAGTTTGTCTCTTTATGGTGATCTGTGTTGGGGAAGGGGAATCCTGTTATTGCCAGGCACTGAAGGAAGCTCTCTGTGCTGGTCTTAGGCTGCAGATGAAGCAGGACAAAAATGGAATGTGAAAATGGAGCTTGCAGGTGACAGCTTTGAGCTGTAATACAGTGTTTCAGCCCCATTTGAAGGTATGTAATATATATTTGCTGCCATGCCTTTTTTAAAGAGCTTGTCAATGTTCTATTTCAGGTGGGAAAAGTACAGGCAAATAGATGGTTAATGGTGAGACTTCCCTCACCTGCTGTAGGAGAGGAGACAGAACATATCAAATACCAGGTTCTGGATGCAGATTTGTGGGGTTCAGTCCTGTGCCAAGCTGTTGCTCAAGCTAGAATGCTTGCATGTGCATAAACCAGTCACTGTTTGTGCCAATGCCTGGATGGAATCCTTAGGATGGAATTAGCAGCTGGCCAGAGGGATGGGGCAGTGCCAGTGAACTCTTGATGTCCTCACAGGGCTCAAATTCCTCCTGGTGGTGTCAGGGCTGAAAAGTTTGTGAGCTCCACAATGGCACAGCCTGTGACTGAGCTCTGCTGGTTTGGGATTCCTGTGGATCAAGGCACTCTAATACATTAAATATTGGTCCTGTCAGTTCCTGCATGGGAGAGGTTTCTGCAGTGTTGGGATGCTGAACTGCAAATAAAGGAGCAAGAGGATAAACGGAATAGAAATAGGTGTGTTTCTTCCTCTTTCACAGCCCTCACAAAGCATTGCTGGGTTTATGCTCTGTTGGAAAAGCTGAGTTATTTTTATAATTATTGCACTTGTGCACCTCTCAGCTGGGCTTAGCAGAAGTTCACTAGGTAGAAGTAAAGTTGTGCTTGCTAGGCAAGAGAAAATCCAAAATACCAGCAGGTCTGAATGCAAAACCAACATTTTTTAAGAGAAAAATCTGAGAAATAAAGCATCTACTTTTACTTCAGTGTTAGGACTCTTATAGCCATAAATCCAGATTCACTGCCATTACTCATCTCTCTAAGGTGTTGATTTTATAGAAGTGATGCTAGGGAAACAACCCACCCAAAAGTGAATTAAAATCTAAATCTTAAGTCATCACACAAATGTTTGCTATTTATACTGTCCATCTGTCTATGGTGCCTGACAGATAATCAATATACTCTTACTAAAAAAAAAAAATAAATCCTGTTGCTCTGGAGAAACACAGCACTGAGCCCAGCCAGAAGTTCCTGTAATACCTCTGTGCATTGCTGCACTTGCAGAGTGGGCTGAGAAATAAGGGCAGATGAGTATTTTCTAATAACTGAATAGTCAAATAGTGGGACTGAAAGCAAGAACAAAACATCTGTGTCCTAAACTCTGTGTTCTTGAGCAAGGCTGCTTGGGGCTGCAAGGAGTGGGCAGTGCTGCCTGCTCTCAGTTGCACTAACACTGATTTATTTGTGTTTTTTGCGTGGGGGAAATGTTTGCATTTTGCTGCTGAGGTTTGGAAGGAATTCAGCTTTTCTTGCTTGGTGATCAGCAAGCTGTTGTGTGGAGCTCAGTTATTATGGCTCCAGTTTCTCCCTCCTCGTGGGCATTTCTGTTGAAATTTGGGACTTTTCAGGGGGCTGGTTTCAGTGGGAGGTTGGTGCTGTCTTTTGGTGGAAAAAATGCCTAAACTCCAGCTTCTGTAGATGACTCATGGATCACAGCTAATCAGAGTCACAGTGCTTCTTCATACATCTGATTATCTATGTTTGTAGCAGGCTTATTTTCATTAGGGAAGCAAACTCTAAAGCTATAATAATCCAGTGAATTATTATGTACAATTGTATAGATGTGAGCTGAATTTTTTACTTGGTATCAAAGAGAAATGGTCACTGTAATGAAACAAATTCTACTTGTATTTGTGCAAGTCCATGAACAACTGAATATGTAAAACAAAACATTTTTTCTCATTTATTTTTCAGGTTTTGCAGAATGCTATTTTTTGTCTGTTTTTCAGCTCATTATAAACTTCTGTGGTAGAATCTTCCAGCTGAATCTGGAAGGGTTTTGCAGGTCTTTGAAGTACAAGCCTTTATCTAGTTTGGGATGCGTGGCTCTTCTTAGCAAGTTAATAGAATCTACGTCCTGAGACATTACAGGGTAAAATGTTAAATAAATTCATTGTTATTGCATTAAATCTCAGGGGAAAAAATGGCCAGTTTGGAAAGAAAATTTTTGTTATTGAGTGGCTTTTCAGGGTTTTGAGGGTTCAGCCAAAACAAAATTGAAATAGTTATAATGGAAAAAACCTGCAGCACACAAGTTCTATTCAGTTCTCCTAGTGAGGCATTTTTAATCTTTTCGAGGGTGAGTTTGAGAGTTAATTGTTGATTTTGTCAGTTTTATAAGCACACCAACATAATGAATTTTTGACCTGCTGAAAGAACAACGAGCAAGTTCATCTTTGAATTTTCAGGAGTGTGGTTGTTTTGCTTTTGGCATAATTTGGTTCAGAGCTAAGGGCAGCCCACCCTCAGAACTCTGCTGCTGTCTGCATAGCCACCAGTGCTATGACAGAAGTGACTGCATGAGCAGCTGCTATAAACACATTAATAGTGAATAAAAGTGTTGGGTACATTAAAAATGGACCTAAACGCAGAGGGGGAGGAGGTGCCTTTGACTGGTGGTGGGGAATAAGTCCTGTTGATTTTGATGGTTTGGCTGGAATTGATCCCAGATCGTGCGGCAGCAGAAACCCACGGAGGCATCCAGAAGTGACCTGTAAGTAGCTGGGTTTGCAGAGGGAGACCTTTTATCCCTGCCATTTGTCACTGGCTGTGCCAGGTATGTCTGGGGGCTCTGCTGCAGGTGTCTCTGGTGTGCAGCCCCTGGCAAATTCATCCCTTGTGCCCCTGGAGCTGCCCCCAGCAGGCTGCAGTGGCAAACCATGGGCAGCAGCCTCTGCTTTTATTCTTATCGTACTGGCACACAGAAAATGCCCAAAATACCTCGTGCAAAACAAAAAAAAAACGTGCCTAGAATATTTAGTGATTGATTTCGCAATTAGAAATTTGCTGGTCATTGTCCTGCCCCGGGACAGATTTCAGAGTAGTGATTGAAGCCAGAACGGAAGAGACGACGTCTTTTAAAGTCGTTCTGTCAAATCATTTAAATGAGTTTAAAGGGCAGTTCATCCAACTTCAGAAAATACTGCTTGTGTCTTTTCCCACTGCTCCTGGATTTTGAAAAGTTATTGCTGATGTCTCAGGGAAAGGATTCCAAGCGCTGTGAAAGAGCAAGCAGCTCCCTGCACAAACACACAGCGCCGGTTCTGCATGAGAAGCAGCGCTGAACTTCCTAGGAAGAGTATTTTGAGCAGGTCCAGTTGATAAGCACTCCAGAATCAATATTTCATGTTATTCTACTATACAAATATAACACTGATAGCGGCAGCACTACAAGAGGCTGAAAACAAGTCAATGTCACAGGCAGTTGGCATTCAGGCTGCATGTCCAGCAGGCAGCTCCTGCAGCTCTGGCTGTGCTTTGGGCAGGGCACCGTGTGATGGAGTGGCAGCACCAGCCATGCTCACAGCACCTCTGGGTAAGTCTTTCCTCACCTTCTGCCCCCTTTACTGGAGCCACGCTGGGAAATTTCTATAGAAAGGCTGATGCTGAGTTTTTCCTCTTTTTCTTAAACTGAATTGCTGTGTTGAAAGGATTGATTTTAATGCCCTGACATCAAAATTTTGTTACTGATCTTGAAATAGACTCAACCGCAAATATTTTGCTCAGGGAATTAACTCTGGTTTTGATTCTCTCCCATTCTCTCTGGGAATGCTCTGTAAGGAAGATCAGTGCTCTTTGGCATTTATATATTTTAGTTAGAGGATGTAGCAATGGGAAGACAGAATAATGAATTGCCAGGGAGGCAGGGAAGTTAGGGGAATATAACTGGTGCTTATGCCCATTATTGTTGCAGGTTTTTGACATTTAAAGTGGTTTGCAACCCTTCTCTTATCAGAGCTAATGCCAGACAATCAGTCACCCTGGCACAGCAGTTCTGTGCCTCACTGTTAGTAATGCTGCTGATAATTGATGTGCAGCAGCAGAATTTATAAATGAAATTAGCTCCCCAAAGTTTAAGTGTGACTGTGATTGAAGCAGTAATGATAGAGTTCATGTGAGTACGTTTGCCATTTATCTGAATGTATCATTACTGACAGTGCTTTTTCCTTAACATTTTGTTATCCTTATTCATGTCATTGTTATAATGTCCTCTCAGATACCTGCAAATTACACTGACTTGTACTCAATGCTGATCCTTCCTGCCCACCCCTGCACCTCCTTCTCTGGAATTAATTTGTGCAACATTTGATTTTTAAGAACTCTGAGAGCATCTATAACATAGTCAGAGGAAAGTGCTGTTCAGATAATTGGGGAACAGCTTTGGCTTTCTTGTCGGTGAAGGTTTTTCCATGCTTTATTTTTCAGGAGTATCAGTGTTTTAATTCAATATTATTATTTTTACTCAAAATTCAAAAAAGTGGTTTTAGCTACAAATGAAAGTGAATAGACACGGAATTTTTAGCAACCCAGCAATGTTTCAGACTTTGGACTCAAAATCAAGAGAGCCCCACATCACCATGGATTTGATAATATCTTTAGCTAATCCTGGAGACTCTTTTTAAAAAACTCTTAGGAAAAATTACTGAAGCAGACACAATTTTGGTGATGATTCCATGGTAATCTGAAAATAAAGTGATTCAACATAAGTTTAGTCAAATAGATTCTGATTTTTAAAAATCATGTATCTGTTTTCTGTATCTTCAAAACCAGAACTTGATTATCTCATTTTGTGGTGGTTTTCTCTTGTTCCAGTTGCTTTTGCATGTAGAGATTTTAAAGGGCTATAGGACAGAAGCTTTTGGTATTAGTGAATATCAAAGAATTTGTTAGAGAAAGTTTCATCTTCTCCATTCTGCGCAGTAAAACCCCAGAAATTCTGTGCAAAGAGGTGAGGTTGGAATAGTTCAAATTACCTTTGTTTACTTTAAGGATAGATAAGTACAAATGGTTTGCTCTTTTTTTTTTTTTTTTTTTGGTTAGGTGTATTTGTTATTGTTTGCTTTGGTTTTTTTGCTTTACTAGACCAATTTCTCTAATAAAATGTATTGAGATCTGAAAAGGAAAAGGTTATATTTGTATGTTTCCCATCACTGGATTAATTTTTCTAAAACTTCAGTGAAGATGGAGGAAAAAAAAATCCAACCATTTAAATCAGAAAATATATATACATTTATAGAAATGCTTGTTTTTAGAAATCCATCCAACCCTCAACACTGACTTAATTTTAGTTCTCAGAACTGTTTTGCTTTAATCCCTTTCCAGCCACGAATTAAACTGAAGAAAATATTTACAGTGCATGTGCTGCATACCAAGGGAATGGCCCACACTGCCTGGCCTGGCTGGTAATTTTGTGGTTTTACCTCATGAGGAGGTTGAAATGAATGAACACAAATGTGATTTCAGAAGGTTATGCCTGGTTTCAGTGGTGCTCGTTTCAGTCTCTGCAGAAAAACAACTGGAGGGCTTCCAGTTTATTCTCTTTTTTAGTACAGGAGATGTCATCTTTGAGCATGTTCAGCAAATTCAGTATCATAAGGAGACAACAGGATCAAATAGGATCTCTTGTTTAAAACATTGTAGAATATCCTGTATACACATGTGGTTCTGCCTTTTTGGCAATGTTTGAATATTGGGACCCAAATGAGGTAAAAATGTTGTATCTTCTGAGATTTTAGATCTTTGCCTGTTTAATATTTTGGGGGGGGATTTTTACCTGGGTTTCTTGCAGGACGACAGTAATGTTGGATTTCCTGGACATCTTTATTTTGAAGTGTTCCCTTTAACAACACATAATTTGTGACATCAGGTTTTGGTTGCTTCACTGAATGCAGTTTAGTCTTCTAGCGGTTTATATTTAATTAATAATGTACTAATTGATACACCAGACAAGTTCAAGGACACAACCTCCCTAAGGTTTCGCCAGCCATCTAATTTATATGAATTTCCTCTAAGTCATGACAGTGATGCTTTAATCCATTAAAACCCACATGGAAATTCAGGGACAGAACACATTTCTTAATTTCTGAGCAGTGAAGTGTAAAACTTTCAAATGCCAGTGTGTGGCATTCACATTCTCTGAAAAATCCCTTTGCCCAGGATTTATCTCCTGGGAAGCTGAGATGCCTCAGAGAAAAGGAAAACAATTCTTATCTCGTTTGCTTCTCCTGTGCTGTGCTCATGTGCAATGTGTTTGGAGATTGTTTACCCACAGGTGATTGTTCCATTGGATTC
>JAWWEX010000047.1:3899991-3922909 GCA_035583215.1 Arremon brunneinucha
AAGTTGTAGCATTAAGTTTTTTTGGCCGGCTGCCTGGAATGTGAGCTGCGGGCATCTTCCCATTGTCATAACCATGGAATGAGACTGATGCTGAAAAATAAACAGCTCGAGGCACGTTCCACAGCAGCCCCATCTCGTTGGCATCTGTAAATAACCCCCCTTGCTGGCGTCACTGGATCAGTCAGTGAGCTTGCACCTGGCCTTCCTATCCCCATCCTTATTTCCTTTAGTCTGTTCAAATCTTTGCACTCTTCATGTGCTTCATGGTTTGTGTTCTTCACTCTTCATGCAATTATTTTCCACTCCTATTCTTTCCAGGCCAGCCACCATCTCTGGTGGCATCCTGCAGAGTTCCCAGATAGTTCAGTGCTGATTTACACTGTGACTGAGGCTGCCATTCCAATTGTCCTCTCCTTCCCTTGGCCTGTCAATCATTCTGCATTGAAGGCCTGCCATTTCTGCTTGTCTGACTCATTTCCAGCTGCATTAAATTTATTGAGCTTATTATTGTTTGAAGATTTATACACTAGAGTTGGCAGAAGTAAAAATGTCCTTCATGGGAAAACTTGATTTCTGGTGTTCTACATGGCAGATTGGCCTCTTTGGTATGGGCCCAGAGCTGTGTATGAAGATGCCTGGAATGGTGAATCATTGTTCTAATGATCAAATAATTGGAGCAGCAGATTTGAATCAAATGACATCCTGTCCCATTTTGCAAGAAAAATAATTTGGTTTGATTCTTCATTGAACTTCTGTTGTCAAGTTCAGCACTGAAAAGCTGTGCAAACTTTTCCTCATGTTTCAATGGATGTTTTCACAGAATTCCCAAAATCTGCTTGCAGTTGCAGCTGTCTGCATTTCTGCTTCTGTGTGCAGGTGCATGGGGAGTAGTTCAGGTGTTACTGAGTTGTGCCCAGGCAGGTGATTTCATATCTCCTTGGATGTGGCAAAAATTATCCCATTTTGTGTAATTTTATTGCTCTTTATCAGTATATGGTATAAGATGCATCTAGAGAATTAAAAATTGCTGTATTCTCCACAGCTCTCGAAGTCTGGATTTGGAGTAGATTTAGACTTTTTCAAAGTCTTAATGGAAATATGTTTCCCTTCATCCACATGCCAGCCTCTCACTGTTCCAGGTGACTCAGTTGTGACTGTTCAGGTACCTTTTTTCAGTCTTCTGTTTGCAAATATGCAAACAAATTGAATGGGAAACAGGAATGAGAATCTAGGAACAAGTTTTCCCTTTGGTGGTGTTTTTCTCCTCCTTGGTTTTGGCATTTAGATAAGATTTAATTTAGTTTCAGGTTTCATGCCAGATTTCAAGGTAATGATGAGTTTTAATTTTACATTTGTTGTTCCATGCTCTCATAATAACAGTATGAATCTACAATTTCAATAAATGCTGCACAACTCCACAGGTTAGAAAACAGTTTATTTGCTTGGGGGGATGTGTAGTTATAAAACATAAACAAATATGGAATATTTTACTCTCTTAAAATATTGGTAAGTTCTAAGGATGTAGATGGAGCAACCACTTAAAAGTCTTAGAAAGGCTGTGTTGGAAATCTGCAGATAGGTGTGACACTTGGAAGGCATTTGTGTCATGAGGAGCAGCTGAAGTCACTGTGTGAAGTTGGCATGAAATAATAAAACTGCCAGAGCAGAGGTGCTGTGATGCTCACTCACTTCTCTAGGTGTGGAAGTTAATAAAAATAGGAGAATCTTTAAATGGTGTTCCAAAAATCATCCTGCTCTGAGTTCAATTAGTGAAATCACCCAAACCCCACTGCTCTTGGAACAGTACAAAAAAGACTTAATGATGTGTGAGAATTCACAAGAATGAAGGAAATTTTCTTTTCTGTTATAAATTAAACTTTACTCTTCCCATTTTATTAAAAGGTGATGGCACTTTATTGCCAGAGCCTTCCAGCCTGTTGTGAACAACTGATCTCAAAAACTTGGTTTTGACCATTGTACCTGGCATTGTAATTCAAAAAACATCTCTGGTGCTTTTCTATTTTCCAAATAATCACAATCAGGTTGTGCTGTACTTGCTTGTCTGTTAAGGATGTTAAATATATGGGTATAAAATATATAGATAATGTTTATTCAGTGCATCAAATGTTCAGGTGAGCATCACTGGGGTTTAGGGGGTAATTTGGATCACTTGTTTTTCTTGGGTTCTCTGTCTCATTGATGGAATAATGGTGAACTGTATTTCCTTTAACACTTGCAGCAAATGTATTAGTTTGGAAACATTTCTATGATTTTTATACATAGAAATACAAAAATATAGATATATCATAAATATATATTTCTAAAATTATAACTTCCTAAATCTTTTTGTTCTCTTTTTTGAACTTTCCACTAGCATAAGACATGACATACTGTAGCTTTGAGTAATATTTTATTGCAATGCAGTAAAAAGTTGACTTGCAGTTTTATTATCACTGTAATTTTCATTCAAAATTTTATATCCACAAATTAATTTTTTTTCAGTTGAAGTCAACGTGGAATATGTTGCCCTGACTTGTGTCCTGAATTTTGGCTCTTTCCTTTATGTGCTGTTCAGAGTGTGGATGCCATTTTGTTTCCTAGGTAAAATTAACACTTAATAGTGGTTTACAGCCTTTTAGTTTGTCTTCTGAATGGGTGCATTGAGGATTTTCCAAAGAGAAGAGAGGGCAGCAAAGGCTGTGAAAATATGTGAACCTTTAGAAGTGGTGGCATTTGGTAGGAAATTCTACATGGTAGGAAATTCTAAAATCAGGAGGGGAAACCCACTGATACTGGGATGGAATAGTAGTGCTGACAACTTGTGTGCTTTCAAAAAGAAGCCTGATCTCTCTGGAAAAGCATGTTTGGTGGAAATTGGTGCCTGGAGCAGGGATGTGGGCACAATATTATAGTGAAAGTGGAGTTCCTTGTTTCCTCATTTGGAATCTGGAGTTTCCTTTATTGCCAGCTCTAGCTCCGTGTGCTGCGCTGTGTCTTTATTCCAGCATCAGGCTGAAGAGCTCTCAGTGTGCAAAAAATGAGCTTTCATTTTCTTCTACTCAGAGTGGGCAGCAGGGCTCGTGGCCCAGCTTGTCCCTGAGAAACCTGAGTTTGCATTTCTGCCACAGCCACACTCTGTGTGCCCCAGCATCAGTGCTGGGAGGGTGCTGGCAGCTGGCACCGAGCTCCATCTGCTGCCAAAGCACATCTGCCCAGCCTTGTTCCACCTGGGCCAGCTCCCTGTCCAGGAGAGTGTCAGCCCTCCAAATATCTGGTCTGTTTTCCCATCCTGTCTGCATTTTAAGAAGTTCATGCTGATATAGATTCCTCAGGGCCATATGGTAGGAACAGTCGGGGAATGATTGGCATCTGACTCCACTGACTCAGAATGCTGAACAATTGCTTTATTAAACTCTACTATATTACATTAATACTACACTAAATTATATACTAAAGAATACTAAAAAAAAATCTCATGACTGTCTGTAGAAACCCAGGGCATTGGGAATATTTCTCTGTCTGCTCTGGGGTGCCCCGACCCCCAGGGCAGCACTGACTTTGACCCTCATTCATGGAGAAAGTTTCTTAGACTTCAAGGTAGACCAGAATCCCCAAAAGTGTGAAATAGATTATAGAGAGTAGTGTAGGTGTATCACTTGGTGAGAAATTTAGATCTTGGGATTTTTATTATATTGTAGATGGAAGCAAGATGGAGGGCACAGGGTGTCATCCTGGGTTTCTTCTTCATGGGTTTGGGTGGCATTTTGTAATTGGGCAGAAAAGTCCACATTGCAGCTCTTTGGGATCAGTTATTGGGTTGAAAGGGAAAATAATCTAGGTGTCAGCTCTTAATTGGATAGTTTAGTCTCAAAAGACCTTGTACCAAGAGATTGTTGGACATTTTGTGCCTTCTAATGAAAAACTGCTGAACTCACAGCAGTGAGACTGTTTCACTGATAAGAAATAATAAACACTTGAGTCCAAATATGAATTACTGTCTCAAGTGCCTTCAGTCCAGACCCAGAGAAACCAACGAGTGGTACCACCATAACTGTCTCCAGACAGCCAGGACACAGCTTTGACCCAATTGGCCAATTAATACAAACAACCATCACCAGAATCCAGTTACCAAATCCCTTCAGATAAACAATCTTCCTAACACATTCCACATGTGCAAAAACAACAGGAGCAGAGAATGGAGATAAGAACTGTTTCCTCTTTCTCTGAGGTTCCTTGCTGTGATTCCTAGGAAATATCTTTGGGAAGATGTGCCTGCTGCTCTCTCTGAAGAGAGCTGTGGCTACAACAGCCACAATTCTGGTGCTCAGCTTCCAAGCTCTGTTTAGATGGAATTGCTGCAGACTACCAGGTATGAGTGCCAAAAAAATTACCTTATAATCATAGAAATGTGTTTTATCCATACTTCAGTTATTCCTGAGTTTCTGTGCGCCCCATCCCTTTCAGCCACCCAAAATGTCCAGTATACCCAGGCACAGGGAGTTGTGAAGCAGCAGAAAACACAGTGTCCTCTTCCTTTTCCTGGTTTTAGATCCTGGAATTTGTTTTTCATTCTACAATCTCATGAAAGGTAGAAAGGAGCTGTCCATCTAAGTTTTACTTTACTATCTTGTGAGGGACACTGTGGCATGCCAGTGTTTTGAGATTCCTGCCACTGATGCAGAGAAATGAGAAGGGAAATATCTGATGAACTTGTTTTCTTTGCCTCTCATGACCAATGTATGACAGCTTTGAGAAATCGTGTTCAAAGGAGTCATTATGGTGCCGTTTGAATTAGTGAAATAAAAGTTAAGACTTCTTATTTTCTAACAGCTTATTTTCCCAGTGGTTGTCCAGTAATAACCAGCACTTCAGTCACAGGGGCAGAGAGTTCACGTGTCATTAGCACACTCTGAAAGCTGTAATGCCTTTTTGATTTATTTAGTTTTTGATTTATTAATTTTCTTGCTCTGCAGTTTGGGGTGGAACCCTTGCAGTCCTGAAGCAGGGAATGCCAGAGTGCTTTGCTGCTTTGGCATTCCACTGTGCATCCAACAAGGAGAATTCTTTGAGGAATGGCACAGAGGATGTTGTTGCTGTTGTGATTATTGAAATTATCCCACAAGTTTTGTGCTTTTTGATGGGTACAAATTAGTCCTGTGATGGGTAAGCCTTGGAAATGGGTAATTCTGAATTAGAGAAAAATTTTTGAGTTTTTACTTACCAAGATCTGCTGTTGCTTTGTGATCAGTTGTGCTTTGGGAGCATTAAAGCATTGGAATGAGAGCTCTGCTTACTAAACCGTAACAAAAAATTTGTTCCACTTTGAGATTACTTTTTTTAAAATGAAAACCCAAATGAAAAGTGCTCAGAGTATTTACACTTCAAGTGACCTCAGCACAATTCGCGGTTGTTCAGCAGGAGGGAAAAATCTCCAAGTTCTGATGCTCTAATTTATCTTTAAAAAGATTCCACAAGACAAATAAAACCACTTATATTCATTTTTCTCCCTCGCCTGCTTCCATTACTCAGTAGTGAACAAGACATAAAGGTGATCTGAGCCTGAGAGTTTAACCAGAAATAAAATGCAGGAATGTATCCTGGCCCTCACACTTGGGTTGTATTTTCCTTTAGAAAATTCTTTCATGTGCTTGTGGGATATCAGAGATAATGATGTGTTGAGTAGGGGCAATGAAACGAGACTCTCAGTCAATAAATTTGCTCAAAATGCAAGCAAGTGAAATAATCTATTGTCTGGTGGAGCTGTTCTATGCAGGTACATAGTTCAAATCATTTCAAAGCTTAGGCTCCAACAGAAATTGTTGGGCTGGAGTATAGCACACCAGAAATTAAATGTCATTTATGTCTCTATGCAGGAATTTAGGACAGGAAGAATTGAATTGAATTGAAATTTTTATTCTGAATCTTATCCTAAATTTACTTTATCCTTTTAATGCTGAACTCATAACCATTCTTGTAGAAGATTTATGTTTAGAACCAAAAGTAACTAAAGGGCATTTTTAGCCGCAGAATGAATTTCCATGAGAATTTTTTAAACCTGATAATGCTTTTTTTTTTTTAATAGTTCAAAAGAGAAGATTTTTTTTTTATTATTGTGAACTTCCCATTACATATTGGACTGTCTGCTGTAATGTTGATGTAGTCAGTGTAGTCCAACAGGTCTGGGTTAGTGCAGTTAAAAACTCATAGCAAATATTGACTCTTGAGAAGGATTAAAGCATTGGAATGAGAACTCTGCTTTCTCAAAGAAGACATAAACTACTCAGATTTATATATATATATATATAAATGTATCCCTACATTTGCAATATTGGGATAGCAAGAATTATTTCCCTTCACAGTGGCATTTGCTTAAAGTTTTTGAGTCAGGACCAGAAACCTTCTGCTGCCTTAGTGGTTTCTCCATTTTCTAGACTCTTTTCCTGCTATTTTGCATGCAAATCCTGTGCTGTCTGCAAGCTGGGCCATGGATGGGTTTTATACACAGGTCATTAAAGAACTTGCCTGTGCATCTCCAGATTTATTAAGTGAATTGGAGTGCCACTCTATCAAGCCATTGTATCCAATTAGTATTTCTCTCCCTTACAGAAGGATTTCTTGAAAAATATTTGCAGTTTATGAAATTATATCTGCAATTATATAGGCTTTTGGGTAATAACAAGTATATTTTCATTTTTCAGTACATTTTATTGTGCTTTGTTATGAACTGTTTACAGCAGTTCTCGCTGGCAGGGGAGAGGAGAGAGGGAGGGCAAATGGAGCTGAGCATGGAGTAAAACCAAGGGAAATCTCATATTAAAGATTCACCAATGAATCTTTACAGAGTTTATGCAAATCCAGTGGGTATTTTGTGAAAGTGTTAATGAGTGTCACATCCTGATTACTGCGTATTTCCCCTTGCATTTCCAACCACACCAAATCCAATCGAAACTGCTAAAATTAACACCGTGAGTTCACAACATTTTGTCAGAAAAACGTGTGAAATTTGTTTTTAAAATACTGTGCACTCATTATTCTTGGAAACATCTTACGTGGATGTTGATATAAACTATCCTGTGTGCATGACAAACTTAGCGTTGGTCTCCCTAAATCCTTCTAGAGCGCTGTCTATTTCTGAGCTGTGTTTTGCATCTCACTATAAAGCAAACCCTATAATTAACTGCCCTGGCACTGAGGATCCTGTGGGAATGTGTTTGTTTACCAACAGCTACCAGGAGCAGCCCTTTTTGCCAAGCACATGAATTCCAGAGTGGATTGGGGTTGGAAGGGACCTTCAAACCCATCTCATCCCACCCCTGCCATGGCAGGGACAGCTTCCACCATCCCAGGTGGCTCCAAGCCCTGTCCAGCCTGGCCTTGGGCACTGCCAGGGATGCAGGGGCAGCCACAGCTGCTCTGGGCACCCTGTGCCAGGGCCTGCCCACAGTCAGTCAAGGATTTCTTCCTGAAGGACGTGCTGGTCCTTTTGTTGTGTGTGAACTGGGGCCTCTGATATGTGAGGTGATTTCAGAATCATTGATTTAGCTAATCTCAAAAATTGAAAGATAAAAAATTAAATTAAACAAAAAAAATCATTTTGTTCCCCTTTACTATAAGAGTTGTTGTCAGGGTTTGAGCACTCCAGCCAGCTCACTGCCCTGTGTCCCCATTCCCTTTCCTTTTGCTGCATGGGCCATCTCTCCTCTCAACCTCTCTCTCAGCTTTTGCTGGGTTTGAAGTTTTGAGACAATTTCATGTCCCTTTTGCTCTCTTTTGACTCAGCTTGGCAAACATATCCTGTCTTTACAACTAGGCCAAAAAAGCTCTTACAAGTCATGAGAACAACCGAAATCCAGGAACATTTGGGGGGAAGGAGATTTTCCTACCACCACTCCAGGACACCACTGGTGGGATGGATCAGGATGTGGCACCAGGCAGTTGGGCCTTTTATGGATCTTTAATTTCTCTGCCATCCTGTTAATATAACCCAGAGTGCTGTGTTTGGATCACAATGAGCCTGTTTATTTCCAGATCCGTAGTGCCACCGTTCATTTGCACATTAAAGGGAACTTCGCTCCAAGAAGACAAATTCGAGGCTACAGAAGCACTGTGATTATTGTAATGCTAATCTGTATTCAATCCCATGTATGTGTCACATCTTGAATGCTTTAAAAAATTAATTAGTCAACTGTGTTGTGGCACAGATGAGCGGGAGCAAGGGGCTGCTGGCATCCACAAGCTGTGACATTCTCTGTGCCAGCAGGACTTTAAAGGGGAGAAGGTCCCCAAGAACTGAGCTGGAGGTGGTCTCACCCTCTGCCTTCTACCTGATAGTGCAGAAATGGTGGCATTTCTGTTGCTGTGTTATATTAAGTGATGAAAATATGCTTAAATTATCTCAAATAACAATCCCTATGCTGCTTTATATCCTGTGTTTATGAAGATATTTAAGTTTTTGCATTCATTTTAGGAGGAAGTAAACATCATGCCTCTAAAGCTAGTGACAAAAGTCTCACTGGTGTGTTCTGCAATCTGGAGAGCAACTGCAAAGGAAAATAGGTGGAGTAAAAATAAATACAGCTGCAAAATAAAAATTTGTTTTTAACTAAGAATAAAAGATAGGCAGTTACCCATTTTCTCAGCAGAATTCTACCTCCATCCATCTCACAGAGCTGCCCAGGAGTATTTCTTTGCCTATTTTTGGGGCCAAAAATCTTCCAGAAATCTCTAAACTCTGCCATTCTCATTTCTTTGCTCACATCACTGTGGGTAGGAGCAGGCACATGTCAGACTCACTCACGGGGGCTGTGCTCACTCTGCTTTACTGAGGGGGCAAAGGCAGAGTGAGAATTCTCAATTCTGACTCCTCTGGCACTCTGTGCCTCTAGGGATGGCTGGGGAGCCTCGGTGCTCCCTCAGTGCCTTCCAGCTGGGGCTGGGCAATGGTTTATATTGAATTTATTTGATGTTCTGAGCAGCACTCAGGGCTCTGTTGTGTGCCAGAGGCTGCACTTCATCCTTTGGAGGTGTTACCTTGCAACATTTGATCTCCAAGGGGAAGCACTTCCAGGTTTTTTAGGTATTTTCCATTGTGTTTTGACATTTCCTCACCCTGGTGTGGTGAGCAGTGTCGCATCTGTGTTTTCCTGGTCATGGGGCTCTGTAGACAAATTAACCTTTTGCAGTTTTGTTGAGGACACAATTTGCATTAATACTGTGGGAAGGAAAAAGTATTGCAGAATTGGAAGACATTTTGAATTCACAGCATAGTAAAAAGTTGCTTTTTCTAATTAGTAAACAAAAAAAATCTAATTTGTTTGGGAAAAACACCTAAATGCAGATCCAGATTACCTCTGAAGGACACATAGAGTGAGATATTAAAGTCCATATTGCAGCCTTTACTAGTAATCCCTGTTCCTGTGGCAATGCTGCCTGCTTTAGGAATGCAAATTCCTGTGACTCCTTTAGCATTTCAACAGAGCTGTGAATATGTATAAGCACAGAAGGAATTATTTTGCTTCAAGACTTTTCAGAGACCTGTTTCTTCTTCATGTTGGTAGATGTGTTGTTACCTTATGTTTCACATTAAACTTTGCAACAAGCTCAAAAAAAGAGTCAACAGTCTTGAAAGTGAATGCTGCTGGTAAATGGTGCCTTCCTTACACTTGACAAAAATACAGATTTTTTTCTTTGATTTGGTGCTTCTTCAGAAACTTTGCTTTATTGTAGGGCTTTGGATAAGTAACTCTTTTTTGAACTTGACCTCCTAAGCAGCAGTGGCTGTGCAAAAAATCCCTATCCTGTGGAATATGCATTTTTGCTCTTTACAGGGGGGTAAGTACAGGCATGGCTGGTTATTTTTATAGCAGTTTTCATAGCATTTCTGCAGGAAACTTTTTTTTGTGGCAGTGTTTGAGGTAACAATTATTACAGCAGTACTATTTTAGTTGCATCAAAATTATGTTCCTCTGCTCTTTTATTGATGGTGTTTTTCTTGTTTCTGAATGAAATTAGGCATGACTTTTTGGACAAAATGCAGAAAATAAAATTTCCATTTAATGTGCTGCAAACTTTTGCATTTAGCATTGCAGTAAGAGTGTGAAAGTACCTTTGGACACTTGCAATGTTTAAGTTAATTCATTTTTAAACTGATTTAATTGCATGACTGACAGAAACAGAACTAGAACCTTCAAGAGAGATTGGTGACATCAGTAGCAAATACACCTTGGGAAAAGGCAACCCCAGCTCTTAATGCAAAATGGAGCAATTCAGATTGGTATAATCACATTTACAAATTCGCTATGGAGGCTGCTTGTGAGCAATTGGCTAAAGAACAGCACTGACATTTTGAATATACAGAAAAATGATTTCTGAAAACACCTAGTATTTTGTGTCACTGCTTTTTTGGAACATCTCTTAGGTAGGTCCAATGCTAAACCCAATTATTTTTGTGTACTTTTGTAATTAGTTTCACTGTGCTCTTAGCAGCGTTGTGGATGCTTGCAGGATTCAACCCCTGGAGAACATTTTAAAATTCTGCTTGGCAGAGAAAAAAACTTTTGTTTTCTGATTGTATTTCTTTTGCTAGTTCAGGTTTAAAATCCTTATCATTTACATTCTCTCCAAAGAACACTATTTACCATGAGTTAACATCATTCTTTCTCAGATGTGGATTTCCATGAGCTCCAGTTGCTCTGTTGGGTCTGTGGCATCTGATGGATGTTGGATTTTTTTAACCCATTGGTTGTCTGGCTCAAAGTTGCACATGGAAACCACAAACCCTTTTGAAATAAAGCTGCAGCACGTTTGTGATAAATCACAGGATGCTTTTCCATCTGAATATGCTTCATTAGCTTCCCTTGTGTGGTGCTGCTCGTTAGGTGGCTGCAGGAAGAACCATTCCAGCAGGAATCCATCAGGCATGGAGAGCCCCCGTGTGTTGGACATGGACCTGCATCCAAGACTAAACCACATTTCACTGTAGTAAAAGCGCTTTACAAACTGGGCAGGTGCAGAATTACCTGTTCGAGATGCTACTTTTGAATTTTGCCAGTATTCACTTTCCTTCAGTGGTTTTGTTGGTTTTTAATAGTTCCCACAGAGCAGAAACTTAGTTCAGGAAATTATGGCTAAATCAGTCACCCACTGAAGGCTTTGAGCTGGAAGCTTTCTAGGATGACACGTGCACCTTTGCAGCAGTTTAAAAAAAACCTCCAGCTGCACCATTCACTGAAAGGCACATATTTTACAGTTAGCTGCTGTGGCCTGCTTCTCTGTGATTTTCTTTATCAACTGGGAAATTCAGAAGAAAAACACTCCCTTTTTTGAGGAGATAAAGATGTAAGGGATGACAAACTAAATTCATTTAGAACTTTTGGTGTGCCATGAGACATAATGTGATGGTGCTCATCTGTAGCATTCAATGAGTGCATTGAAAATACTTACTTGAAGATAAATAAAAAGGATAGAAATCTGGAATGACTGAAACCTCAACAGCTGCTGCCATCACAGTAATATTTCAATTATGTGAGGTTTGTCCCTGCAAGTGTGATGGGAAGGGCAGAGGTTCAGGGATTGTGTGTGTGAGAAGGTCACAGTGAGGATCGCCAGCAGCTGAACCACAGCAAGGCCCTGCTGTGATTCCCACTCAGCTTTTGCTCATCCCACGGGGCTCTTAACTCTGGGTCAGGGTGTGGCTTAGAGGGTCTGGTTCATTCACAGCTGCTGGAGAATCCCTGCTGTCAAACAAGGGCATCCCAGCTGAGCTTCTGCGTCTCCCTGTGGTGACCCAAGGACAGCCCTGGCATCACTGGGCCATGGGAGATGTCAGATGTTTCATCTCCAGTTCTGCTGGGAGGTGGAGGAACCACTATTAGAGAGGTCAGACGTTTCATCTCCAGTTCAGATGGGAGGTGGAGGAACCATGAGAGATGTCAAGCATTTCATCTCCAGTTCAGCTGGGAGGTGGAGGAATCACCATGAGAGATTTCAGACATTTCATCTCCAGTTCAGCTGGGAGGTTGAGGAACCAGGGTAACCCACCCCTGAGAGAGAGTGCTGAAAAGGAATGTGTAATGTGCATGGATTTTTATTCAAGGTTACTATTTCTATAGACTGAAATATAAATTTGCAATGATCTTTTTTAAGTTGGGCATTGGAATTCAGACTGATATTTTGATTTTGATTGTTCTCACAACTTTGTGAGTGCAGCAGTGTGTGCTTTGCCAGTGCTTCCCCCTGCCCCCCTTATTTTTTTGCTAATGAGATAATTAGTTGGTTCAAACTCTTTTTCATTACTTGAGTGAAGCATGGGGATCTCTGAAGAGCAGCACTGAGAACCACATGAAGCATGTGCCAGAATTGCAGGTCCTCTGATGGAAGGCCCATACGTGCTGCAGAGGCTCAAAACAACAGACCAGAGGTAATGGAGATGTTTTCTGACTGCTTTGACTCTGAATGGCCTTGCCCTGGACAGCCTGGTTGTGTAAATTAGCAGTGCTAATTGCTGCTGGTGGCATTTTTAATGGATCTGACCTTAATGCTTGGAATATATGGTAAAAAATCAGATTTAAGTAACAGAACTAATAAGCCAACCCATACTATTTTGTTGATTGTAAGTGGTAGAAGATGGTATTTTAGTAATCCCTGTATTTTACTTCACTCATGTTTTGACACACAGGGTGATTTAATTGGAATTTCTAACATTTCAGTGCTTTAATGTTCTGAAACATATTAGCTCTGCCTTAGCAGTTAGTGTTTATTCAATCTCAGAGCACTGTAGGGTCATTAATCCTTCGAGCCCTCCTGAGAAGTCAGAGATGGGAGACACTGGAAGTTGTATTATTCTAATTTTACAAGTGGGAAAACTGAAGTGATGAATAATGTGGTCAAGGCCACACAGTGAGGCAGTGTGAGCTCTGAGATGTTCTGGCTATTAAGCCCAGTGATCAGGCCAACCCTTGCTACATTCTTTTTTTTAAATTATACGCTTCATTGTGATTAAGGTGCCTTAATGGTCCCATAGTCTCTCTAGGAAGAAAGTTTAACAAGTTGAACATGGCTACAATAAAAACTTCCAAACAAGGAAGACATTATGAAATTACAGCCTGAATTTAATATTATTTTCTATATGTTAAGCTTTCACAGAATATAATTAAACCTTGTCTCTCCTATTCTGCCAGAAAGTATTTGTATTTAAAAAAAGGAAATTATTGATATCAAGTTATTTTCCAAGAGATCAGATTGTTCTTGATTTTCATTGCAGAATAATGATAAACATTGAAAGATGTTTAGTAAACTTTTTGGGGGTTTTTTTGAGAAATAGTGAATATGTTGTATGAAAATTCATTTTACAGAATTGGAAAAGTCCTCTGAGCAGCCTCTTGAGAATTTTTTGATAGAGCACAAGTGGTTGTTTGCAGATTGTAACTTCAGTTGCATAAATAGATGTACTTTGAAATAGCAGCTTATTTGGTACGGCATTAGCAGTGCTTTTGTGTAGTGAAAGGGATCAGTTTTTAATGTTCATCTGAAACTTTTTTTTCTTCTCCTCAAATGGGTTAATTGCTGCCATCTCTTGAGCAAGATTTCCAGGTTTTGTTTCAGTTCCAGCCGGTCTTTGTCTTAAAAATGACATAGTCTGCAATATTATTCAAAAAGGAATTCGGAATTTAGCAAGAGATTAATCATCATTTAATCAAAATGTTAACCATAAGGTTGATCCTAGTAGCGAACCCCTGCAAACTTTAGCACCACGTCCAGTATTTTAACAAGCAGCTAATATTCAGCCCATCCATTAAGCCACCACTCCATAAATGAATTATTGAGTGTAATCTCCTCTCCCGTGCCCACCTTCCTTTCCCACAAGGCTGTGGTTTTTAGCTAAGCCGGCGTGGAGCCGCTCTTATCTCCGAATAAAACGAACCCGCTCCGCCGAGCGCCGGCACTGCCGAGCCCGGCAGGGGGAAAAGGCAGAGGCAGCCGAGGGCTCTCGGCGCTATCGCGGCGGCATCTGGAGGCAGCAGCGGATGGGAACTCATCCGCACCGTCCCGCGGCACCGCCGGCAGCGGCGCGGCTGTAGCGGAGCCCTCGCAGCGCTCCGGGCAGGACGCGGCCGTGCCCGCGGGTGCTGCAGGGCCGCCCGGCTCGCCGCGGCTCCTCCCGCACCGCCGCCCAACATGAAACCCTGGCAGCTGCTGGCAGGCGTGGGAGATGCCCTGCAGGTGAGGCAGCGGCGGCTCGGAGCGGGCTCGGCCGGAGGAGGGAGGGATGGATGGAGGGAGGGATGGATGGATCCATCCTGTGCCCGCGCCCGGAGCGCCCCGAGCCCGCTGTGCCCGCTGGGAGGGGCCGGGGACACGGGGAATGGGGGCTGCCCCACCTGCGGGGACAGGTGAGGGGATCCGGACAGGTGAGGGGATCCGGACAGGTGAAGGGGGTCCGGCCAGGTGAAGGGTGTGAGGATGTCGGTCAGGTGAAGGGGATGCCGGCTAGGTGTGGGGTGCGGGGATGTCGGGCAGGTGAGGGGGTTTCGGCCAGGTGAAGGATGCGGGAATGTCGGGCAGGTGAGGGGGATGCCGGCCAGGTGAGGGGTGAGGATGATGCCAGCCAGGCGAGGGGTGTGGGGACATCGGTCAGGTGAAGGGGATGCTGGCCAGGTGAGGAGGATGTCGGTCAGATGAGGATGATACCGGTCAAGTGAGAGGGATCCGGCCAGGTGAGGGGCACGGAGCTGCCGGCCAGGTGAAGAGGTGCAGGGGTGTCGATCAGGTAAGAAGATGCGGTGAGTTCGAGAGGCTGAAGAGATTTCCGGCTGCGAGGCAGGTAAGGGGGTGCGGGTGTTTGTTGCTGCCGGCCAGGTGAGGGGATACCGGTCAGATGAAGGGGATGCCGGCCCGGCTGAGCTGTGTGCCGGCCCGGAGCCCAGGGATGCTCGGGTGTGTGCCGCACAAACTCCGCGGCGCTGCCTCCAGCGTGTTCCTCTGGCTGCGAGCGCTCCTCGGCGAGATGCCGGCAGAAAACAACGCGCGGAGGGGATTATCCATCCTCCCTCCGTGTTTGGCTCAAGTTTACGTGAACTTCATCTTCAGAAAGCTGCTTGGCTTTCTGTGGATGGTATGTATTAGCATTTATATGAAAGAGAGCAGGAGTCTCATTAGAAAGGGTTTGTCAGGTGGATTATTGCCTGGTGGTTGTTATTGCAGGCAGGTTACAGGATTCCTGACCAACCTGCGTGCCTGTTTAACTTTAGGGTCCCTGTGTGTCACCAGCATAACATACTGATCCTACAAAACACAATTTATGAGTATTTGGCGGTTTTATTACTGTACTTGTTAAAATGCATGGGATATAACAGCAGCAGCATTTTGTTAATAAATACAATTTAAACACACAGGTAATTTTGGTTAATAATCCATTTATATGTGTTTGCATTGAAAAAAAAGCAGGAACAGGGTATAAAAGAGTAGGATTTAAAAAATGCCTATCGGTTTCCAGCTGGATATAATTGCAAAGTAATTTAAATACTTTGAATGACTTTAGCAATATTCTTGCTTTAAAAAAACTCACACACTTCAAAGTATGCAGAAAATGTTGAGGGGAGTGTTGAAGGTGGATTTCTCTAGCTTTTTTTAAAAAAAGGACTCTTGTGCAGACTCCTAATAGGGATATAACATTTTTGAAAGACTTGCTGTCACATGGAGGAGACTCTGGCACAGCCCAGTAATGGAATGCTGGGCTCTGCAGTTCAGACACCGTAAAATCACATTTCTTCCAGGGTTGTACATTAAATTCCACCTCAGGTACTTGATTTTGATGGATACTGAGGAATTTAGTAAGATCCAAACCAGCCTTTGTATTTGTCACTTCTGTAGGGATAAGGAATTTGGTTGTAATACAGAAGTAATCATGATTTATGGAAGTGTTACAGACAAAGTTTGCATTTTTTCTTATGAATTATTTTGAAAAATCAGTTTACATGCAGTACATTGGTTCCATGTGTATTTCTAAAATGAAGCAAGAGATAGGTGTAAAGTTTGAATGTCTTGACGTTCTGACCCCATTTTATAGCTTTTTTCTTAGATATTTAATGTTCCTGATGTTGATCTGTTTCTTGAACGTGCAAGTAAGGTTGAAGAGTGAGCAAAACTCCCACTCAATGACCAGTGTTCCCTTGTCTACAACAGGAGCAGTAGTGCTGTGGAGAATTTTTAGTTTTTCAGATTTGAATCATTTAATGAAAAGGAAAAAGTGAACTTTGGGGTTTTATCCTTTACAGGGGTTTTTCTGTGGGTGCCTGGGGAGTGTCTGTCAATCGACAGTTTTACTTCCTTTAAAGCTATGAATCTAGGAGGGTGTTGATTATCCCTTTGGGAGCTCTCCTTCCCAAAGCAGGGCATTTTTTGGCATTTTTTGGCAATTTTTGGCAATTTTTGGCATTTTTTGGCATTTTTTGTCCTTGGAGATGCTGTGAGCACACAGTAGCTCCCATTGCCATCGCCTGCTCTGGAAGCTGTGGGCAGGAGGTTCCATTTAATCAGTGTCTCTCCACATCCAGCACCCTGACACCTCGAGGAGTTCATTGCACAGTTCATTGCACCCTTTCCAGGCACAGTTTTAGAAAGTTTGAACTTTGCATTCTTGCCTACTCTCACTTAAATAAATATTTGAAATCAGAATAATTTAACAATGGATGGATGAAGCAACTTCAAGGTGTTACCTTTGGTTTTTCCAACTTCAAACCCCTTACTTCAGTAGCATCATTGCCATGGAATTGTTCAAATTTATTCTTTTTGCAGTAGAAGTTTCATGTAGGATCTCAGTTTTGCTCATGCGCCAGAAAACTTTTCCAGGAACAAGTAATAAATTAATTGTTCAAGTGATCAACTTGGTGGCATTTGAACTGCCAGAAAAGGTCTAGAGAAATGTTCTTGAGAATAATATTGGAAGTTTGGGCTTTTCCTTTTGTAAAGAAAAATATTGCTATTAAATTTTTAATTCATTTTATGAACATAATTATGTTAGAAGTGGTAACTGAAGAAGTATCAACTTAAAGAGGAGAAGGGAGAAAAATGTGGTCAACTCATCCTTATAAGTTATTGTGGTGGTAATTGTGAAAAGTAAATTGGGGAAAAATACATAGGGAATTTTAAGTGTAGAAAATATCTTGTCTGAAGTTTACTTCATATTTTAATTTAGGAAAGCAATGTGTATTTATTAACTCCTTAGTAAAAATCAAGTTACTAAAGTCAAGCTTTCAGTTGAGTTCAGTGTTAGGGATTTTGGAGATTTAGTTGGAAGGATTGTGTCACAGGGTTGTACCTTTCTAGAGTTTAGAGATAGGAACAAAGGCTTCAGAGGGCCTTGATTATTTCAGAGTTTTTCAGTGTTTTAGGGCTTTATATCTATTTCAAGATTGGGGCATAATTTAAGGCATCTCCTATGAGCTAAGCATAACTTTTGAAATGTGTTAACTTTATTTGAGGATAAAGTTTTGAAACTATTACTGTGCCATAAATAGGTATATTTCCAATCTAGGTGGAAATCAGCCCAGCAGAGTTATCTGCCTTTAATTCCTGCTGTCTTGGGATGTGTTACACAGGAAGGGAATGTGTTCTCCTGGGCTGAGCTGAGAGGAGATGAGGAATTCAGGAGTTCTGATCTCCAGCTGCTGGCTGTGCCCAGGGGTGCCCTTTGGAACACAGCAAGTGCCATAAATCCACAGTCAGCAGATGGGAGAGAAACACAGGCTTGTCCTTTCAAAGGGTGCATCACAAATAGGTTTTATTTAAAATCCAAGTGCTGTGGGACTGCATTTGGGTGAGATAGCAGACAGTGGAAAGAAATAAATGTGTCACTGCCAAAACTCTCTTCTGGTGGCGTTTCCTTCTAAACTTATCATGGCAGCCGTGGAGCTCTCTGTCTGTAGGAATAAGTCTTTTCCGTTTTATTTTATTTTTATTTTCTTTGCAAGGCATTCAGTGGGGATGTTTAGGAACGTGGCAAAGTCGCTGTCTCCAGTGGCTTTGTGCACTCGCTACTTCTACCTTAGCTGAACTTCAGCTTGAAATGTGTTTGCTTTGTGGGATTGGAGTTGAGTGCAAGCATTTCTGCTTTCTCTTTGTCCTCACCATGCCTGTTGCTCTTTTCATCTCTCTCACCCCTGCTAAATTGCAGAGGCTGTGATTCCCTTCATTGTCTTTGGAAATGAGCACAGTGTGGCTTCCTCCACCAGGTTGCAATCAGAGACTTTTATTTTTTATTTTTTTTTTTTGTTCTGTAGTTAATTACAGATTTCATGCACAGCAATGAGGCTTCTGCAGAGAGAAATTTCACTGATGGTCAGGAATATTTCAAAAATTGCTTTCGTCTCACAGGAGTGGAGGCACGCAAACTTTTTCTATTAAAATGGAGAAACTGCTTGAGTCAGCAGTAACATCCAGATTCAGCAAAACTAGGTTATGAATTCGAGCAATTAAACATGACAAAGAGCCCAGTTTTACTGCCTGGACTTAATATCCTTCCAGTATTTTTATTTGAGACATAAAAACTTCAAAATGTTCCTTTGTGTCAGGTGTTGACAAAAACAAGTTATACCTCCATATCCCACAAACTCTTGAAAATCCTTTTGCACCCACAGTTTTTATTTAAGTGGTTTTATTCTCAGGAGAAGGAAAAACTGGTATTTTCCTTTGTTTTGGATACCTGGAGTTTGGCAGCTACTCATTCATTACCTGCATTTTGGTAGAGATAATTAAAAACTGGTTAAATATTTAGAAATTATTGAAAGGAAGCTTTTTTATTGAATATTCAATATGTGTGAAATATAAGGTTTTGCTAAAGATGATTAGAAATCCCATCAATATTTTCACATGGAAGACCAGAGGATCTGTTTTGTTACTGTGTTTTTGGGGGATTTTTTTCTATTTTTATGTATTTGATGTTCAGAAATTTTAAGCAGGTTTCCTCTCTGGAATTTAATTTCTCAGGAATTTATTTTAATCTAATTAAGGAAATTCTAAATTTTCTTATTGCAAATTTAGCTGGGAAGAGGAGGGGAGGGACACAAGCAGATGTAAATCATGGCACTGATGGCCCAAGCTGAACTTGATCAAAACTCCAGCAAAGATTTTCTGTTCACTGCTGCTGTGGTGGAGATTGATGTGAAACCCTGAGAACAACCTCCCACACCTTGTACATGTGAATTATTCTGCTGGGGCTGTGCTGCTGCCTGGACAGGTGTTTATGTCTTTTTTAACTTAAATGTTTTCCTTGTTAAGGCTGACCTTTCTGATTCCGTGACTAATAGGAATCCAGGAATGATGTTTGATGGTTTTTATCCAGATAAATGAGTTGTAGCTTACATCAGGACTTGTTTCTGACTGCTAATTAACCTGACTCTGATGGCTTCTTTAACTGCAAAAAACCTCCTACAGCCAAGTGAGAGGCACACGTGGCACTGAGAGCTTGCACTGTTACCTGGTGCTCTGAACAAAGCCAGCATCGTTTTGGGAATTTAAACCAGAGTATTTGGGATTAAATTTGGGAATTTAGGAGCCTGAGTATCTTTGGAGAGCTGAAGCAAGTTTTCTAAGAAAAAACATTTAGATCAGGCCCTGCTGGAGCATGCTGGCTCCCTCCTGGCCTGTTTCATGTGAATTTTATGTTTCCATGTCAGCATGAAGTGTTCACCTTTGTGCCAGGACATGTCCTTGGGGCTGCACTCCTGAGGACAGCAGGTCACTGCTGCCTTCTATGGCCCAGCTTTGCAGTGTGTGATAGCAGCAGGCTGTGTGAACAAGAGCAGGAGATGCATTTTATAGAAGAACAGATCTGCTGTCACCTGCGCTTGCAGGGAAGGTTTGGTGTTTGGCTGTGACACAGAGAAATCTCAAACCATTTGTTTTTTTCTTGGAATATTTTGCAGGAGCAATGAAAATGAAAATAATCTCATGCTTTCATTTGAATATTTCAGCCATTTTAAAACAAGTGTTTATTGATGAGGTCTGGATGAGGAACAGTGCTGGGGTGTCCTGGTTTCCCACCTTGCTGGTTAAGCCAGCGCCACTTGAGGCTGTAATCCTGCACTAATCCTCTCAGTTACCAGGAAAAGCAGGACAGCACTGCTGTGCCAGGGAGCAAAATCATCCCAGAACCAGATCTCATTTCAAATGGCATTTCATCCCAGCCTTTCCCAGTGAGGCTTTCCCAGTGCCAGCAGAATCAAAAATCCAATTGTGGCAGGCTGAACTTTGTACCAACAGAGAGGCTGTGGGAAGCAACTTAATTTCATTTTGACTTTCATATTTGAAAGTTTGAGCCTTTTTTCTTATCCTTGCTCATTCTTTGAGACACAACAGGAAGGAAGGATTTACTAAGGGGAAATATTAAGAACTGGCATTGGGTATTTTACTGTATTTTCTATACTTCCAATTATATTTTCAAGATGTCACAGTCTCTTAAACAAGTTTCTGTGGTTTTATGAGAACTGGTAAATCAAATTGAGCAGAGTCATGTGACAGCTTAGCAGAAGTTCTCTTTGCCCAGTTTTAATCTTGAGAGCAGAAGGTTTTAGCAGCTCCCTGTGGTAGCTGTGGCTTATTGATTGCACCCATTCTGAATGCAGGGACTTGAGGGTGGTCCTTAGAGCTGGAACCCAGGGTCAGGGGAGAGCTCAGCTGGGAAAAGTGTTCCAGCCTGGGGGTTAGCAGTGAAATGAGGCTTTAAAAGGAGGGTGCAGGGGATGCTGATAGCTTTGGCTGCAGCTACTGATGCCCTGAGAAGGCTGAGCTAGAACAGAGGCTGGACAGAGCTAAAGAACAAAGCAGGGATTTATTAAAATCCCCAATGGAAGCACCTTGGGCAGCAGAAGAGCCCAGCCAGGGCTGCACCCAAGATGAAACAAAATGGTCCCAAAATGCACGACTGGGCACAGGGTCTGTCACTTTTATAAATTCTGCTCCATTTGCATCTTGCAGTTCATTGTCCAATTCAGCTTTAGCCCATGCAGTCCCACCCTGCTTGTTTTTCTCTCTCCAGCCCACGGTGTTTGTGCTCTTGGGCTGAGATTTGGATCATTTGTCCTTGGTGCCCAGCTGGAGCAGGAATTGTTTTGTCTCCCTGCTCTGTGCACAGAGCTCACCATCCCCTGATGTGAACCCAGACCCACACACTAAAGCAGCACAGAATCTGAAAAGTATAAAAGCTAAACCTGAGGCATCACTACAGGGACTGAGCTCCTGTGCAATCCTGCATGTGCTGTAGGAGGGGAAACTGCACTGGTCAGGTCCTGCTCTAAGTAAAATAAGCAAACTTTTAAAAAGAATAAGTGCAAAGGGCAAACATCAGTGTTGCTCTATGGCTGTTATGATCTCTTCCTGCAGCAGCCATGAGCTACTGGGTAATGAAAAATAAAGCTCAGGCCTGTTTGCATGTTGGCATTTCTTCTAATTAATAGAAGCAACGTGCCTGTGTGTGTTTCACTAATTAATGATTGCATTCCAGCCTGGGCAGGGCACTCTGCAGAGGGGGGCAGTGTGGCATTTCTGCTTTCATTCATTTTTGCCCACATGTTACTGAGCAAGCGCAGAACAAAACTCCATCCTGTGCTACAGTGAGGCAAAAAAAATCCTTTTATCCCAGCTTGCAAGAAAATTATAAAAATGTATACTTTTTCCCATGTACTATTTCTTTTTTCTCACTTTGAAGGCTTTGTCCTAAATATTGGTGTGGATTTTTAAGAACAGTGATGCAGAGGACACTCTTCCATGCCATGGGGTCCAGCCCTGCTCCCTGCAAGGAGTCAAGTGTCACTGATTGTTGACATCCTGTTCGTCTTTCAAGCCATCAGGAAGGGAAGGTCCTTTTCCTCCTCAGACTACCTGTTCCAGTGCTAAGAAGTCATTACTGTCTTGAAAAATATTTCTTTGTTAGACAAATATAAATTTCCCATGCTGCAGATGACCTCAGTGTTTCATCTTCTCAGGGAACCTGAAGAAAAAAAAGATTTCTCTGCTCCCTGTGCGAGTCTTTTATGAGAGAGGCTCTGATTCAGACCTGAGGTGTCTGTCCCAGGCATTTTAATTTCTGTATTTTGCTTCAACCTTTCCTAGTTATCATTTAGATTAGAAATCTTTATTTTGCATCTAAGACATTCTTTTAGAACATTTTGCATTTAAATAAAAACATTGCATTCAAGTAGTTTACCTTGGAACACAGATATTGGCCATGATTTATAATCAGGATTATAAAATTATTATTGTAAGATGTCAGACATTTGAGTCTGTAGCTCTCACAGCTGACTTGAGATCTCTAAGCTGCCTATTGGGCTTTTTTGCAACCGAGGTTATGAGGTTTTTTATTTTGCCAAAGTCTGCTGGAAACTTTTATTACTCTCTCAAATTTATTGAAGTGTGGATATGTGTGTGTGATCAACTGTCTCATAAAAAGATAAAAGTTATAAACTTCTGCTGATACATTCAAGACTTGATTAGCTGTGCCTGCTCTTGGTTCACATCCTTTCTCTGGGTGAATTTCTCTGAATTATTGCTCTGTGCATTTATCCTGTCAGTTTAACCTCATGGGACAAGTGTGGGGAGAGAGGAAGGGCGAGGATTCAGAAGAGAATTGTAGGGTGAGGGAAGGGCTGTGAGGAGATGCTTCAGACTCTGCCTGAGCGCTCCAGGGAGGTGAATCCAGGAGGGTCTGCAGGGCTGTCCTTGGATCAGCTCCTTCCTTCCAGCCTGTGTTACCCAGGACCCTGTGATATCCCACAGCAGCTGAGAGCAGGGGTCAGTGTCACAGACATCTCTTATGGAAAATCCTTTCCTTAGGATTTTTCCTCCTAAGAATCTGAGAGGCCTCAGGAACAAAATGTAAACAATGATTATCTGCTGCTGTGGGATGCAACAGGTGCATCTGTGA
>JAWWEX010000047.1:3923009-3934399 GCA_035583215.1 Arremon brunneinucha
TCATAAAATAATAAATCAAGCCTTCTGAAACATGGAGTCAGATCCTCATCTCTTCCCTCAACATAAGACCCCTGTGAGCACCGTCACAGGTCAGAACTGAGGGTGAGGCACAACTGGGATAAAATGGATAAAGCTTCTGCAGTTCTGAAATACATCTGTGGAAAACGATGCAAATCTATTCCATGAGTTTGTAGTAAACCTTTTTTTTCTTTTTGGTAATTAGCAGCTAAATGACTAATATTACAAAATAATGGGGTGTGAGTCACTGGCTGGTGCACAGCTTGACTTTGGCTGTGGTGTAGAACAAGAGAGGTGGAGGTTACAAACTGCAGCTGATCATGCACCGAGTGTATGACTCAGGTAGATTATCTTGTGCCTTCTCAGGAGGGAGCTGCCTTGGGCTCCTCTTATTTCCTTCAGGTTTTAGCACCACTGGAGGAGCCAAGGGCGTTTTGCCCATTAAGATAACAGAAGACAAAGATGGATGAGGGAGCTGAGGTTCTTATGGGGAATTATCTTTAGGAATGGCATGCGGGATGTATACATTTATTCCCCCAAAGCTTTGTGTCTGTGAAGCACAAGGACTGTGAAATTCTAACTGGATCCAAGCAGGTTTTTTTCAGCCAGTTATTTCACTGAATGTGGGGAGGAGAGTTAGTTAATCCTTTTTAGTTATTTTAACAAATTTCCAAATTTTACCCATGTTTTAATAAAACTGGAAACATGGAAGAAAAGAGCCAGACAGCACTGCAACTTTGACATGTTTCACTTCAGCATTGTAAAAGGAATTGTCCTTTTTTTCCCCACTGAGAAATTTCCTTTTCATTTTCCTGAATGCTGTAACAAGTGCCTGGGTCCAACTTGAGTTAGTAACAGATGTTTGATTTGATCTTTCAATCCTGCAAACACAAAACTGCATTTCTGCTTAAAGAAACAAATTCTGACACGTAATTGGATGTAACAGCATTGACGTTCTTCTCCTCCAGGGCTGCAGTGAGTAGGTTGGGAAGCTGTGGGCTTAAATTACACAAAGGAAGGTTTAGATTGGGCATTAGAATGGCTTCCTGTTGGTAAGAATACTTAATATTTAATCAGATGAGTTAGGAAGATTATGGGATTTTTATTACTTGAGGTGTTTAGGAAAGATTTAGGAAGCAATGCCAGAAAAATGCAGCTATACATGTAAACATGTTCTCCAGAATTGATTTATAGCTGACAGAACTCTTTCTCACTGCTATGTTTTTCTAAGATAGAAAATCTTTCTCAAATACCAAATTTAATTCCCATTTAGAAGCAAATCTCTTGTGTTCTTACCAAAAGGGATTTTTAACCCAAGTTCAGAACCTCCTGCTGCTGTCTCAATCCATGGGGTGAGGCAGTGAACCAACATCAGAGCTGTTTCCTAGGAACAGAGTTTGGAAAACTCTGGAGTTTGCAAAGTTTCTGATAAAACCCTGGATGTTTTTTGAGGAGCAGTGCAGTGAGGGGTGAGCAGCTCTTCAAGCCCTGCTCCCAGCTCCCCTCTGGGTGTCCCTGCTGTCACCCTGTGCTGGCTGGGGACACTCAGCTGGGGATGGACACTGAGCTCTGAGAAAGTCCTTGGTCTGTGTTTATGGCAGTTCTGGTCTGTGTTTGTGGGAGTTCTGGTCTGTATTTATGGCAGTTCTGGGTAATCCTCTCACTAAGAGACCAGACAGGTATAATGGAATTGATGTTTTTGAAGATTGGTTCTGTATAACCCCTTATACCATCTATAGTACACACCCCAGCTGCCCTTGTTCCTGTAATATTGCCTTTAGTATTTAAAATACAGACTTCTGGAAATATATTTTTGCTTTGTTAATAGAAAGCATTTTTTTCATGTCAGGACTGTGCAGATTTCACATCTATTAATAACACAACATTAAAGGGGTTTTCTTAATAAAAAACTGATTAAACAGAACATACTAGAACTCAACATCAGTTGAGACTTTATTTTGCTACTTGAGATGTGTAAGAGTGCCTTGGAGCCAGAGAGGCTCTGCTGTGCTATTTTCTATGTAGTATTCTACACATTCCATAAAGGAGCCAGCAACCTCTTGTCAAAAACCCCTCCAGGTGAGGCAATAATAGAAATGAAAAGGATGTGCTGTTAACCAGTTGTTCTTGTCTTGGGAATTTCAGTTTGCCAACTGAAGCTGAAGTTGCTTGATTCAATGTGAGCACTGTGAGGAGGAAAAGCGTGTTGGACACCCTCTTTTCACCATGTCTTGTGGATTTGTTTTTGGGGTTTTTTTGTCATTACTAGAGCCAACAACATGTTTACCACAGGATAGAATATTGTGTTATAGAGAACTGATTCGAATCTTGAAGACAGTGCTCCATCAGCTGCTGTGCTTAGACAGAGAAAGAACAGCAGGCAACCAAGACTCAGTGCCCTCCCCACTCCTTTTGGTACAGCACAAGCCCCTGCTGAAATTTTTAAAATTAATTTTCAGCTTCTTCTGGATAAACAAATAGTAAAACATAATATTCTGCTTAGAAATTATATTATTTTGAGTGATACAATGCAACTATTAATCAAGTTCAAAGAAAGCTGTAGTTTTGGAATAGTCTGTGACAAATAGCAAACTGATATGGAGGCACTAAATAGCTTTCTGTAATATCTGTATTAAAAGAATAGCTGCCAAGATGGTTATTACTTACAGGCGTCTCAAACTTCAACAGGTTGATGAAGAATTTAATATTTTCATATGCTTCAGTGTAAAGCCATCTGTCACAGTGACAGAACAAAGTGCTGGGAACAAGAACAAACGTATGTTCATGGAGGTTCTCCATGAAATGTTAGCAGGGAAGACACAAGATGCACAGCAGCATCTTGTAACAAGTGGGCAAGGGATTTGAAACAGCATGGCCATCATCTTCAATATTTACAATTACCATTTCTTTTCTAATTTCTTTTTGTGTGGAAGTGCTAAAAAATTAAAAGTCTGTCAATACAGATGGTGAGGGAGACAGATATAGCAAGGAAAATAGCATTTGCATCCACCTTTTGTAGTTTTTCATGTTCCTGCTCTCGTTTCCTGCGGTTTTAAGCTTCTGTCTGGGTACATCAGTGTATACATTAGACCTCAGGCAGCGTTTCATACATCTGCTGGGCTTTTTAGTGCAAATTAAACAGCCTCCAACACACACAGGAGCTGAACTTTGCTGGTACCTGCTCCCCATCCCCCGTTTGGGAAGGATTTTTATTTGAGGCTGCACAGAATGAATCGCATTGCAGTGTTTGAAGCCAGAAGGTGACATAGTGTGACTTTTAACCTGCCATACCCCAAATGTGGGACACAGTGTGGGCTAGTAAGAGATACAAAGGGATTATAGGGGGAAAAAAACGGGACTGAGACATAAAAAAGTGTTCAAGAAAAGTTACTTTGAATCTTTTGTCAGCGGCATCGCAACAAGAAAGATCCAGTTCTAAAAAATCTATATGGTTGGATTTTTAGTTATAAGGTATAAAGGATATATTTTACAGTGATCCTGTTATTTCCAAGCCTCCATTCTCTCTCCAGGTTTGGGTGACTGAGAGCGAGGATTGAATCTGATTGTGCCTTAGCAGCACTGTGAATTTTCTAGGAAGCGTATTTTTATGTTTTAACGTGATGGCTCCAAGGGAGATGTGTGCTGAAGGGTGAGGAGCAGGTTATGGCACATTCAGGTCTGAAATGCTGTGCTCTGACACTGCTCCATGGGCCAATTACCCACTGTGAACTGGAGCATTCCCCAGTGATGTGGGCATGAGCAGCAGGGCTCATTGCACCTTCTGAGGAACATTTTAAGTTTTTCTCTTATAATCCATTTTCTTCACCAGATTCATAAACATAGCACGGATTGATTTTCATCTGCATGAAGCCAATGAGAAGTAGAGGTGGGATTGCACAATCCCCTGGAGATATCA
Source organism: Arremon brunneinucha (assembly GCA_035583215.1). Classification (NCBI taxonomy): domain Eukaryota; kingdom Metazoa; phylum Chordata; class Aves; order Passeriformes; family Passerellidae; genus Arremon; species Arremon brunneinucha. The sequence goes on from JAWWEX010000047.1 coordinate 3,926,944, forward strand.
AGCCACAGGAGGATCCTGATGTTGGCATTTCTGCCATTCTGTCCTGGTTGGGATCCTGCACATCCTTCCATGTTTTGGGCAGTCTGGAAGTTTGGGATTGATTGCACTGGGGCATCTTTCAGCTCTGTGAAGTTGTCCCGTGATCGCCTTCAAGGAGCAAAGTGTCTGAGCTTTTATTGGAGTCCCGATAAATATGCAAATTGCCAATTTTTACTCGGCAACACTGACATCGTGTGGCAAAGAGGAAAACCCCAGCCCTGCTTCAGTACCGAGCAGGGAGTAGTTAAAAAAACCCAACTCCTCAATTTTAACAAAACACTCCAAAAGAAGAGTCTCCAAGACCTTCATTGTTACCCTCTAAATGAAGACAAAGAACCGCGGATAGAGAAATGCAGCGCTTTGCTCAGACCTGAGCTTATTTCAAATCTATTTTACTTTGGGCTGAGCAGGCTCTGGGAACAGCTTTACCTTGGATTTAATGGTGAAGGGATGAGTTTGATCCTCAAGGCAGCAGGTTTCAGTCTTCAAGGTATAATGCAGTTCCCCTTTGAGCACTCCTTGTATTTCCTCAGGTACCTAGGTTTGGCAACACATCTTTGACAATGAGTCTGGCAATCATGTACATCTGCAGTGTTTAAAAAAGATTCTGACAGGTAGAATTTGTGGGAGAAGAGATATCCTTCTGCTTTTCCATTAATTTTCATTGCATATTCCCATGTCCTTTTTTCTGAGAACTGAATTTTCTAGTTCTCTGTGCCAGATGTGGGTATTTATTTTGAGTCTGCTTTTTATTTCCTTTAAAAACCAAGCAGCCTTAGTGCTATTTCTCTGGGTTTTGTATAAGAGTCTTGGAATTTTTAACCAGTTTGATCTTCTGCCATTACCATGGATGTTCTCTTGGACCCTCTTCTACAATTTGCATTGTAATTTTCATTCTGACTAAACTCTGTGCAGCTGAACCAGGTGTGTTGTTCCTGCAAATTACAGGGAAAGTTCCTGGTAGGGTGTCACATCCCAGTGATTGTAGTGCTCTGCCAAGGGGTCCTGACTTGTTGTAAGTAAGGTTTAGAAATTATGAAGATGCTGCTGAGACTTTCTCTTACTGACAAAACGGAGAAAAAATTGCAGTATTTTTTGTGCTGGCAGTTTCTTTGTTAAAATTCAGTCTCTTTCCCATTGTATTTCTCCCAGAATATGAATTTTAATAATATGTGTGTAGCTGTTTTAATTTTCCATATATTTATATGCTACCTGCATGGCAAAAATTTCTGAAGCTCCTTTTGAATATTAATAAATTGGCTTTTCTTACTCAATAGACTATCCCCCCTTATTTGACTTGTATTTTGATGAACAATGGAAATTGGTGATATGATTGTCTGCTAACGCTGCCCAGCATCAAATGCTGTGAAAATTACTGCCAAATGAATTCTACCATGCCATTAATTAAGATTGATATTAGCAAAATGAGCTTAGGGATTTGTTACATTTCCTGATACTGATGCTCTAGAAGTTACAAACTACAAGGAGAATGCTGAATAATGTTTTCTCTAATAGAAAATAATAGAGAAAAAATAAAATATGAGAAGTGTGCAGTTTTAACAGATTATATCAATAATCTGGGTGGGATTTGCTTTTCTTTGTGGGAGTTCAGAGTGTCCTGAGAGCAAGGGTTGAGCAGGGCAGCTCAGTCAATAATTAGTGTGGGTTTCCTCCTGTCCACATCTCTGTGCTCTCTCTCTCAAACCCTTTCCAAGTGCTGCAGCATCTTTGCAACCAGTCCTGTTTGCTGTTGTACCCTCTGCTGTTTGCTCTTTCTGTGCAAACACCCAGCATCTCCTTCATTGGATTGCACGTCAGTGCTATTTTCCAGCTGTCAAAAACATATTGCTTTGTTGAGAGATGAAATTTTCCTCCTAGAAAAGCCTGGTTTCTTTTGGCAGGTAGCTTGTCCTGAGCTGCAGTTTCTGTGTTGGTAATGAGCCTTGCCCACAGGCCCCAGATTGCACAGGAGATCCTGCTGGGGATGGTTTTCCCCCATTAATTATGGCTGGAGCTGCTGGTTTGTGGCTCTTAGCAGAGCTGATGTGTCTCATTTGTTTGAGGGTGTCCCTCAGGGAGGATGAGGCAGAGGATGGGCCAGTTCAGGTGCAGTTTCAGGCTGAGGTATGAGATGGAGCAGCAGCAGCTTGGGCATGGGCAGAAGCAAAAACTGAGGTACCTGCTGGGAAAAGGGAGAGGAGAGGCAAGAACAAATAACTGCAGGTGCTCTGGGGGTGGCAGGGGGGATTTGTGTGCTCACTAGTGCATCCTCACACACCTGCACAAACACAAATACCTCTGTTCTTTAAAAACCTGCATCCTCACACATCTGCACAAACACAAATACCTCTGGTCTTTAAAAACCTGCCTCCTCACACATCTGCACAAACACAAATACCTCTGCTCTTTAAAACCCTGCCTGTTGCTGCAGCTCCCCTTTTGTGTAATCCTCATTGAAGGAAGGTTGGGAATCACAGCTCTCCAAGGGCTGGGTTGAGGATAAGCACCTTAGAAATTGAGAGGAATTAAAAGCATAGGGCTCTGCCATAAATTGAGATTCCTTGCCCTTCTGTTCCCTCTTTCTTTGGAGTCTTGCTGATGGCACTGAATTTCAAATGGAAGAAGAGAAATAAGTTGAAAATTTCCCCCCTCCCTAAAGGAGTAAATGCCAAGTGCAGAGCCACTGATTAAAGACATATCTCTGAGGAGCCTAACAGGAGCTAATCCTTAGGATATATTTAACTGTCTAATCCCTTTCTCTGGGAAGTGCATCAAGAGGTAAAACTTTCCTCTCTTCTCCATGGGTTACCTAGTTCTTCACAGAGCCATTCCTGCACTTAGCCCAACTTAGCCCTTTCTTTTGTCTGTCTTTGACAGCTGATGAACAGTGAGGCTTCATTAAGAACACCATTGCTGTGCTTAAAAAGTACTTATTGCCAAGAACAAGCCACAAATTTCAATGTTTATTTACCGTGGGGGCTCTAGTTAAATAGTTTCTCTCTCTCTGCTTGCACCTCTGCACATAGCAAGAGCCCTCCTGGCTGGAAGGGATAATAGAGGGATTAGTTTCTCCCCTTAAGCAAAATGATGAGTTCCTGAAGTAATTGGCTGCAGTGCAAATTATAACTGCTCCTTTTGTCGTGACAGGACTGTAATCATTTTGTGTCACTGGTCACCCCTCTGACAGCTCTCTGTTCTCAGTGCTACCAAGTGGAAGTAAGAGGAGAAAAAAACCAGAAGGATCTTTGTTCTTTAGCTGGTGGCAAGGCTTGTGGTGTTTACATGTTGTACTCTCCACTGTGTGGAGAAAATAAGTCGGTGATTATTGGAATTATTTTTACAGCACAGAATAATTTGCTGTTGAGTGAAAACAGGGAAGCTACTTGAAATATCAAAAAGCATTTCTTGTAGCCTAGGTTTTCTAATATGCAGCTTCTGTGAGATGTTTTAAAGTGTCACTTCAAGTCTGCATTATGTATCTGCATAACTAATGTGGGCAAAGAAGAAAATGGAAAGGAAAGTTGTTTTAAGTGAGGAAGTTAGGCAGCTAAACATTGATTGAATTGTGCTCTGAGACCTTGGGGAGGGGGCAAGGGAGAAGGGCTTTGGGATCTAACAGATACAGGTAAAGAACTATTTTGGTGCAGTTGTTGGTGTTTTTCATCAGCATCTGCCACGTGGACCATGATTCCAGTACACACTCTTGTAATCTCCTGCAGTGGCAATGATTCAGCTTAAAAATCAATAGGGCATGAGGTGTTTCAAGTTCTCATTATTGTAATGTGTCAACATCACTTTAGTGACCCCAGAGCCCTATGCTGGCTGATTTGTTCTCTGATTTATTGTGCAATCTTGTAGGCAAACTATAATTTCACTTGTAACCAGAAACTCTGCTTTTATGGTTTGTGTCCCAGTCTCCAGCCATTAGGATGCTCAGAGATAATCAATTCCTGTGTTTGCTGCTGAAGGTTGAATGAAGTTGTCAAGCAGCTAAATTACAAAGAATACAAACAAAAGAACATTGTTATGGCTGAGCAGGCCAGGAAATGTTTTTATTTAAATTTTCATTCCCTATCAACTCACAAATGCTTTTACTGCTTAGCATTGTCATAATTTATATCCCCCTCTATACCTACCAGTTTCAGATCTTGAGTTTAGTGGTTGTAGTGATTTACTCTATCACTTTGTCTTTAGGTTATCTGTTTTCCTTTCTGATCCTGTTATCTCCTCTGTATCTCTCCAAATCTAATAACATCATGAGCAGGAAACAAATTATTTTAATTGTTCCAACTCAGCTTATTGTGGCTTCAATACATCAGGGGCAAAGCAGCACTGTTCATTCTGCAGTGCTTCTCTTCCAGTAATGGAAATTTTGATGTTTGTTTCCATGATCAAAGTGCTGCAAGTGATACCAGCACTGTCTGTGTCAGTTTATCCTGGGCAATATCACACCAGTTAGTGTATTTAGAATATCTCACATAAAACTGAGGTGGCTTTGCACAGTCCAGAGCTCTTTGGATTTGTATCCCTCACATACACAACTGCATTGGAGGAAGCAACATCTGTATTTTTGATTTTTCTTGAAAAGATGATGACTAGACAGTGTTTTTCCAGTGCACGTAATAGATTTAATATTTTCCTCCTTCAGAAGTGCTTATTTCAGTGGAGTTTTTACCTTAACCATTGAGAGCTCACAGCTCACCTGATGAGGAAACTTCCAGCAACATGTGAAGGTATGGGAGCCTTAGGTGGAATAAATCAGAAGTTGTGCAGTTTTTAAAACTATATGAAGCAATAAGATCCATATTAATCACAAAATCTAATACAAATAGGAGAATATTCAGAACTGGAAATGAAATGGAAAAAAACCTAATGTCTCAGATTCAAGATCAGAGATGTTCTAATTTTTGTAGTTGTTTAATAGAAATTTTGTAGTTACATTATGAAATGTTTATTATGGTATTGGGGGGATTAGAAAGGTAAAATTATAAAGAATATTTTGGTTTCTGTCCTCTTTTTTCTCAGGCTCTCATTTGAATTATAGTCTCTGAAACTCATTTTTTCTTAAGCTGTGTCTGTGTAATCTAGGGGCACTCGACTAAAATGGGGAATACTTTTTAACAGCTCCCTGTAAAACCATTAAAATGTAGGTATGTAAAAGCATTAAAATGTAGGCATGTAAACCCATTAAAATGTAGGTATGTAAAAGCATTAAAATGTAGGCATGTAAACCCATTAAAATGTAGGCATGTAAAACCATTAAAATGTAGGTATGTAAACCCATTAAAATGTAGGCATGTAAAATCATTAAAATGTAGGCATCACTATTGTCCAGCAGCCTTTTAATATCCAGTCCCTCCAAGGGCAGCTTGGTGTCATTAATGAACAAGTGCATGCACAAATTTCCTTGTGCATTTGTCAGATGTTGAAAACCAGGAGTGTTTGGCTGCTGTAGGAAATGGTGCACAGGTTTCAGGTGCTCCTCAGAGTGGGTATTAGCAGCCCTGGCTCACTGTGGAAAGAGGGTTTTTAATAGGAAGAATGCCCCATAATCATTTACTAAGCTGATCTGTTTAAAGACCTTTACGGGAAATTGAAATAATTGTCATGGGGTTGCTATGGCTTTAAAAAGTTAACATCTCTGGCCTTATATATCACAAAAAAAGATGTGGGTCTTTTCTGCAAGACAGTTTGACCTATATAAGAGAATAATCTGGCATAATGCAGAGCAGGGAGACGAGGGGGAAGATGGGCTGGAGCAAACCTTTCAAGTGTTGCACAGGCCATGAAAATCTGGGGAGCTGCTGCAAGGTAGATAACCTGTGCAAATTAATCTGTCTCCTGTACATACCATGATGTATAATTCAATTTATATTGCCAGTGTCCTACATTTTGGGGGCCAGGACTGGTTTCAAGTTTTATGTCTAAGCCTCCCCTGTATCCCTTGAAGTGCTTATTTAAAAACAAAATGCCATAAATTCATGGAAAACTTGCAAGAAAATTCTATTCATTTTTTCTTGGAAAGCTTCTTCACCCTCAGTATATTTTTTGAAGTTTCCAGAAAAACCCTTTGTAGTTTGAACATTTTTTTCCTCTTTTGCTAAATACCCATTGCACCATCACCCAGAGATTTCTAACATACAAAATATCAGATTTGGGTCTTTTAGCTTGCTCTGGATGCTTTGGGGAATTAGAGACATCTGTTGCATTATAACCCCTGTGCAACATAGTGAGATGATTTTTCCCATCACTATTTGCCATTTCAGCTGTATGCACACTGCTGTTACACTTGGTATCCTGTTAACCATTTCTGGTGCAAGAAGCATGGTTATTTCATATTCCATCACAAAGCAGACCTCATCTTGGTTTGAGTCATACATTTAAATAAAAGGTACAGCAAGGTCCAGCGAAATTCTGGCCATTTTCTTTAATCTATTTCCTTTGATCTGGAAGGGGAATCACCTCACTGGGATGAGACTGAGTCGTAGATATTTCCACTGGGTTTTGAAGGCAGCTGATCAGAAAACTTGTGCTGAGATCTCCTCACACTCTGCTGTCATTAGGTGTGGAAAATGGAGACTCGTGTTGGGCCCAGGAGTGTTGTCATTGCTGCCACTAAGCTCTCCAAGCACAGTGTTAAGGAGGTTGTAGGGGGGAAAAAACCACTTTTTACTGTTTGTTTTGGGGGTTTTTTTTAAGCTTTGAGAGTCGCTGTAGTTCCATCTGGATTTATTGTTTTCGCTGTGCATTATTGAATTCCTGCTGGTGCTGCCGCTGCAGGGAGCTGCAGCAATACCTGCATCCTGCTCAGCTGCCTTTCGGGGGGCTGCGAGGCTCAGTGTTCCCAAAGCACTTTGCAAAAGTGCCTTCTTAAAAAGATATTGTGTGTGTGTGTGTGTGTGTGTAAAACACTGCTGCTCCTGCTGAAACCTGGGCAAACCAGAGAAAATCTCTAAGTGCTGCATCAGCTGGTGGAGCGCTGCTCTACCAAATCAAAGATGCTGTGCTCAAACCTGAGAAAAGAGAACTCCCACGGTGAGAGACAGCTTGCTACGGTGGCATTCAGCTCAAGGTCACACACAGCCCCAGCCACGGCAGGGAAAAAAGCCAAACGAAGCTTTTTTAGCAGTGCAAATATGTTGAGAAATATCGCTCAGGGTGTGAAGATGCTGGAAAGGGAAACAGTAAAGCCCGTGTGGCAGAGCAGTTGTGTGGGCACAGTTACAGGGATGGGCATGGGGGGATGAAGTCACTTCACATTTTGGGTATCACTAAAATACTTTCCTTACGTGATCCTGCTTTGTGTGTGGCTTTGTGGCGCCTCACTCTAGTGGCTGCAGCTCTTACCCAAACAGATTTTATATATATATATATATATATATATATATATATATAAAAGTTTCTGTGAAATAAATGG
>JAWWEX010000047.1:3934499-3955943 GCA_035583215.1 Arremon brunneinucha
TATATAAAAGTTGCTGTGAAATAAATGGGAAGGTCATTCCCTGTCACAGCACTGATTTGATGATGGGAGGTGTTTGCTTTTTTTCTTGGGACGAGCAATATTTGGAATTTTGGACAAAGTTTACATGTATGAGATTTCTTAAATAAGGCTCGCCAACCTTTATAGTCAAATACCTTATATATGTACATATATACATATTATTAATATGTATTTATGTAACAGTATAATTATATTAATTCTGTATTTGCTCTTTAATGGTACACTTAATGCAATTTCAAATTGTAAATGGTGTTTCCTTTGCTATTACTGAAGAAATTATGGCATCTGCAAGAAACAAATGGATTGAGATAATTTTTCATTCTCATTGGATACCAGAGCCTGAAAGAAATATTGATGGTTTTAACTTTAATATAATTTAAAATATATTTTATATTCTTCTGTGATATTAAGAAGTAAATATCATTGATCTGTTTCCAGCACAAAGTGATGTTGATCAGAGCATGGTAAAATTGCTACTTTTTGTTGTATGCAATATTGGTAAATCAGTAATTAAACTAATTGGAACTGTTGGTTCATTTTAGGGAGCTCTGAGTTAAACCATTCTGTGTTGTAGGGGATGGATGGAGATGCCCAGATAATACCCCAGGTCCGGTGTAAGCTCTGCAGAAAGGCCCTTAGAAGGGACATTCCTGTGGAGAATGGATCCTTGGGCACTGCTTGTTGAGATGGTTTTTTATGCCCACTCTGGAGCTCCCAAACTCTCCAGTTCAGAGCATGCTGGAGTAAATTAACAGGGTGATGTTCAGGTGGGTGCTGCTCTCCTCTCTGTGCTATTACCATCCATGCTGAAATTGTGCTTTGTGGGCAGTACCTGCTCACTGAAACGGGATCTGGAAGCATTACAAAGTTCAGCAGTGAGCCATATGTTTTGGGGTGGGAATTGAAATTTCCCTTTTTGACGGATTTCCTTGAAATGGATCCCAATGGCATCCAGATTGTCCTGGGAAGGATTTTCCAGGGTGCTGCAAGAGGGCTGGTGCTCAGGTTGGGCACTCAGTGAGCTGGCAGAGGAGGAGGAGGAGGGCAATAGCCTGGAGGGATCTGTCTGTCCCAGGAGAGAGGGAGAGCCTGTCAATGCTGCAGGACCACACTGAGCACGGCTGGGGCTTCTCATGCCCATCCCACATACTCACAGCAGGTACTCACCTCAACTTGAGTTTCATTTCGAATGTTTTGCACAATATATCCTTCTCTTCCATCTTTGCTGGCCAGAGATCTGCAGCAGAACCAGAGCTGTCTCTGAGATGAAACACAGACATTTTAATTTCTTTTTAGATTCTAATTCTTGTTTGCCTGTTGTTGCTTCCTTTAGTCACATTGTGTGCCTTCCTATTGACTGAGCTCTGAATTAACTGTTCCTACTCCTGCATTTCTTCATTTTCCCTCATGCACTTGATATCAACTCCTTCTTTCTGTTCCCCTCAATGTTCCTGTCACCTCCTGGAGTTAATAGAATTAAATTCTAATACTAACATTCAATTTGCAAATTTGGAGACTTGAAACATCACCTGCTCTGCATGAATGAGTAGTTCCTGTGGTAAAATTTGAATGTGGTATATTTTCAACAGAATTCACAGGTTTGAAATCTCCTGCACTTGAGAGGTGCTTTCCATCCCCAGGAGTGCCTCTGTTGTAAGGGTTTCACCCTGGGATGTCCATTTGCTCTTTTTTCCACAGTGCTTGCACATCTCAGGGTGCAAGAAACTGGACAAGAACAATTTTAAAAGAAAGCTTTGGAAAACAAATACAGTAAGTGACGTGGTTCCACAGCAGTGACATTTGTGAGAGTGTTGAACAAACACATCAGCCACTTGCAGGAAATGTCCTGGCAGATATTTCTGAGGCTCTCACTGGAAACAAGGAGAGGATCCAGAGGCACAATCTGGGTCAAACAAGAGGCAATGCAGCTATGGGGGAAGGAGTCTGTGTTTTACATCCTTTCCTCTCTGGCACCAGGGATGGGGGGAGTTGTCTCTTCTCTCAAAATTCCCAGGCAATTACATTTTGAAAGAAATTGAACATAATGTGCAGGTGCTTAAATATTTGACACGACACTTCCCATTCTGCCTCAGCAGGTACTTATTGTTCTTTTGGCACTGCTCTGATGAGCATGTGATGCCTCTAAAGTACTCTGGTAAGCAGGAATCCTGGCTGTAAAACATTCCTGGTGTTGGGGTATCATTTCTGAGGCACTGGTTTGATGTACAGAAACATATGGCTGGTTACAGGGGTGGACTGAAGGGACACAAATGACAGTGTGACACTTTGGCCGGGACTGGCATCACTGAAAAGAGGAAGGCAAAAGCTGATAGACATTTTAATTGCAGTATTTGCATTGATAATGTTAATCACTGTTGGAAAAGCAGTTTATTTCAGGCGGTGCATGCATTAACAGCTCTGGTATTGGATGTGAAAACACATGGATGGATCTGGAACCAGCCAGGTCCCAGCTAAACATTTGTGCCTTCCTTTCCCAGACCTGCTAAGTTTCCCATCCCACTTCTGTGTGACAGATCAGTGGAGCAGATTAAATGCGAAAATAAATAATTAGCAACATTTTCATAAGCCTGAAGTATTTGGATGGCCACTAGAAATGAAACTGAGATGTCCTGGATTATTTTGTCACTTCCAGGCTTGATTAGGAGCTCTGAGTGTCTTTCAAAGTTGTATGTTTAATTTCTGATGGAAGCTTGAGGACGGATATAGAGGTTACTGAGTAAGAGAGCATTATCCAAGAGATCAGGGTCCTACAGTTAGACTGAAAATTCAGAGTTCTTTCACAATCTGGATGACTTGCCCATGGACTTTCCACCATTATGACTGATTATATTAATATCTAATCTCTTTTTGATTATATTAATATATAGACTCTTTTCCCAGGTAATTTCTAATCTAGGTGCTCCAGCCTTTCAGGGCTGAACAAGCATTGACACTGTAAGATGTTGCTTCCACCTATTCCAAGTCTTTCCCAAAAAGTCTAGAAAAGTCCTTTGCAACTTTGAACACCTTTCTTTTATTTTGCAGACAACTAAGAGGAAAACCAGGAAAAATCTTTTTGAGAATGGAGAAGAGTGAAGTGATTTTGGTGTTGTTTTGGTTTTTGTTTGCTGGTTTTTTTTCCCTAAACAAGAATTTCACATTTCATGAAGGTGAATTATATAGAAAAGATGAATTATGCACACAGAGGTCTGTAATTAACTTTATCACTTTATCTGTTTCTGATCTAGCAGGTCTTCAGGAGGAAACCTTATTTAATTTACATTCATATTATCTCTTTCTCCCCTTAAAAAAAGAAAAGAAAAAAAAACCACCCTATTTTCTCAGTCTTTAGAAAAGTGAAGACAATGTTATTGTGCTGCTCTGTTCCACCCTGTTTCTTTCAATTCCTATTTAATAAGGCACAGGACATCTCTCATAAATTCTGCACCATCAGTGTAATGTTGCTTTGATGATACATTGCATGTTAAGTTGGGATTGGCGTGAAAGGATAGTGAGGGCTCAGGAGACATTTTTATATTTTTTTTCTATTTTTTGCATAAATGTTCTGCCTCTCTTGCTGTGAGAATTTATGGAGAGCTCTTGGTGTGAAGTTTGAACTTGGGGTGTTCTGCCCCCTGCTCCTCGACTGGAATTAGCTCTCAGTGCCCTCCCTACACCATAAAACTCCTTATTTTGGCAGGGGCACGAGTGAATCTCAACAAAAGATCCGTTTCTGGAGCAGAGCAGGCCTGGAAAGTTGTCCTGACCCTTTTCCTGTGCTGTTGCACTAAGGGTGAGACTTTCCCCATGGGATCCCACCTGGAGCTGGCAGAGGTTTGGAAGCTCCTTTCCAACCTCTGACATTTGAAGTTGCTCTCTCTTAATTTCCCTGCAGGTATTTATGGATACAGTGGCAATCTGGGGGCTGTCTACCTGAAAAGCAACACATTTATTCTGTTAGTGCTTTTCTTTCCATGGAATAGTGATGATCTCAACTGCAAGAATGACCCTGGGCATGACATGTACTTTAGACAACTCAAACCTAAATTTGTTGCAGTATCAAATTCCATGGATTTTAAAGTTTATATATATATATATATATATGTATATATGTATATATGTATATATAAATTAATACTTAAATACATATGTAACTTATATTTTATATAGGATCCTATATTGTATAATGCATTTATTACCCCCTAAAAACTCATTCAAAGTTGCATTGTTCATCTCTAGTATAACTCTTGCTGTGTCTTCTTGCCCATCTTGTTATTTCAGTGCTTTTCATCCCTTTTCTTCATAGTCTATACTCCTTCCACAACAGCAAATTTCATCTTTTTCTTCCTTTTTATATGCTAGTTCTTTCTTCAAGTTGCTATCTTCTTGCGGTGTAGTACAGCATAATCAAACCACCAAACTTAGTCCTTTTTTGAAGCAGGGGTGTTTGAACATTTGAAAACCCACAAAAGAAAGGCAGATCAGTGGTTCTGGCATTCTTCAAAATTGCTCTTTCATTTGAGAGGAATAGAGAAGCTCTGGGTGGGCAAACTGAAAGTTGTGGTGTGTGTTTAATGAGGCTGCGGAGGGAGGCAGGAGATGGATGGGCAATGGTTCAATGTGGTGAATGCAGATGTGTCCACTAAAAGGAGAAAAATGTGCTCAAAGAATAATCTTATATCTGATAATCAGACCACAGTTGGAATGTGTCCAGGGCTTCTCAGGAAGCCCAGAGGTCTGGGATCTGCTCCCTGGAGATGAAGTTCCAGCAAACTTCCAGATCAAGTTCACACGTTGGCCTGGTGAGCTGCATAAACCTGAGTGTGGCTGCTTATAGCCACAGCTCTCTTCAGAGAGAGCAGCAGGCACAATTCCCAAGGATATTTCCTGGGAATCACAGTGAGGAACCACAGAGAAAGAGAAAACAATTCTTATCCCTATTCTCTGCTCCTGTTGCTTTTGCACACGTGGAATGTGTTAGGAAGTTTGTTTACCTGAAGGGATTTGCTAATTGGATTCTGCTGAGGATTGTTTTGATTCCTTGGCCAATTCCTTGGTCAAATCTATGTCCTGGCTTTTGGGAGACAGTCATGGGTTTTCTTTAGTATGTAATTTAGTATAGAGTGTATATATATATATATATGTACTCTACTATATATATATATACTATATATGCTATGTATTATAGTATAGTATCGCTTTCATATAGTATAGTATAATGTAATATAGTATAGTTTAATAGAGCAATTGTTCAGCATCAATGCAGTCAGATGCCAATCATTTCCTTTGTCAGGAGTGCCCTGTTCTGCTATACCCCCTGAAGTTTGAGATTCAGGCTCATGTCCTGCATGTCCCTGACTGCTCTGGGCATGGTGCTGTGGGGTCTGCTGCTCTTTTCCCCACTGGGATCCAGGGATGTTATCAGAGTCACCTGGCAGCATCCCTGGTGTTAAAAACAAGAGCAGGCTCCCGGTGCTAAAGTGATTTCAGCATTTATTATAATAAAAGAAAGGCCCAAAGCAAGGGAGCCCAGACCGAGCAGGAGTGTTCCCATCGAGGATGGAGCAGTGTGGGCGCTGGGGCTGCTCAGCAGTGCTGGCCCCATGGAGCAGCACACATTCAGTGGGCCAGATGCTCCTTTTTATCCTGTTTTTGTCCCTTTGGATTGGTTTCTTTTTGGATCCTTCATTTGCATGAAGGTTTAAGGTGCTTGATTGGCCCATTACAGTTCTGTCCAGGCTGGCTCGTGGTGCACTTTACTGAGGTGTGTTATGGTACCTTGAGTGCTGTATTTCTTACAACTGCCCTTTTAACCCCTTTTACAATATAATAACCAAACTAACAGTGTATGGGGATAGAATATAAGAAAAAGGTAGTGTAGAAAGGAATCTTAGCCCTAAGGAGCTGCAGCTGGGCCAATTATCAAAGATTAAGAGCAGGCCTAACTTTACCAGGCCACAGCTGTAAGCAATGAGAAGCAGAGTGCTATTACAGAGTGGGGTGGCTGGGTGAGAAGGAAACTGGAGTCAGTGGCTGCTTTGAGAAGAGGAAAGAGTCAGTGGTCTGAGGAGCTGCCCAGGAGAAAACACCAAGAAGGTATGGAACTGTTGTGATAAGGAGACAACAGTATGGAACTCCTGTGATAGGATGACAACATAACAGTATATGCTTAACGATCTCTCAGCTATTTTACAACAGTTTCTAACCTATTTTTAACAGCTGGCAGGAGATGCTGGTCCCAAACCCAGCTCCGCAGCGCAGTTAACTGGGCTGCGTTGGGATCCACTAAAGATCCCAAGTGAATATATTCATCAGTTGCACACTGCAGCTTTTGCTTAAGTCTGGCTCCTTCTCGAGGCTCTCTGGCATGTGTAATGGGGTTGTTTTTCCTAGGAAGGCTCTCTCCTATCCCGTGTAATGGGCTGCATTCCTCATTCTAATTGTGCAGCCCGCGCACTCCCGGCAGCAGTGGAGAATTGTTCTCTGCACAAGGCATTCCTGCCTCGGGGAGCACCCCTGCCTTTCCTTGCCAGGAATCATCACCAGGAGTACTTTGGGGGATTTATAATGCCTGGAGCACCTCCCAACACAAACTTTATGGCTCTTAATAGCTGTTACCTTTCCTTACAAAGTGCATCTCTCCCCAGACACGCCACTGCCCTGGGTCAATTAGTTAACAAAGTAGTCATTAGCTATTGATAATGATCAATTTGTCAGGGATTATTGCACAATAATGCCATGTTCTCTATTAATTAGATAGGCCCATGTTAATTGTAGGTTCTCTTAAAAGCACTTCCTTGGATGATCAAGAGGGCTTGCTGTGAGACAAACTGAGCTATGCAAAAGTAGAGTAAATTCTATGAAGAACTGAGATATATATTTATTATAATGATACTTTTAGAAATGTTCACGATTTGATAGGTTTATAATTTTCAGATGTAGCTGCTAATATGGGAAAGAAATTAATCCAGTAACAGTTTTTCCAGAAAGCAGGATCCTTACTGGTCCTGTATGATACCCTTTTCTCGAATATGGGAAAGAAGCAGTGGGCACACACAGACATAAAACTGTACACACCTGAAAATTGCCCATATCTGGGACAAGAAAACTCCAGTGTGAATGTTCAAGAAAAATCTGGTTTTGGTTCTTTTTTTTTTTTGGCCAATTTGTGATGCATCACAGAACGGATGCAAAATCTCTTCAGAGAGATATGTGTAGCTGTTGGTGATTAAGAACTGAACTTGTTATAACCGTATAATATTTTTTTTGTTTAATTATAAAACTCCATTTCTGTTTCTCATCTATTGCTTAGCTTCAAGTGTCCAATACAAATTTCTGTCTTCTGAAGATGTGATTCCTCAGTATCTCAGCATGTGCCACTCTCATCACATCCTGTGAGAATGTGGTCATGGAAATCAGGAACTTAGAAAAATACTAAATTAATAAAAACCCAAGAAAATCACTGCACCTTGGTTAGGTGTGGAGGGCTGGGATTCAATGTGCCTATGTGAAATTCTTCTCGGGCTTTGTTCAGTTTTAGCATTAATATGTCAGAATCTGCAGAGTTTTAGGCTGTTTCCCGCAGTGTTTGCCATCAAGTAAAGCATGGGGTTGAGTGGATATTTTATTATAACTGTGAAAATTTATTTCAATGTAACATTGCAGTTGAGTTGTGGCTGCTTGATGAACTTAAACAGGAACTCTTGCATGCCATTTCAGAGTGGAATTCATCCTTACAGCAGCAAACAGAAGGTGAGAAAAAGCTATCACATTAACATTTTAACAAGATAAAGCCCCAAGTGTCCCTGACTGAGAGATGGGATCCTGGCATGTTTTAAATGCCGTATGGGGAATCCAGTGAGGATGAAAAGTCTGAGCAGGAGGTGAGATCTGCTGGGCAGGTGGCCCTGGGACAGCACCTTCAGAGGGCTGGGCTGGGACTCCCTCCATCCTTGCTGAGTTCTTTTAATCCTCCTGGAGAGGGGGAGAAGGAGGGGTGACTATGAGCTCAGCTCTGACATCTGCCTGCACCATGGTGATAAGGCAAACCCAAAATTCATCCTCATCTCAAAGCTGGAACTTCAGTTCACGGATCCTACTATTTATTCCTGCATTTAATGCTGCTGCTTCTGAATTTCAGGTCAGAAAGTGAGAAAAAAAGGGGGGATTGTACTGAGTTGCTGTGGAGAAAACCTTAAGGTGCTGTGAGGGTTAGGTATAAAACATGGATTCTTTATAGCTCCCTGTCTTTGTCAGAATGTTTTCCATTGTGTTTGTGTCTTGTCAATGCCTGAAGTATTGATTTCCTGCCAGTGTGAACTGGATTCCCAGCGAGCCTTTTTGTCCTTGTCTTCAGCACCCTTTGGTAAAGTCACTCAGGAGTGCTTGTTTAGTTTGGTTTTACAAACCATAAAATAGTGTTTTATGTGTGACTTCCTCATTGTAAATGTAGCAACTTTCCCTTCTTTTTTCACTCTGATACTAAGGTTTTAAAGTGGCAATTTTAGGGAAAAAAGGCTATGTAAACACAAGGTGAACTGATATAGCAGAGACTTGTAAAGATTGGTTTCCTCTGGTGTTTTATTCCATAGTGTTGGCTCATGAACTTATTTCAAGGCAGAGATTGGAAAAAGTCATGTAGTGCTCACCTGCTGCACAATTGAAAGTAATTTCCCTTTATGCATGAGCAGTACCAAGTTATGTGTAGTGGTCAAGGAAAAACAGTTAAAAAATAGAGTATAATCACTTGATTACACACTTGTTTTAAATAATCATTGTTTTAGTGCATTTGAGAAATGCAGATGGCAATAATAATTATTATTATTATCCCTTTCTTGACTTGAAATGCCTGTGTCATGTTTGAGGATATGTATTAAGCAATACTTCTGCTGGCTAAATGATTGTGGGAACTTGCTGATGTTTGCAGATCACTGTTAGTTGGCTTGGTGTAATTAACAGCAGATTTCAGGTCATGATCTAGTAGAGGTTTTTCTGTTGATTCCGTTGCTGTATTTCAGCATAGATGTATTACACAGCAGTCTTGTCTGTACTCTGAGCTGCCTTACCCTGTCAGTGTGACACCTCTGACACCTGGCTGTGCCTGAATCCACTGCTGCCACCTCTGGCATCGCTTCCAGCCTGACTCTCAGTGAACTCTGAGCTTGGATCCATCATCACTCAGCTCTGCTCTTCTGGGGCTGTGGAATCTCTGTGTGGTCACTGCTTTGTTTTGGACTTTTGCTGATGTCATCCTCACTCAGCACTCAGGTGTGCCACCTGGTTTGTCACAGAACATGTGGCTGGTGCCAGAGGTGGCCATGCAGCAGCTTGGCCTTCCCTTAGGAGCCTTCCTGCCCCTTTTGCATCTGTGGTGCAGAACAGCTGATGGTAATCACTATAAACATTAATTATGAGCTGGTAGACAAGGGTATAATCAAAGCAGAGATGAATGAGGACAGCGATCCAACATCCAGACCTTTAAACCAACTGATAAATCTCTGCCTTTGATTATTGTGAGGAAAATATAAGAGGGAAAACTTCATTGTCAAGGGTTCTAATTGTCCAGGCCTGTGCTCAGTAAGTGTTAAAATGCAATAGCTGGACAAAGAAATGAGACAAACAAAAGTCTGCGCTGAGTTAATGCTTCAGCAGAATGTTTGAGTAACATATGTCTCAACCTGGCTGGAGTCCTAAAGTAGGAGTAAAAGACTTTAATCAGATGATTGATGGGTGCTTCGGGAGAGAGCTGTGAATGCTCAGTGCCTGCAAGGTCACAAGAGGGAAAAGGGGACAGGGTACATTCCCTGTCTGGAGAGGGGACAGGGAACCTGGGGAGGAGGGACAGGGAAGGCCACCAGCCCCAGGGGCAGCACAAACAGCCCTGGCTCACTGGGGTTGTTACCACCAGGAAGGTTTAAGAGCTTTGTGCTTGGCTGTCTCTCAAAAAATTATGCAAAATATCCAGCTGCTTCCTGCAGTGCTCAGGAGCTATAAAACTTTGGGATTTTTGCTAGTAAACAACAGAAAATGATTTGTTCTGAAGCAGTAAAAACCTTACACTGGTGATTGGTGACTGGTGCTGACACTGAACTTCCCAAGGCACTTTGTGGTAATTAGAAGTATCTACAGTGTTAAGCATTTCTGTTGGATGATTCTTGGCAAAGTGGGTGCCAGTTTTCCTGTGAGAGGGGTCACTTATGTATATGTGGCTGCACATTTCAGTTTAGACATCACTGCCACATCTTCTGAGGTACTGATATGAGATAATGAGTATGGCCAAATCCTGGTTCTGTTCTCCTTAAGTGCCTGTGAAGTAGAATTCTGTCTGTGAGTCTCTAAAAATTGGATTCCATTATCATCATCATCATCAACTTTTTTAGCTGTGGTGGGGTAGCTTTCTTGCTCTCACATTTCTGTGTTCTTTCAATAAACTATTGCCAGATTATTTTGAATATTACTTTCTATTTCCAGTAAGGTATTGACAGCCAAGCCTTTCTTTATGTGCTATTTCAAGTTTTATACCCCAACCTTTCTGCGGCCACCAAGCCCTCTCTAGACATTGCCGCAGTTTTCTTCTCTGCCAGCCTTGGTGGCACTCCTTGCCACCAAGCAGAAAATACTGAGCTTTTCAAAACATTTTCTGTCTGCATCCTGTGGCAAGTATTGAGTATTGTCTGTTAAGGAAAAAGTGAAATGGTCTGAGGTGAATTTACAGAATCTAGGTTAAATAATGATTATGTAGTGCCCCAGTTTCAATTGTGTCCCAGATTTGAACATTGTCCTATGTAGTCAATTCAGATAAATTAATAGTGAATCTGTTTCACAGCTGATTATTAGTTTCTCCTGAGATGATACTTGATTTTTTTTTAATCTTCTATAGTTTCATGTATTTCTGACTCTGTTTTTAGATTTTTCTCTGTCTCTTTTTTTAATGGCTATTGGCAAGAAAAAGGTGAAAATGTCACTTTGCTTAGAGAAGACGTAGTTCTGAATAAGCTTTGAGTAATGTGAAATATTTTTGCATTCATGGCAGTATAGTACCTTAGCAAGTAGAATTGGGAAATTGGAAATGTTGCTTGCTGGGTCAAAAATTGCATTTCAAACACACCTGGATGCAAAAGCAGTGTGTTTCCCACAATGATCATCATTGCTGTTCTCAAGGGAAGGCTGAGGAGCCAGGCTCCCATTCAGCAGGGATTGTCTGGCTCTGGCACTGCCAGGGCAGGGTGTGCCTGTTCCACAGCATCCATTTGCAGGAGTCTCAGCAGCCTGCAGAAATAATAATGCTGTGCCAAAGAAAAGCTCCTCTGCCCTGGCAAACATGACATCAATCCCAGTCACTGTCTGCGTGTCAAGTGTAATGCATTGGGTTAGGACAACCTGAACCAATACTTTTATTTTAATGAGACAGGTGGGTAGAAATTTCCCAGAAAGGTATTTAAGGTCATAAATGTGCTTGGAATGCCTGTGGTGTTGAATATTTGTGGTGTACTGTATCACAGTTAGATAGAGCAGCAATAACCTGAGTAACCGGGGCTGTGGTGAAGGGGAGAGGTGAAAAGAAGCAGAGGAGCTGTGTGAGGTTATGAAGTGTTTGTGTCCTGAACAGGAAGTGGAAATGTGAATCCTGAAAGCTGCTGAGGGCACAGGTGGCTGTAGAAGAATTTAACACTGTGGTTCCCCAAACAAGTGGAAGGACAGCGCTGGTCAAGTGAAATAAATCTTTCTGCTGTCCATAACAAGAGCTCAGGGAGCACAGAGCCTCCAGCTTGTGGCGAGGTGCCTGAAATCCATCCCACAGCTTAGGATTTCCTGCTGTTATTTGATTGGATTGTCTTCTCCTTGGATAATAGTGTGGGGAGGATGGAGAGTGACTGAATGTGGCAGGAAGTTGTCTTAATTTTTGTAGCTCATACCTCTAATTCTGTGATGAAATAAGTGATTGTGTTGTTTGTAAGGAATACTTCTGGAATTCTGTCTGGCACAGCAGCGTTTTCACAGGTGACAGTAGCAATAGCTGTTGGTCTAATGGGTAGTCATTATGAGGAGGAATTAAGTTGTTTGCAGTAAAATTATCCAAGGGGAAATTGCAGTACCAAAGCTGTTGCTTGGAGTTATTTGCCTTTCCACTGATTGGGTTTCATTACATTTTTTCATGATGCTGAACTTGAAATTTCTTTACTGATTTGTTTGCTCTAATAGCCAGCTCTGCTGCTGATGTTGTGTTCTTCTCGGGACATGACCCTCGACTCTTTTGAAAGTTTCTTTATCTCATTTATTCCACAAACTTTTAAAAATTTCTTTTAAAAATTTCTTTTAAAATTTCTTTTATATTTATAAAATATATATTTTTAAAAAAGTATCTAAATTTTATATACTTTTAAATTTTAAAAGTATATTAAATTTATATACTTTTATAAAAATATATTTTGAAATATTTATATGTTTTGAAATAAATAAATATTTTATTACTATTTATATATTTCTATTAAGATACTACATGGTACTGCAGCAGTTTTGTTTGAGTTATATTTTCATCCCTCTGCTCTCCCTGCACAGCCTACATGGTACATTCCAGTTACACCAATTCTAATATTCTCTCTGTTTCCTTTCCCTCCTTGAATCTGTCCTCCCCTTATTTGTTTAATCTCTTATTTATGTTTCATCCTATTGTATATTTCACTTTGCAACAAAATTATCATTTTGTCTGAAGGCTTTATGATGGTGTCTGCAATGCATTCCCTGTAGAGATTGTTCAGTATCAGATTCTTCACTTTGCTTTTACCTTTTAGGCAGACAATAACAATCAAAAATCCATCTGGGAAAGTTGGGAATAAACTCATGATGGATCTGATTCCTAATGGATACCAGTGAAGTACGTCTGTGCTTTATGCCATCCATCCTTCCTGGATGCCGAGAAGCAGAGAACACATGGATCTCTTGGTAGTTACACCATTTCTCTGTGGAAATGAATGTTCAGGCCATTTTGGAGACTTCACAGAAGACAAATGACAATTCAAATCCTTTGAAACTCTTTTCCAGGGTTGTATCCAGGCTAGGGCACAGCCCAGCAGATAATCCAGATGTTCTTAGGCCAGAAGTGCTTGCTGATGCCTTTGGAAAGCAGCAGGGCTGTAAAAGGGACTGTGTTTGTTGTCACTCTCCAATTAGGTTGTATGATAATATTCCTTTCAGAAACACAAGCTGGTGAAGAGAACTGTTCTCTTTCAGAGAAAACAAGGTGTGGTGTGTCCTGAGCTGCAGAGAAATCACTGTCCTTGAGGGGCTCTCGCTGCTCCTGACCTTGTGTTTTGTTTCAAAGTGATACTCAGAGCACCAGGCTGGCAAATGAATTGTGTGGTGAAATCATAGAAGAGAGGATGTGAGAAGCAACTTAGCATGGGCACTGGCTTGGTGATTAGTTTACCTCATCAAGGTGCTTATATTTGGTGGGAGAAGTGCCAGTTGCTTTGAGCTCTGTAGTAATTCACTGGTGTTTTAGACCAGGATGTGGAACAACTGAAAACTGAGCCGTGTTAGGTCATACATAAAAATATGTTGGGTCATGGATTTGCTCCTATTCACAGAGCATTTTTAAAAAAACAAAAGATTGCAATCACTACTAAGGATGAGTAGCTACCAAGAGGGGAGCTACTTCTGCTGCAGTAAATGTAAAATACTGCACCGGGGAGTACAGCAAAACCCAGGGGTCGGAGCTGTGAGCCAGGGGATCCTGGCTGGGTGGGGAGGCCAGGGGGTCCTCTGGGCATCACCAGACCCTCCCAGAACAACATGGGAAGCAACTTGCTTCAGGTTGAAGATTGACCCTACTGTGAGCAGGGTGTGGAGCCCTCAGGATGTTCCCTCCCACCTCAGCCAAAAACATTAATTCCCCAGGGCAGCTGCATAATTGAAGGTGCTGTGGCATTCTGCACAGGCAACAAATGCTGCCCTTCCTTCCAGATCATCCACTCCTGAAGGGCTGTTCTTTTTCTTTTTTTTTTTCTTTTTTTTTTTTAACTTCTTTAACAGGTTTTCTATTCCTTCTCAGCCATTCCAATGTATTTAAGGAGAATCAAATCCCTTCAGTCAATTTTAATTCCATATTGTATTTAGAATAAGTACTATAAGATTCAATTGTCTTCAATGACAATATTTGTTTTGTTAGACCTTCAAGTAATTTTTGGGGGTTTTTTTCTCTTTCTCCTTTTTTTTTTTTGGTAGTAGTTGGCTTTAGGAAACGTTTCATTGTACTGTTTAGAGAATGACCTTCAGTACTGATAACATTTTGTTGTAGTGCACTTTTTTTTGTGTGCACTGTTTAAATAATGAATTGTAAATCAACACAGTTAAATGAGATATGACTGCACAGATTTCTGTATAAATTGGGAAACTTCGCCACCTGCTCTGCAAGGACAACCTTTACCAGTTGTGGATATTTTTCTGTTTCAGAAAACCTTTCCAGAGGAATTCCAAATCTCTCACGTCCCAGATCATTAAGCTATGTGACAAAATAGTCCTTGTACTGAAGAGTGGTTGAGTAGCACAAGAATGGTTTTTTTGCGCTAACTTTTTCTAAGCCACTACTTTGAAAATGTTTGGAGGAACAAAATACAGGAGAAATTCTAGGCAGAACAATTTTTGGTTCAAAACACCTAGAAAACAGTTTAAAACAAAGGTACTGTTCTTCTTTTTATTTGTCTTTAACATGTTAGTTTTATATGGAATTCATACAGTATTAATATTAAATAACTTCATATATTTATTAAGTTTGAAAAGCAGTTTAATTTTTTTTCTTAAGAAGTATGACAACATTTTTATTTTAATTTAGATTTGGCTAAAATTATCTGTCATATGCAGATGATTATGCAATATCTGCCAGCATCCTACCCTAAGACAGTTTTACCAGATGGTCAAGCGTGTTTCATGTGGCACTTGTTTAAGTGCAACTCTATCTAATTTTTCCTGTAATTATTAACATCATCTTGCAACTAAGGACTTGATCTGCATTGAATTAACTACTTCTAGACTATTTGTAGTTAAAAGATGGTGTTTCAACCTTTGTAGTTGTCAGGAGACGTATTTTGTTTTAATATCTAAGAGATCGATATTATCATGTCGAAATCTATAGTAGGAATAACAAATATTTTATCCAGTGCTAATTATGCTGTTTATAAAGAAAAAAAGGCTTGTTATTTAATTTATGTGTCTCCAAACAAGATGAGACCATGGCACTGAGATTTACTCAACAGATTCTGAGTATTGAAGCAGCAATTTGAGCTACATGTGGCAAATACAAACCAAGTCTCTTAAAGATGCATTTGCTTGAATAAAGCCCTAAATTAGGGATGCAGGCAGGCTTGCATTCACATCAGTGATGGAAGGTGATAATCAAACAAGATCTTCACTGGGGGATGGACAATTGCACAGTTTTATACCATGATTATTATTCCACATGTACAGTGGGTACTGTGCTGTTCTCCCTGATCCTTTGCTCTTTGAATTTTTGCTTGCTGCAGTTTCCCTGGTTTCTAAAGTCCTTTAGAATATTTTGGGGTTTGAGCTGATTCTTCTGCTGTGCTCTTCTACAGACATCCTGGTTAAAGGTTAAACTATGATCTCTGCAGTAAAAACTAGTTTAGCATGTAAATAAACCCAGTCCCATGGGTAGATAAAACCTGGTACCATGGGTAGTTAAACCCTGTACCATGGGTAGGTTAAACCCCAGTCCCATGGGTAGTTAATTCAGCCATGTGGTGCCCAACATGCAATTTGGGCTTTTAAACTCTATTTCTGAGCTTCAGGCTGCGATTTTGCCATGGGTACCATAGTTGGCAGTTTCTCATTTTTTATTAGGCATAAAAAGTAATAATATGGGACTGTTATTAGCTACAGAATAAAGCACTGTTAGCACTCACTTTTTATGTTAAATCCAAGTGCTGCATTGATTTTGCAGTAGGAAGACATGCAAGGAAGAAATGCAGTAAACAATGAGCCATCAACAAAGCATTGGCTCAGGGTCTGAAAGAGAATCCAGTCAGAAACAACAGAAGGAAGGGCATAAAAGAAGACAGTAGAAAGAGAAAGCAAGAATAAATATAAGTAAAATAATATTGAAGGCACATTCAATCACTGAGAGGATTTTTACTGCATTCACTGTTTGCTATGGGGATCATCCTGTGTTTTTCAGTACCAGAGAGCAGGAGCTGGAAGGTTGGCCTGTGTTTTTAGGATGCTTCCAAGAAAAGCAGTAAATACACCCCTGGGTCTGCCTGTACCTCAGTTAATGGCCGTAATCGACAGCAGTTCCAGCCTGACACCCTGCTGTGCACAAAAGGAGCTGACCCTTGAACCATCAACACTCAAGCACAAAGCTCATGTAGCAGCAAGGGGAGGAAAGTTTAAATGGTCAGCGAGATGAAGTGCAGCCCAACCTGTCCGTGTAGCACTGGGTCAGGCAGGATGAAATTCAACATCACTTGCAGTGAGCTGTGCCTCAGAATCTTCTGTTTAGTAGCACTAGATTTATATTAAAACATATAATCAAAGTGACAGAAAAATAACTTAATAAATAAATAAAAAAATATTTTTCAGCACGGTTCTTGTGGACAGCAGGGCTTGTGAAAGATATTTTAGCTGTGTGATTTATTCCTGGATAATTGTGATTGACACCCATGGGGGAAAAATGCTTTGGGAACAGCTCTGGCTCTTGGCTAAGCACAATATTTGGATGCCCAGGTTTAAACATAGATGTTTGTGATTCCATTTAATACTTTAAGAAGAAAGCGTAAAGCTGTCATGAGGTATTAATTATAGAATCTATTATGTCTTAATTTATATGAGAGTGAGACTGTCCAGTTGTCCAGGGGCCAGAATCCCAAGACCCAGGTGAGGAGAGAGAGTTTTCATGGGTTTCACCTGGTGAACTACTCTCAGTTTGCTTTTGTAGGATTCCATCTTGTCTTGAGACACACATTTTGTGCAGTAAAACCCTTGTTATCAAATGCATTTTTGAGGCTGAAGGATAAGTAGGATAAGTTTTTCTTTTACCCAGGCAAGTTGTTCTTGGCATCTGGCTTATGTTTTTTTTTTAAATACATTGCAGTGCAAAATTGTACAGCCTGTTGCACGTTTACGAAAACCCCTTTATTTTACAGGTTTCCCCAAATTCTCTGTAGTTTTGCCATTGTTTTTCACGACCAAAATATTCTACACTTATAATATCTAAACAAAAACACTAGGATGGGGTATCAGGAAATCCTGGAAGGACTGTAACGTATCAGGACTGGTCCTGCAGTAATTTGCATCCACCAGGGGGTGAGTTAGGATGTTGTGTGGGCAGGAATAATCTGAGGGATGGGTGCACTCTGCATCTCTGCTGGCAAGAGGTGGGATTGCTGTTCCCCAGTGGCTCACTGTTGCTTTCATTTTCTTAATAAAGCTGCACATTAAATTAAATTAAATCCTCTTGGGTTGCAGGTATTTCAAAAGACTGGCTGTACTGTGCTACAGATGCTGGTCATAAATCAAAATACTGATTTATGGAAGTGGTAATAATGATGGAACATTCCATCCTCTCTTTGTTGGTTTTTCTAATTCTTTTAGGACTTTAGAACTGATTCGTGGTGGGAGCTTTTAACCATCCCATCTCCAGCACAAGGAGTTGGTGTGGTGGTGAGCAGGCAGGATGCAGGGGTTGGGATGGGGGTAAAGATAAGCTGTGATTTTCAGGATGACACAAACAAGCACTAAGGATGCTTTTTTTTCAATAAATACCCCTGGTCATGGTTCTCTGTAATAAAGGACATGCAGGTGCTGGTGATAACACCAGGGATGTTCCTGCACTGCTGAGCAGGAAAGGACAGCACTGAGTGTTGGAACCAGGTTGTTCCTGACCTAGAGAAATTATTGGAGCTCTCCCAGCATCTCCCACTCCAGAAAATGTAGAGCCAAAAGTTCCTGCTGAACTAGAAGAGGCTGAAGCAAAGTAACCGGAATGTTTGAGTGAATTACCAGGCACCTCTTTGCCTGCATAGCAGAGATGGTCATTAATGTCAGATAACCATTACTGAGATCATCTATTCAAGAGAAAATAATGAGCTGGTTTTCAATAATTCAAATATTTCTCTTTTCCAACCATTGCTTTTCTTCCACCTTTTTTGTACACAGGCTTTCCCTCTTTAACCCGTCTGATCTTTTACTTGGAAGAACTGTAATAAATGTAGGTGTTCATCCTTTCTTCTAACAGGCAATTGTGTGAAACCTGAAGCTCTGCAGATTCCAAGGAATAGGTGTCATTTGTTGTGGACATACTCCTCTGTAAATCTGTAGTCTCTCTTGCTTTTTGTAGTATGTAACTCATTTTTATTTTTCCTTCCTTCCCCCCACTCAGCCCTCTGGGGTTTTTTTCCCTCTCTTTTCTCCCCTTTTCTTTTTGACTTTTTTCCTTCTCCCCTCTCCCTTTTTGCTTTCCAGCTTCAGTTATCTCAGAACATGTTGTTATGGATCCCTTTTATTCTCATGTCAGCGTTTCAACCCTCATCAAAGATCCCATCAGCTAAACCAGATTCTGTACTCACACATAAACCCCCACCCAGATTCTCTGATGTGGTCATGAAGGGCTCAGACAGATTTTTCCTTCTGGGAAGAAGGAGAGAAGTGGGAAGGGGAGGAGGGGGTTGCTTGCTGCTAGAGACTCTCTTAATTTCATCCATCTTAAAACTGATGTTTTGTCTGCATTGCCACTGCAACCCCACTTCTGGGCTCTCTCATCCAGTTCTTGTTTTCTTTCAGCACTTTGCTATCTACCTGCACAGAGTTTCCTGCTCTGTCAGGAAATAAATAGTTTACTCCCTAAATTCCACTGCGGTGGAATTTATTTTTTTCTCCCCTTTTTTTTTGCTTCTATTGCATCTTTCGTGCCATTGCTTCATCCTTAAGTGGTGCTTTATGTCAGATGAGGGACAGATATTTTTCTGAGAAATGGAGCCCCCCCTCAGCCATGAAGCAGTCCTGGGCTCATTACTCTGTGGAAGGAAAGCTCAACAAAAGCTGGGATGAGAAAGAGCTGCTGGATGACAGAAACAAAACACAACTTCCAGTGTATTTGTCTTGGAGTAAAAGTAATGTATGCCCTCTATTGAGCAGGTAACCTATCGATTACAGCACAGCCAGAGCACTCTCAAATCCCTACCAACCTTTCCCTCTAATGGATATTAATGTCTCCAGCTTTTCTCATGTTGCTTTGGAGAAATATTAAGGGTTACAGCCAATGTAAAAAGAGCTGCTCAACAGTTCTGGTATCTTCTGACTTTAAGAGCCACTTAATCAACTTTGTTGTTGTCTAAGGATACTGATTAATTTGCATTCGTGTTATGTAATTTAAAGATAAAATGATTCATGTTTCATCTATTTAAAAAAAAAAATTCTGCAGAAGCTTCCTTCTACTGTCTGAAGAGAGATTACATAAAGAAATGTGCTACTGAGTGCATTTATCAACTTGAAAAAGGCTCCCCTTTTATCTGAGTAGCTTTTCTAAGTGTCTCTGTTTCCTTTTCCCACTGTGTTTTATATAAATTCGTGAACATCAGGAATATAATTTCTGACATATCACTGGGGACGGATCTGGAGGGATGAACACTGTTGCCCTTGCACATCAGTGGAAGGCTGGGGATGTCGAGCCTTTACCAAGGCAGCTGTTCCCAAAATGTTCAATCATTGTTAAATAAGCTAACAAATAGGAATTGTTGAAAACAGAGCAGGTATCTCATCTCTGCATTGTTCAGTTGGATTTCTCTTGTGTATCTACTGTAGGGTGGTTTTTCAGTTACTACAGAATGATAAATATTGATTAATGTACAAATTTCCTACAAACATATACATGTAAGTACATATTTATTAAGAGGTCATATCATAAACAGATATAAAAGAAACCTGTGTCAGTACATTTCAGCTTCTTCTATTGCCAAAGTGAAAAAGGTTAAATGTTCTCTGCAGCTGATTATCTGTTGTTAAAAATGAAAAAGATTTAATTACTCAGGGTTTTATATTAATGTTTAATAGACAATCTTTCACCTGAATACAATTTTACACTCAGGACAGAGCTCTATCTCAGTTTGCATTGCTTCTGCTGGTAGACTTAGTTGATCGAGAAGGTTTTTTGGATAAAACCCTCTGGTTTCCTCCCAATTTATTTTGGTAGTTTGTTTTTTTTTTTAATTATTTTTTGGCCCCCAGAGCACCAGCCCCCTCCCTGTCTTTTTACTTCTTTTTTTGCTTCTTCCCTGCCTACTTGTGCTCCCCCAGAAAACTTTTCTGTGCCAGGTCTTGGCACAGCCCGTGTCTCTGCGGAGGTTCAGGGAGAGTTTTGTTTTCCAGCTTCTGAACAATGATCAAAGCTGTCACATCACTCAGTTCTATTTCATCCATGCGAAATTTCTTCCTTACTCTCACAATTCTTTTATCTTTGTTTCAACTACCAGCAGCTCCAAAAGTCAGATTCACTCTATGAATATGCATAGAATTTGTGTTTGGCTGCTCCCTTCTATAGCAGGACTGTTCTCCATCCGCGTTTCAAGCCCTGCAGAAGTTTGGAAGTCAGGGGAAGTTTGAAGTTATTTTATCCAGAGGCTGAGGGGTCCTGCAGTACAGGGATGTTTGTGGCTGGCTGAAGAGTTTTCTTTACCTTTTTCCATTCTGAAACTGATCCTCAAGGATTTCCTCCCCTCAGTGCCTCCAGAGCACCACAGAGTCAGGGCATTCTTCAAGTTTTGTCTCTCCGTGCTTTCTCTTTATCTCTGATTTGGTTGTAAAGTTATGTTTTTTAATCTTATTTAGCTATCTGGTTCTTTTAAAACCATTTTAATGTCATTCTCACCACCACACAGAATAAGTCCAGTTTTAGTATTTCTCAATTAGATTATTTTTGGCTGGTTTTTGAATTCTAGTAAAATGGAGGTTTAATTGAGTTGATACAGTGCCAAAATTTATGTTTTTTTTTAGCAACTTGTTTTTATTTATAAAATAAGTTGTTGTAACTTCAAGCAATGTGATGCCATAATATTGAAAGCTAATCAGCTCTGTTGTGTGTTGAGTGTGCATGGAAAGAAGAATTTCATTATTTGGTGTTTTGTCTGCAACCATAGGGCCAGAGGCCAAATATTTGGAAGAAAAAGTTTCTAAAACCAGGTTACTTTATTAACTCACAGCTAGTGTGCAGGGGTTTGTTTAGAGTTAAACCTCAGAATCAGGGAATCACAGGATGGTGTGGGGTGGAAGGGACATTTAAGGTCTTGTTCCATATGCTGCCATAGCAGGGACGCCTCCCACCGTCCCAGGCTGCTCCCAGCCCTGCCCAGCCTGGCCTTGGGCACTGCCAGGGATCCAGGGGCAGCCACAGCTGCTCTG
>JAWWEX010000047.1:3956042-3968281 GCA_035583215.1 Arremon brunneinucha
GACCAATCACAGATGCACCTGTTGCATTCCACAGCAGCAGATAATCATTGTTTACATTTTGTTCCTGAGGCCTCTCAACTTCTCAAGAGGAAAAATCATAAGGAAAGGATTTTCCATCAAAGATGTCTGCAACAACGTGAAGGTTGGAATGTCTGAAACAGAAGGGGAAGGGCAGTGAGGGCTTAATTAAGGCTAGCTCAGTGACACACTGTGTGCTGAACCTATGGATAAAAATTCCAATTCTTTCCCATTAATGCCCTGTCCATTGTCATTACAGGACGCCCTGAGCTTTCTCACATAGTGCGTTGGGGTTTGGTGAGTGACACTGCTTTTCTCAGAATATTGCTCCCACCCTTGCTTGCTGAATGCAATCCACAAGCTGTGGGTGTCAGTCTGGAGGGAGAAAAAGAAAAAAAAAAGTGTCTGAGCAGCAACATTTGTCTCCTTGATGTTTAAAAAAAAAGGCACTTGGGGTAGTGGCTCTTGGTTCAGTTCTCACTTTTATCCTGCACTTAAACTTCTGATTAAGGTCATGCAGGACACCTTGTCATCTTTGCACCACTTAGCTTGACTTTTATCTGATGCTGAAGAACTCTCTAAGTTGTCTTTGAAGAATAATGTTCTGGGGAAAATGGATCTAAATGGATATATTGGGTAAAATAAATTCACCTGCAGGCCTGTGCAAAAGCACTGTAAATCTTGCCATGACCCTGTTCGCTAAGGAGGTTTGTTGATAGCATTATATTAAATCAGGAGCAGCAGAGGAAGCTATAGAGATATTCAGCAGTAACTGAAGAGGGAGAATTGCACGGCTTGTGGGATTACAGAATATGGAATTTTGTACTTCCAGGTCATTACTTTGAATTCAAATACACTCCTGGTAGTAATAAAAATCTGTTACCAGGTGACAGCTCTCCAGTTTCGTGTATGAAACGAGCTGAGGTTTTCTCTGCACCTGGTAATGGGCAGATGCCTGCTGCAGAAAGAGTGTCACAAGTGACACTATCAGCTACTCCTATTGACATCTCAGGGGGTGGGCAGCAGATAAATATCTCATTGCACACTCACCTCTTTGACCTTAGATTAGATTCTCCTCTGGTGTTCAGCAGGGAGCTGTGCACAGGGAAAAGTTCAAGGGATAATACATCTCCCTCCTTTATACAGCATTGTTGAACAATGAACAGGAGGTAAAAATTGAGGGCAATTTCCAAATTATTGCTCATAAATTAAAGACTAGGTGTTACTCCATATTTCGTGTGGCAGCAAACAGGGTTTCAACAAGGGAGGCATCTGAAAGGAGGTGTAATTAATAAGTATTTTGGCATAGGCTAGCATTACTCTTTCTCCCCTATTCTCTGGGGCTTACCATTGTTGATACCACTGAATAAGAAAGCTAATTTATTCTGGATGTGTAGGTGTTACAGAATATAGCTGCTTTTGAAGGGAAGATGTGGT
Organism: Arremon brunneinucha; assembly: GCA_035583215.1. NCBI lineage: Eukaryota > Metazoa > Chordata > Aves > Passeriformes > Passerellidae > Arremon > Arremon brunneinucha. Next base: position 3,957,498 of record JAWWEX010000047.1, read on the forward strand.
GTATTTAACATGTCTGATTTAAAGACAGTCGTCCTTTGGTGCCTGCAGAAGAGAATTCAGTGACAAGTCCCTGTGACTGCTGTGTGACTCACAAAGTGGGAAGTCCTACAGGAGCTCCCAAAAGTGGCTTTTCTCTCCTGAAAACAAATCATGTCTCTCATGCCTTCTCTGGGGTTTGTTTTGCTCTCAGTGTGAGCAGTTTGATCTGAAGCTCTTGTTACCACAGGAATAAATGCAGAAAGCAGCCACCTGATGATTCCTGAGGCAGAGGCCACTGAGAAAATCCTCATCTCTCTCTGGATAACTGTGATTGCTGATAACCCAGCTACCATGGGAAAGGAAAATGTGGATTTACACAAGATGCCATGCACATGGGGATGTGTCACACACATATTTTATGAAAAATCCTTTTGCCAGGATCCTTTCTCCTGAGAATCTGAGAAGCTTCAGCTTCTCCATGTTTTGCTGCTTTGGAATGTGATCTGGAGAATTGTTTACCCAGCATGGGAAATTGTTTTTACTTGATGACCAATGACTGCCACCTGTGTTGAGGCTGTGAGCAGCCACAAGATTTTATTATTTATTGCATTCCTTTCCTTGCCAGCCTTCTGATGAAATCCTTTCTTCTCTTCTTTGGTATAGTTTTAATAGATCATTTTATTTTAATATATTAAATATATATTAAAATGAAATTATATATAATAATATATCATTTTATAAATTATCTATTTATAAATGTATTTACAATGTATTATTTTATTATATATATATATAATAAAATAATGAATCAGCTTTCTGAAACACGGAGTCAAGGTTCTCATCTCTCCCCTCATCCTGGGACCCTCAAACACCACCCCAGGGATGTGCAAGCAGAGGAGGAGGAGCAGGAGCAGCTCCTGGTGGTGACAGGAGGGCTGCAGGTACAAACATCCCTGTGCCAGCCCATGGGGCAGCATCTGCACCTGCAGCCCTTGTGCCAGCTCGTGGCTGGCTTGGAGGTGCTCTGCAGCCACTTGCTCATGGCTCACCATCAAGGAAAGAGAGGGCAGATGTCCCTTCAAGCCAAACAAACTGCTCTTGGTGGCTGGAAATTATTCAGATCCTGCTTATAAAATGAAAGATTGCACTGGGTACATACCCTGCCTTTTGCTGGAGGCATTGCCAGTGCAGGGGATTTGAGGATGTAAAGAGGAGAAGCCTATAGAAAGCCCCCTGCATTTATCTAGGAGTTTAAAAGAGAAACAATATTATTTTTCTTTGCTCATGATCTTGATGTTCACTTTTAATTGGAAGTGTATTATACTTTTTTCTGGATCAGATCTTAAATAGGCTTCAGAGAAGTAACTTTACTTCTGCCACTCTTACTGTATAACCTGTTATATACAGCATTTTAAATAAATGTAGTAATTTGTAAACAATTATGAAAATTAACATATCTCATTGCACAGTCATCTCTTTGACCTTAGATTAGATTCTTTTCTGGTGTAATGTTAATTGCCCTGAAGGCACTAAGGTTAGGCAAGATTTCCAGTACTATGCGGTTTTGTGTTTTATGCTTGGAATTTTGTTATTATTATGAGAAGCTTTAAATAGTAATGCTGATAAATTTTTTAGCATTGGAACCAACATGAGCCAATAAAATCAGACTTGGCATGGAGCAGCAATCCTAATGCTGATGAACATGGCAAACATGCTCAGCTCCCACTTGGGGACAGTTGACACAGATGGCAGAACGGATTTTACCATGTGCTATATGTCTTATTAATTGCTGTGCCCATTACTGTGAACTCCAGAGCCTTCTCTTCTGTTCCACTGCTGTGGACAGTTTGTCTGGTGTATGTTTACTGCAAACTATCACATTTCTCTCTTTATTTTGTGGATATTGTGGGTTCTCTTCTTTCTCTTTCTTATTCTCCTCTCACTCTCCTTCCATCCCCCTGGACTTGTTCATGTGACTTGTTTTGGGAAAGAAGATCAAATCCCACCCATTTCAGAGCTGGTTTAGCATTCTAAGCAGAGAATATTTGGAGTGACACTCTAAAAACAGGTGAAGTGCTTGTGAGATTGCTTAGCAATGTTCGTACCCATAGATTATGAGCAATTGTACCTTTGAGTCCACTCTTTCAGGTTTGTAAAGATTTGGATGACCAGAGGTGCTGTGTGATGTGATTCCTCGGGGTGAGCTGCTGCAAAACCATTGAAATCATTGTGTGGAAAAGCAGCTGGACAGAATTCACTGAAATCCCCAGACTGTAAACCCTGGAGGGACTTTGTCCCTGTTTTACCTGGTGTGAGCCAGACAAAGAAAGCCTTGAAACTGAGTGCAGCACTGCATAAAGAATTCTGGGTAAAGTGAGGATATTAAACCAAGATATGAAACAAAAAGCACAAATTTGATAAATTTTTGACAATTTTTAAAATTTGATAGCAACAAATAATGTGTTAATTGCTATTTTTTCTGGTCTGACAGCACTATCAGCAGCCAGTGGGTTGCAGTAGGTACCCTCTGGAGAACAGTGTGAGTTAAATGTTTTCTCCCTCCTGGGCTTGTCCTAACTAGCTGGTGCCCTGCTCTGGGCAAGCTGATGGAGTTGTTATTGCCCCTCAGCAGCATTGTCCCTTACATCTCAAACTGAACCAGAGTCAGGTTTGCTGTGGTGGCAAAAGTGACTTGTAATCAAATCCTCTCTCTGGTGGGCCTTAGCTGAACAGTGGTTATGCTTGGAGGCTTGAAATTTAAGTGGGCTGACTCTGGGGGCTTCCAAGGAGTCAGAGAAGTCCTGGAAGTGTTACAATTAAATTAGGACATGAAATCTTTTACAAAACCATAAAATCATGTCCAGGGTACAAACACCCCTGGGATCCAGGCAGGCTGTGCTGACCCCCAGCAGCAGCTCATAGGGAGGATGTTCAGCACATTTCACCTTCCAACTCACACATTTCACCTTCCACCTCACACATTTCACCTGTGCCACTGCTGCTCTGGCTGCTGGGTTTGACTGGTGCACTCAGCATTGGCAAAAGTCGTGTTTTTAACAATTACAGGCATATCTGTTAAATCTATGGTGCAGCTGGAACTGCAGCATGGAAAATAACCTTCTTACAAGGCAATTACTGTAAAATGTTGTTCCTTCCTTGCAAGCACAACATAAACACACTAATTGCTAAAAGTTTTTGTCGTTTGTACTAAATAGCTGTTCTTCAATTATTTAAGAGTTTCAACAAAAAGAAATTAGCAAAAAGAACCCCCAAATGTTACCAAAACAACCTTACCTCACATCTTTGTTACTAACACTTTGCATTTCACTTTTCATGCCAGCTTTCACAACATCAGAATGTGGTACAATTATGCATTTTTAAAAAATGCATAATGATTTTTGACATATTTTTCTCCCCCTATTCTTTTTTGTTAGAGGATGGCACAGGTTTAAATCTCAAAACATTTGAATTGCAAGATTTGCATGAGCTAATCAATAGCCCATTCTTTTTTGTTTGCTTTTTATATTCATAGAAACACTAAGGTTGAAAAATACCTCCAAGATCACAGAGTCCAATGCCCACCTTTTGTTTCACAGACATCACATTATTTTGCTGTGTGTTGGTTTGTTCCTATGCATGTGCAAGGTTCTTTTGTGTTGTTTTGTTTTGTTTTTTAAAGAACCTTGAGCCTGAAGTAGTTGTAAACCAGAGTTAGAACTATTCTTTTCCTCATTTACAAATTGGCTAGAAGGTATGTGGTGGTTAGCTAAATCTTGAGTTGGTTTATTCCATTTTATACAGGCTTTTATTGCAATACAATACACATTTTGTTCTTTAATCCCAGGAGACTTGTATGTGTTGTACCAGGTTATAAGGTTTAAATTCCCAGGACTCAAAGTAATGTGATGAATATTAAGGTAATAAATTACAGGCAACCCAGATATTCATAAATTGAGGGGTAGAGGGAAAGTTAATTCAGAAAACTGGTTGAGTTTTGTAAAAACATGTTCTTTGCTAGATACTCCAGGAGTGTCTGTTATGGAAACTGGTCTAGCTGTGGTTAAACTAGGGTTTGAATCAGGTCCCACTGAGATTAGAAGCAAAAAGAAAAAAAAAATCAATATCTGTTTTGTTACTGCTTATTATTTTCATTTTGAGTAATTTCAGAGCAAATATTAATTTCTTAACAAATGTTATTCCAGAGGTGCAGAAAGACTAAATTGTTTCTTCAGCCACAGAGGGCATATTTGAATTCCTGGCTTTAACAGGTGCTTCAGAAGATTCCCATCTCTCAAGTATGGTTTTCAATATATTTTAAATGTAAATCTACCATTGCTCTCTTTAGAGAGGGATCTGCTGCATGTGGTGATATGAGCTGGGGCTGGTTCCAGTGAAAGTGAAATACAGTAGAATTATGTTTCTAATAGAGAATATTACCATAAGCAGAAGTCTAACTGAAAATTTATAAGATGTCTTCAATCTACCTGTGCTTGTTTAAGGATAATTTGATGAAACAAGGTAAACCCTTCCATTCCTCATTTTCATCTCTCTTCTTTTGATAATTTATTGATCCACAAAGCTTTTAAAGATGCATGTTTGCATTTATTTCAGTTTTAAAATCAGAAGAGTAACACTAGAGAAGTTCAGGTTGTGAGTATCAGGGTTAAAAACGTGAATTTGTTTCATTTTAATACCTTCACACGTGGCATTTCTATGCACATTCTGGCAAGAGAAATTCAAACCCAACATGTAAAAGACAAAACCCAATTTACCTCCAGCTCTGGGCTGTTTGTATGGTGTATCACAGGGCTTTTAAGGCTGTACATGCAAGCGTGGGAAAGGCATCAGTTCTAGAAGTTTCCAAAGTAATCCCATCTTGAGAAGGAGTTTCTTTTTCCTGGAAACGGAGCAGTTATTTCAGTGATTCCTTTTTTCTATAGTGCTGTCTGAGGGCTTTAGAATTTCTCACTTGCCTCTCAAAGACTTATTTTGCTTGGCCCTCAGTGCTGCACATTAATATTTTCTGAATGATATAGATAGAATTCTGTCAAAGCCCTTCATTGTTTTAATTTGAGATCTGGTGGATTTGCTGGGCCAGGGAGCTTCTCTCACCTGGCAGTGGGTGGGTGTGACAGGGTCCAAGAAATCAGTAGTAACTGCACAGTGGGATTGGATTGAAGGACATTTAATTCTGCTCACAAATGGGTCATCAGTTCTTGGAAAATCAGCACCAGTGGGACAAATAGAAATCTGAATACCTGAATAGGGCTTCTCTTACAGTCCAATACAAAATTACCAGGGTTAAATTCACCATTGTGCAAGTGGAAGGATGTGGCTGATGACACAGTGCATAGAGGAAAGCCAAAGCAATGGAACAGCCATCTCCATCAGAGCTAATTTACTGTTTGCTCATGGAGAGAGATGATTTGTTTGATTAATAATAACTCAGGGACGCAGCTGAGGTGCTGCATACACAGAAGACCTCACTCACAGTGAAGTAAAAAGAAAAAGGCATTTTAGAAGAGAGCTGTTTTGGATACAGGGAAGTGACAATGATTGCCTGCTTACAAATACTGAATAAATACTTGAGAACCTCTGAGCCACGAGTGAATATGATTTACATGCTCCATGTTTCCCAGTAAGCTTCTGATTGCTGGTGCTTTTACTGCTTGTCAAAATGTAAATGTTGTTCTTTTAAATGATGGCAGTTTGAAATCCTAAATCAGTTGTGAGTTAGGGTGTTGCTTTGGGTTCGGTTTATTATTTTGTTTGTTTGTTTTTTCTAAGGTATCATTTATATGATGACAGAAAGAGTACAGAGCAAGTAGCAAACCAACAGATTTGACTTAAATTGAAGTTGAACATAGAGAAATCAGACACAGATTAGGAGACCTATTTAGGTTAATCAAGAAGAGAACTTCATTTTGTAATTGTGTATGTGATGTTGGCTCGCAGTTTGCGTGTGTTCCTAAATGTAGGGAATAGCCATGAGAATTCCATGGATATTTGAGCTCAGCATGCCCATTGTCCACGTGGGATCACAGAGCATTTGTTCATCTCCTTCAGCACTTTCCAAACCAATCCACAGGAATATTACACAGAGTGAAAGAGATGAATTCAGGTGGGCTTTGCCTTTCTTTCAAGGCAAGAGGAGGAGGAGGGTGTTCCTCATGTTTTGAGATTAGTTGATAACATTTCTAGAAGAGAATAAACAGCATTCCCTTGGTCAGCAGAGACCATACTGAGTATTTAATAATCTGTGGGATCTCTAATCCATTCTCCAAAACTTTCTTGACCATTCAGATTTGTAGAGTAATTCCTAAGGGATCCTTGGGTATTTCATGGCAGAGAGCTGTGCCAGTGCTGACAGAAAGGTTTTTCTTTCTCTTTGTGATGCCAGCTTTCCAGCTGCATTTTCTATAGGGGAACATACTCTTATATCTCCAAATCATTTTATTTAAAAAGACATTTATGGGGTTCTAGAATAATTCCTATGATACAGCAGTGCTGGTTGAGGAAAAGCTCCTCCTGGGAAGATGTTTTGCTGAAATTTAGATGCTGTGTTCTCATTATTAACCTGAGATAGATCAGTGCAGATAATCTTAAACCTTCACAACACTTAAAAGTATTTATAGTGGCAGAGCAGGAAAAAAAAAGTAAAAAAGGAAATAAATAGAGAAACCTTCCTAATTTGCTCCTTCTGAGGCTGGAATGTTGTTAAATCACTGAGCCAATTTCACTGCAGTTGGGATAAAGAACCTCAAGAGTTCCCTGAACTTTCCCTCAGTGCTTGGAGCCAATAGGTTTGAGATTAATGGCTCAAACCTGTTTCCAGTACAAAGGGTCAGACTGCTTCTTCCTTTGGTGATTGACTAAAACAAACAAAAAATGCCTCATAACTGAAGGTTTTCAGTTTCAAATCTGAGTTTTTGAAAAAACAGTGGAATTGGTGGCCTAAAGGAGTGTTTTCTACCCTTTGTTTTTTAAAAATCATAATCTGGTTTTCAATATCATTTAAGAAATACACTGACTGTATTTAAGTATTCTCCTAAATTCACTTCTGGACTTAGCAATTAGAATTTAATGTGACAAGAATGTATTTGCATGCATGCTTTCACACACAGAATGAAAACATCTCCATAAATTAAGAGTCCTGGTAAATCCCATGGTAACCTGACAGAATGGAGGGGGAAAAGACATTTTTAAAACAATTCTCTAAAAACTCAGGTTTTCAAATTGCTTTTTTTATGTAGGATGCATGTTAGTTTTTACAGAAGCTGAATTTTTGCTGTTTAGTGTTGAAGAAATGATGGAAAAAAAAATTATTTACAGTGTTGTTCTCATAAACCCAGTCTTTTATGAGCTTGATATCATCCTGTGATAAATACTGAGCACAAATAATCCTGCAGCTGCAGTTCCTTATTACCCCTCCTAATTGTGCATGGTTTGTGATATGTAAGATTAGATTTATAGTGGGCTGTATTCACAAGGCTTCCACACCAGCTTTCCCCACCCCTCTCCTGAGGTGCCTTTTGTCTGTGTAGATGTGCTTGGTTTGTGAAAAGCATTGGAGAAAAAACACGTGTATTGAGGTGGTGTTCTTGTGAAAGCTGAGAAGGGCTCATGCTGGAGGGTGGCTGTACTGGGTAGGTCAGGCAAGAGAACAACCTTTTCTGATGGTTTGACAGGTCTTTCTTGGGTTTCTGTTTGTGTTTTGGGCACATGTTGGCTGTGTGTTAGAGGCAGTGAGGGCTGCTGCTGTTGCCATCACGGTTCATGGGTGCAGCTTGTTTTGCAGAGATAATCAAAACTCCACAACTTTTGTGGAAGTTGTAAAGCTGGTATGTTTATTACAGCACTGGGCACGTGTGGGAATCATTCCCCTAAAATGACATGCGTACCTCTGGGAGCTTCAGGTCCTTTTTTATCCCCCCTCAGGTACATATACATACAATCAGTTCATACATATTCATTTTTACAAATTTCGCGTGACATTTGTCGCTAGTTCTTCTTATCAGAAAGAATTCCTAGGTCAGGTTGACCTGCTCTCACAGCAGTCTCTCTGTCTCCCTCCACCACCCTCTGTCTCCCCCTTCTCCTTGTCTGTGTCCTTCACTGAAGCAGTTTCTCTGAGCCTAAGTTTTGCAGTCAGGCTAAATAGCCGTGTTTTCTAACCACAAACTCAACTTGAAAATGTACATTTCACCTAAATCAAAATAGATTTCTACCCTAGAATATTTCCACTTTGCCTCAAGCTGGTGGCAATGCTTGGGCTTTGTCAGCTGCTCTGGGTGTCCCTGCCAGGCTGGGGACACCTCGTGGGATGGAAGGGATGGAATGCTGCCCAGATGTGAGGGAAGAGCAGCCCTGGCAGAGCAGGAGGGGCTGCACTGCTGGGGAATTGGGGAACTGCTCTGAAATTCCCTGCAGGACTCCAGCCTGGAGCTGTGCCCTCCTGACGCCCCTGGGAAGGGCTCAGGCTCACCCAGAGCAGCTCCACTGCCATTGTGGGGATTCACTGAGCTCCCTGAAGCTCCTCTGACCCCTCAGTCTGCAATGGGACATGAGCTGGGGTTCTTCCCCACAGTCTCACCACTGTTCATCCCAACAAGAGCGTGTCATGTCAGGAAATGAAGGAGGAAAGTCGCTGTGTAATTCATGAGGTGTAAGTTTTAATTATTGCAGTGACCTTTCCAGCTGTCCTTGTCTTTCCGCTTATCCATTGAACTGTGCATTAGGCTCCCTGACTGGAAAGTAAATGTTTCTCAGCCTTGTGGGAGAGCAGGGATCCTGGAGAAGGTTCCAGCACTGCTGCCCTGGCCAGTGCTGAGCATGTTCCTCAGTCAGAGCAGAACTTGGGCTGGGATGAACATTACAACACCTCAAACCCCATTGCCCCACAGGGTTAATGTTCTAAATGGGGTTTTAGTGTCCTTAAAGGAGCTTTTTGATTTTATCCTTTCAGGTCCTCCAAAAAATTCTTCTTGTTGCCTTGAGTGAGTGTGGAATCTTGGTGTCATTATTGTATTAATCATTTAAATGCTTCTTTATCCCCCACTCTGCTCATCTAGCTACAAACCTGTCCATGCAGGAGGTGGATCGTCCTGTGTTCCTGCACAGGAACAAGAGCTCTGGCAGGTATTTTATCATTTCGTGTGTGAGCTGGCACAGAGCTGTGGGTGGATCACAAAGGCTGGATTTGTTGTCATTCTGTTGCAGACTGGAGGAGTCCCAGAGCAGCACCTGGCCAGACACAGCCTGGGGGGCAGGCAGGTCCTTGCTGGTGTCACCTATGTCACACACAGGGGTCCTTTACCCTGGGCTTCGATCTTTCCCACAGCAGGGCAGGAAACCCAAAGGAGTTGGAATGGTCTGTGCAGGCCTGGATTATCTAAACACAGATGTTCTACTTGTCAGGCACTCAGGACTAAGCAACAATTAGGATGATAGATGTGTTCTACACCCCAGCTGCAAGTCACTTGGACATGCTTAAAATCCCCCTCACCTTTCCTCCATTTATTTTCCTACACCTATTAGAAGTGATTATGCAAAACACCTTTTTTTCCTGCTCCTTTAGCAAATTCCTGTCTTGCATTTTCACCTCCAGTTTATCAAAAATATGCCATGTGCAGAATGTCCCTTTATTAGATGTGTGAGGAGAAGAGCTGCCAGTGATTAGATTGGCTGCTCATCCTCTCTCTGCTGGTCCAGCATAACCAACATTTGCTTCCTGAGCGTTAGCCAAAAATTATCTTCTCTCCAGCTGGATGGGGATGTTTCATCATCTTTAAAAACTGAGGTGACCATTATGTTGTTATTGTTAGGCAATTATTTCCTGTTCTCATACAAATTTACCCTCTGACCAGTTCTGGCCGTGATGTATCTGGCAGAGAAGCCAGTGCAGACTAATCAAGCCTTGTGAGAGCTGCTGTTACCATAATGCAATTTGTCACCTCCTAGCCCTGCTGCCTTTGCCACTGCTCCTGCTCAGGAAATGCATCTGTTATCTTTATCAAGGCTTCCTACCCCTAACTGATTACCCTGCCTGAAAAAGGAGAAAATCCTGGGGTTCCAGTGGCTGTCCCAGAGTGGGAGAGGAGCAGGAGCTGGTTTTGTGCTCCCCTTGCTCAGTGCTTGAGCCCTGGAGTTGGATCTCTGTGCCCCTGCTGCTGCCTGAGGCACAAAGAGGTGCAGGGAGGGCTGAGCTGGTTTGGAGGATCAGGCTGGCGCTGTGTTAACCAGCTAAATGCACACAAAAGATGGAGCCAGACTCCCTGAAAGTGCAGTGGAAATGGGAAATACAGAGCTGTGTTTGGTGTCAGGCACATACAGGCAATGTGTGTATTTGTGATTGTGAGATGTGTGGAGACCAACCATGGGACAGTTATAAAGATGAATTCTAATAATTACTGAGGAAGTAAAGCATGGAAGAAGGCCTTTGAACCTATCCTTTGTTCACAATTAACCTTAGCTGATTTAGGAGCATTGGAATTAAAGTGTTAAGGATGTTGCTCTTTGCTTGTAGCTAAACCTTAAAGAATTTTGCAATAATAACCTTTTGGAGTATAATTTTAGAATACTGCTTGTATCCTTGAAACTATAGCTTTGGAATATATATAAAGGAAACATGCTTATCTCACACCTTAACAAAACAGAGAAAAGCAGCTTGAGAAAGGAAGATGAACATCAACTCAAGGATTTATGGTTTTGACCAAGGGAAACTGGACATCACTGTTATGAGATTTATAGTCCTTGCAATTAAAGGTGGACACATCTGGGGAGCTGGACTTCACCAGATGGGATTC
>JAWWEX010000047.1:3968381-4011814 GCA_035583215.1 Arremon brunneinucha
TACCCAGCGCTGTATTGCTCATACTTTACCATATTAATTAATAAATTGATTGCTGCTTGAATATTGGCCTAGTCAAGTTTCTCATTCATGACAGAAGGGTAATGGACACAGGAAGGCTGCAACACAGGAAATTCTTTCTAGAAATTAGGAAAACGTTGTTAACAAAGAGGTTACACAAACCCCAGAGCAAAGATCTACAGAGGCTGTGGAATCACTGGGTTTGGATGCCCTTGCTGTGAATTTTTCAGAAAAGACACTTTGCTTCTGCTCAGGAATATATAATGATTGATTTTCCCTGTAAACAGTTGTATAGATATTTAAGTAGCTGTAAATAAGCATTTTATCTCAGCAGTAGGTTAGTCATAAATGATTTTAGAAATGAAATAGATGTGGGGAACAGAGGCCATTTGTTTCTGTCTTGTTTTGAAGCACCTGGAATGAACACAGGGAGAGGTGGGACACTGAACTGGATGGGCACTGGTCTGAGCCAACACCTCAAATCACAGAGCTCTGTTCTGACTTGCTGAATGTGGAACTCTTGTGTGTTTACTGGTTCATTTCAGTGCCCTGCATTAGAATTCTATTTCTCACAAAAGTTTTCAAGTTTTACTTTTATCTTGAAGTAGATTAGAAAGCTTTTCTTCCTCCTCCCACCCCTGTCCTCCTCCCAGCTTTGCTCCCTTATGTTACAAATGGTGTGACCAATACATGAGACTGTAGGGAAATCACCCTTGGAGAATTCAGTTTTGTCTGCCCTCTTACAGGATGTGTAAAATGTATTTTGAACCCTAAAAACCTGATATTAATCTCACTCAGAGTTGTGAGTTTTAAAATGCCTATTTCTTCTGGTAACTTAGAGGGAAAGACAAGGAAGCAGCTAGTTTTCCATTTTAATTTTTCAGCTACTTTTGGTTTTAGATTTTTTTTTTTAAACTCTTTCCATACTCTCCTGCTTCCTCCTTTTCCATTTTGCAACTCTGTTATGCTGATAAAGATTTATAACATGTAAGCTTAATAGCACTAAACACTTGTTTAATTGGTAGAGATTTGGGAGGAGGCCCAGACTAATTAACACCAATTTCTACTCTATTGTCAGTGTTTAATGGATTTTAGGACCAGATCTTTTTGGAACTAAAGTTACACTGAAGGCATGTTGAAAATAGAAAATAAAATCATGTATGGCCACCTTGACAAACCATCTGTTCCTGGAATAATGCTTGGTTTTTATAAGTAACAAGACATATATGCAGTGTAAACATTGAGTTTCCCTTTTGAAGCATTGTTTATAACGGCATAAACCCTCCTGGAATTCTCCCCAAGCGTATCCATGCATCTCTAATTTCACAATTTCTTTTTCTTAAGAATTGAGTATTTAGTGAATAATGAGTAATTTTACTACAAGAAGTCCTTTATTAAAGCTCATATCTTAACTGGCTGTTTATAAAAACACAGAAGCTAGAAAAGATATGTTAGAACTCTATATAAATACTTAGTAAAATATCTTTAAAGGTGCCAAATGAGAAAAGAATAATTACAGTAAAAACAGGATGAGACTTAAATTCATGTGTATTAAGCATGTGGTCTTCTGTGGCTATTTCAGGTTTTATGTGGTGCCCCCTGTGACGGTGTGCACAGGGGTTCTTGGATGAGGGAAGAGACAAGGATCTGACTCCATGTTTCAGAAGACTTGATTTATTATTTTATTATATATATTACATTAAAACTGTATTAAAAGAATAGAAGAAAAGGTTTCATCAGAAGGCTAGCCAAGCTAAGAATACAAAGGAATGATAACAAAGGTTTGTGTCTGGGACAGAGAGTCCGAGCCAGCTGACTGTGATTGGCCATTAATTAGAAGCAACTCTATGAGACCAATCACAGATGCACCTGTTGCATTCCACAGCAGCAGATCATCAATGTTTACATTTTGTTCCTGAGGCCTCTCAGCTTCTCAGGAGGAAAAATCCTAAGGAAAGGATTTTTCATAAAAGATGTCTGTGACAGCCCCCAGAGAGGGCTCCTGCTCAGGAGAGCCCTGTCCTGGTGAGCAGCAGAGCAGAGGATGCCCAGGCAGGCAGAGCTGCCTCCAGACATGGAAAGCCAGGTCAGATGAATCCAGCCTGGAAGGAAAATTATTCAGCCTCTCTTGGGTGATTCTCTACAAAGGCCTTTGAAAGAACTAGAGCACGGAGGAAGTTTTGTGTCATCAGAATTTTCTGCCTTTTGAGCCTTTTCATTGCTTGGCTTCCATTTCATCACCTGAGCTGATATTAGTGGAATCCTCACCTTCTTCCAAGTGTCTGCTTGACCTTTTGTTGGGTTAGCACCCGAGTGCCCTGGCATTAAAGCACGATGCCCTGTGATTTAATTCACTATTTCTCAACATTCCTCTCCCTTCTTCTTTGCTCTCCGGCTCAGGAATGTCTTGGCCAGCTGTGATTTTGTATTCCTCTTGTCACTGCAGCGTGTTGCTGCTCAGAAATCCATCTGGGGAGTTGCCACTGTCTGCTTTTCCCTGTTAACACACGAAGCTCTGGTTCCAGCCCTCTGTTTGCCCTCTGGAATGTGTCAGGGGAACGGGGGCTTAAGTGCCCTGTGCTGGCTGCTAATGCAAATCATTTGTTGTTAATCTCCCTGCAAGGAAATACAAATTTGGAATTACTTGACAGGATTCCGCTGAAATCCTTGGCATTGGATGCCTTGTAGCTCCCACTAGTGCTTGAAATGTTGGTCTACTGGATCATGCCAGAAAAGGTTTCCCTTCAAATAAACTAGAATATCTAATGTGCTTTTATGTGAGGATTTTCTTGTTTCTTAAATTAAAGCATTAAATGCAGTCGAGTATTTGCACAGTAGAGAGATGGTGGAATTCCTATTCAGGGCTCTTTTTAAGAAAGAAAACCCAATAAAAATGCATGGTTGTTCTATAGGTTGGATGGTGCTTCAGAGATGCTGCATTGTCCAGAACACTCCCAGGCACAACTGAGAGCTGCTTATTTTGCTTTCAGAATGAATGTTTTATTCCTGTTTGTGTAAATTTAAATGGTGGTTTCTTAGGGAAGAAAACATAATTTTTCACCCAAGCTGCTGCAAGGTATAAATACATTTAGCATGTCTTCATCTCAAATTCTGTAGTGTGAATCACATGGAAATGATTGGAGCAGAAGTAATTTTGGTTGTTGGCCAGATTTTAATTTTTCACTGCCCAAGTGTTTTTCACATGTTTATTTACCTGAAGATGAGAGAGCACCCAGCAATTACCATATGGTTCTAGGAAACACAACGGATATTCCAGTTAGTGAAAGAAATAATTTAAATGTGTTATTTGTCATCAAGGTGCATGATATGTGACTGGCCTTTTAATGGCTTTTAGAAATGTGCTTCACATAATTTGAGGCAAGCTTTCTTATCAGTATGTCGTGCAATTAATTTAATCTTGTTTCTGTTATTTCCACAGTATTTTTCAATTCAGTGAACCTCATTACATTTGCAAGTGCATTAAATTAAAGTCTGGATAGAAGAAGAGAGATGATTATCAGTTAATTTAATTATATTTCTAGGTTTGCCCATTTAATGATATGTCTGCCATTGTTGTTGCAGCCTTTACAGCAGTAGCACTGTGCAGGAATTAGTTCTGATTCCATGTAAAGTTTGTGTTATCTGATAACTCCTGACAACTGCTGCAGCCACATGCTCAGTAATTTATGAGTCTAATCAAAAGTCATTTACTTTAAGCCTGAAACCTACAGTGTGCAATGCTTTCACTGTATTCACCACCCCATTTTTGACTCTGCATATGTGGGAATGTTTTTGCAGAGCTTGACACCATCAATTAAGGAACACAACTTCATGTCCTTGCAGTGATTGCAGGAGCAAGGAAGTGTTCCCCTGGCAGGGCTCTTCCAGCCAGCTGGACACTGCAGCTGGGAATGTTCTTGTTTTTAAGGAGGAGACAAAAAACAGCCCCCAAAATTCACCATTATTCATTCCTTCATGCGAAATGCTCTTTACTTTTTCTTATAAAATTATGTGCTCCTTTAGAGTAATGCTACAATCTGAATTTGCATGCTCACCTTCTAACACAGTGCCTGTCAATGTTACTGCTTTTTGCAGTAAATAGTATTTTTTTACTCCTTTTGCAACTCTGAAATTTTGTTTTTTCCCCTAAAGTTTTGTGCCGCATGTTTGAAATTTCAAGGTGCCTGGTGTTTGCCCTGGTATCTGAGAATCCTAAGGCTTGTGAGACTCTCCAAAGCAGTGCTGCATTATCAATTATCTGGATCAATTGTGTAGCTCATTAAAGGCAGATCTATTAAAGCAACAGTTTTAGTTTTTAGACATTTATAGATACCCAGTATGAATGTGAGAGAAAAAGAAATTCAGCTCTGAAGTACAACATGTTCCAAGTTCCAATATTTTAAGATGGCTGTTTCTGAGATTTTTAGTAATTTAAGATCTGGAAGTAAATCTTAAATTTCTTAGCAGAAGTAGCCCATAACTGAGGAAGAAAAAAATATTAAATCCAAATTTTACTACACTCGGAGAACTGTTCTTCTATTCCTATATTTTGGAAGGTGAAACAATTAGGTTTACATTTATAATATTGTAATTTTATACCATTTATATTTACTACTTGTATGTGATAAACCATGCTGTGGCTACAATGCAGATAATGCACAGAGGTTGTGTACATGAGGTTGGTTCTTTTTCTGGAAGTATTTGCCACTAGAACAAGACTCTGATCCCACAAGGTCCCATGGCCTGTACTATAAGCCTGGCAATCTGCAGAGTTGATGGAATGTTTTCCAATGGAATATATGGATTAAGCTTTTCAGGATGAAAATATTTGAATATTTCTGATGCACTTAATGGGAGGAAAAAAAAAACAAAAAAAAAGGCAAATTTAGTATATTTTTGAAAGTGAGACCTGTGTGTGGGTGCAGAGTGGGAGAATCAGACTGAAGGAACTCAGAAGGGCTGGGTTTGTGAAGCTGAAGAATTTTCATTGCAGAAAAGTCCCATTTTTCATTGCATTTTCATTAAAGAATGGGACTTTCAGAAAAGTCCCATTCTCCCAGCTGCTTCCTTCAGTGATGGGTGACCTGCTGCCATTGGGATTATTCCTTACTCTGGCTGAGTAAAGTTGTTGTAGGGCTGGTGGAACACCAGTCTGGGTGTTCACATTGGTAAGAGATATCCTACTTCTCCTGGGGTTTTTGAACAAGTCTTTTACTGTTTTCTGCCTTGCCTGATTTGCTGGATCCCATCTCCCATGACACACCTTCACTCCTGTTTACACCTCTCTATTTATTTTCTCACTTTTGCTTACTTTTACTGTGAAGTTTCTCTTGGCAAGGATGACTGATAGACAGGCACTAATTTATTCAGGATAGTGCAGGGATATGCCAATATTGGCTGGAAAAAGTGGATTTGGTGGAAATTAAAAATATAACAATTACTACATAGCTTGTTTTTTTGTGAGGAGGAGTTAGTCAGGGACAAACCTCCTCCTCAGTTTATCTTGCAGGTTTCCAGTTGGGCTTTGAGGAACACGTTTGTTTTGAGTTGCAACTCACAAAACTGTAACAATGACTGTTTTTAAACCTTATTATTTTTCTAAATAAGCACAGTCTCTCTGTTCAGCTCCATTGGAAATAAGTGCTTTGAATGCCTGCCAATACCCAGGGTCTCTGGCAGAGTCCCCTGGAAACCTGCATGGGCCAAAATGTAATGTTATGCTCCTTTATAGTGGCAAAATCATCCCTTGGAGACTGCAGGGCAGGGATAAATCCAGCTGCTTGTCCAAACACAGAAATAAGCAAGGATTTATTAGCTAGTTTTGACTGCAATTTTGTCTGATTACAAGAGCCCTCAGCTAATGCTAAGGGCAGAAAAACAGACTTGCTCTGACTCTGGATTGCAATGGGGAGAATGAAATAGATTTAATTAATAGAGCAGTGAAATTTTTGTTTAGCTATTTAATATATGGGAGAAGAAAGCCTCTTCTTAAATGAGGATAAAGCTACTTGCTTGATCATCATCCTACATTACAACCCTTTTGTGTTCTCTACTTGACTTATCTAGAAAATGTTTTTGGGTAGTTTTTTTGGTGTTTGTTTGTTTGCTTGTTTTGTTGTTGTTTTGGGTTTGTTGCTTGTTTTTATTTGCTTTGTTTCAAACTTGTTAATTACCAATGGCTCATTTAATGATGCTTGCTGTAATGTGAGTGATTTCTGCTCTCCTTGCTTTTGTCAACTCACTTTGGTATTTTCCCCCCAGCTGGTATTTTTGGAGGGACTGGAATGGAAAGAGGACATCCCTTAGCATTCTGTGTTGGAAAAGTACTGTGCTTCCTTTTCTGGCAGGAAGAATCCTTCCAAATCCCTCCTTGGTCTGAGCTGCTGCTCTCGACATCTCATTATTTGACTCAGCTGTTTCTGGTTCACCTTCACCCGGCTAATTAAGAAACTCATTGAATGTATTATTCAGGATTTGATTTTCTATCTGAGTCGGTGAGAGATGGAATTTAAAACAACCCAAACAAAACCCAACAAAGTATCCCCTTGATGGGATTAGAGGCAGGATTGTTGCTGGACACGGTGGATGGGAATGGGGTTGGCTGAACATGAATCACATCTGCTGGGGAAGGACTGGGATTAGTGCTGATCATTCCTTGAGTTCCCCACAGTGACCTGGGAATTGTTTCAGGACGTTTGTGGAGTTGGGGGGTTCTCTGCCTTTATTTCCATCTCTGTTTCCCTGGTCCTGCAGGACATCCCATCCCTCTGGCAGGTCTGATAGGGGCCTTAGCTGCTGCTGGAAGTCGGCCTTGCTCATCATCTTGGCTTCAATGCCAACACAGATTACTTTCCAGGGCTTTTTGCAATTTGTAAATAATTTATTTCTTTTTCTTGGATTAGAAATGTAAACAGGAGTGCTCTGCAAATGAGCAAAATCCAGTGTTCAGCTGTAAATGATCCATTTGCATTTACGTCCCTCTGACTTTGACTGCCTTTGTGACTAATCTTTTGTACAAAAGAGAAGTGCTATTACAATTAAATTAATTCCCTTTTTTGCTGTAGACTATTTTTCCTTAATATTTACATTAAGCCACTGAATTAAACATGACTATGAGTAATCTTCTCATTCATGTAAAACCTACATATTTTTATCATATGAGTTCAAGCAAACCTTTTAAAATATTTTTTTTTTATAAACCCAAATTAACAAAAAATTACTGTCACCAGAGAAATCTAGCCTTGATTTTGTATGCAGGAGATTGAAGTGCATGAGTTCACAGACTGACTCATACAGTGCATGAATCAGGTACATCAAGGATTTGAATGTATTCCTTTAGAATCCCAGAAAAGTTTTCTGTTTTCAATTTGCAGTTCTGGTGGAAGTGTCTCCCTCTCCTCCTTCCAGGGCTGGGTTGTCCTTTCAGCTGTGATCAGAGCAGATTTTGGGCTCTGGGATGCCTCAACTGGCAGGTGTCCAGTGAGAGCTCCCAGTGAGGTGTTGTCAAAGTGACTCTGGTGCCAGCCACCAAAAGCCACTGGAAAAGTCCTCATCAAGCCTTCCACAAACATCTGATACTCATCTGAGCTTCTAGAATAGTTACAATATATGCAATAGAGTGCATCAGTACAAAAACAATCACTAGGAAATTCTTCTTGCTGGTTTTAAATGATCAATACTTTTTCTCCTGATGCAGCTCTGTTATATTCAAGAAGTGGGAGCTCCTTTCTGAAAGGTTTCATGGCAAAATAAAAAGCAAACTGTAGCATATGCTGGTTTTGTGTAATTGATGTTGCTTTTGCATTATGTTTTGAAGATTGGGGTAGTTCCTAAAGCAAAATCCTAGAGCTTTTTGAATGTACATGTTCTCTAAATTTAGGGTAAAATACACTAAAATACAATAATCAATGTCTTAGTTTAGCATATGCCTAATACTTTTCATTTTCAAATAAGAGTAAATTTTGCCTTTAGCTTAATCTGCTTTTGGTCTGAGCAGTCATATACTTTTAGGTCTTGATATTCCAAGGGAAAAGGATGACTTTTGGTGGGAGTGATGGCTTTGGAATAGACTCTGACCTCTTTGCCTTGCTTTTGCAGTTGCAGTTTTGTTAGCCCAGAAAGAAGGTTATTGTTCTGTGCAAGGAAAAATAAGTATTTGGCTGGGATATCTCCAGATTAGCATTCTGGCAGGTACCTTTTTATACTCATCTTCTTGCTAACGAGAAGATACCTAAATATTTTATTAAGCTACTAAAAGACTGAGAACATTTTATGAGACGTGAACTTTAATGAGACATGAAGTAGAAAAAAATAGACTCAGTCTTTCAATAATTTGGACCAGTGAAAAATGTTAACGTTGTCTTATCATACTAACAAGGGCTCAGAATATACACAATTGTATCAGCAAACTGAATTTGTATTCAGTTATTTTCTTGGTTTAAACCTGTTTTGATTCTCTACTTTTTACATACTTTTCTAGAGAAAGGCTCTAGCAATATTTCTTACTGCTTTATTTCAGTGAGAAGTTAAAGCATATAAAAACTTAACTAAGTTTGGGGGTTAATTTAATGTAACAAACTTAACTAGAGTTGTAACAAGCAGTTAGATTCCTTTTTTTAACATATGATTGTCTTAGAGCTTATGACTGGTTTATATTTGCAGGTTTGCCGTGTATGATAACAAGTTCAATGGCACTGTACTTTTATGTGCTGAATTTATTTATTATTTGAATTACAAAATAATTAATGAAATGTGACTTTCTCTTTGCTGTTTAAATAAGGCCATATATTAATTATGCTGCATAGGCTAATAAACAAGCTTCTTAAATAATTTAAGCTGTGAAAGTTGAGCAATGACTTCAAAACTGATGTATATATTTGATGAATACATGTGGGTTTAATTCATTTTCACTGGTGCAATGTCTTTTAGAATTGAAATATTCTTCATCTGAACTTAAATATTAAGTGAATGATTTCTTTTAAATTCTCTAAAAATTCTCAGTTGTATTTCAAAACTTATTTGTTCCCCAGATAGTGAGAGAAATGCTTGTCTTTTTTCTCATCATGTGCTCCACCCAGCCTCTTTGCTAAGGACAATTTCTTCTCATGTATCTAAATACTTATATCCAAATACCTTTCAAGACAGTTTTTCCTCACATAGTTGTGAGGCACAATGAACTCTTTCCCCTGCTTGTTTGGGGCTGTGGTGAGTCACAGGAGTTATAAACACAAGAGCAGATAAACATCCACTTTTTCATGGTGTTTCCTCTGTGTTTTCAGTGCTCTACAAATCCAACATTGTTATTTTTTAGAGTGTGTGACACTGTTCCATTTCCAGCTCAGTTCTGTGTTCTTATCTCTCAATTCTGTGCTCGCACTTGAAATATTAATGGCTTTAGCACAAGTTATATTAATGGAACAGTTATGTCTTTTGGGTTTAAGTAGAATTAATTTTAGGAAGCTGCTTCTCATGAGAGTAATCAGAAGCAGCTGTTGGTTTTGCTGCAAAATACTAATGCACAATTAAAAAAAAACAACAGTGACTTGGGAAGCAGGGCTGTTTGCTGGAAGCATACCTTTGCTCTGAATTGCTCTGGCCATATATTCCCAAATTTAAATATTGTGGTGGATGTTCAGTGTGTACTGAATTTTTACCTTTCCCTGTTCCTTTTTAATGCACCACCCTGAGGTTTGTTGAAAATGTACCCACTAAAATTTTCTGAAATGTTTCTCCTTGAAATAAAAGAGCTTAGAGGTATTATTCACATCATATTTCGAATTACAGCTAATTTAGCTCTCTCCTGTTTGACTATTTTCTATGTGTAGAGGGTGATTGTGGCCACAAAGCCACTGCAAGTTATTTTCTGGCTGCCTTGTTTGTCCTCTGGAAGATTTACCCCGAGTGCCTCTGGCTTGGAGCAAGCCCAGCTGCAGCAAGCACCGAGTGCTGGGCTGTGTCAGGGACTGGGTTGTTCTCACCTTTTACTGAGAGCCCTTCTCACCTGGGGAATGTATTTTAGCAAAATCACTGCCCCCAGAGAAGCTGCTGGAGGGGGAACTTTGCCCCTTGCAGGCAGAGCAGAGCACCAGGGTGATGGAGATCAGGATTTTGTGCATATCTGGAGTGCTCAGGAGCATTTCTGAGAGAGCTCTGGAACAGCTGGAGGGTTCCCAGTTGCACTGAATTCCTTCCAGTGTTTTGTTCTACCTGTTCTGTAGTACCAGAGAGGTGTTCTTGGGCTTCTGTGCTGCTGGAGAGCTGTGTGCCTCTCACCCTGGGAGTTACAGATGTCCTTGTCACCTTCTGTCACTTCCTTGGAGCCAGTCTGTCTGATTGTTAGCTTTCCTCCCCATCGCTTATACAGAAATTTTTGCAATATGTGGGAATTTCTCTAGAATTCCTCAAGAGAATTGGTCAAATCCATTTCCTTGCTGTGCCATCAGTTGCCTAAAGCTGTGTTATTGAACAACCAGACCTCTGGGTGCAGTTTTGGTGGCTGAGGGACCTCTGGGATTCCTGGAGCTTCACAGATGCTCAGATATTTAAACATCTGAGGTTTTGTTTTGCTCCAGCTGGGAGCTGCACACCTGGGAATGGGAATGTATCCTACTGAAGTTTGTGCTCATTTTTGTTCTCCCCCAGGAAATGCAGGTCTGCTGTCAGCTCTGCCTCTCACCAGGTGACCAGGCAGGCTTAAAAAGAGCTCACAGGATAAGCAAGGACTGCAGAGAAGTTTCACTAACCAAAGAAAGGGATCTTTATTATTATTACTATTATTATTATTAATTTTCTGATTTAATTTCCCTCCTTTTGTTTGTCTCTGTGGTTGTTCAGGGTGATCTTTGCAATGTGAGCCTTTGGAGCATGGCCTTGGAGGGACTCTTGCTCCATGGTTAGTGCACCATGACAGCAGGGGGAGATGAAAGGAATAGCATTGCTGGGATTTCTTTCTTATTAAAAGTGCTTCTTTTGAAGAATATGGAGCAGCTCTGGTTTAGGTTATCAGTCTCAGCCAGCAGACCTGTTTTCCCATCTCCCCCAGCCTATCTTAAGCTTGTAGGGATCCCAGTTTATACAATTCTCTACAGGGCTGTCTCTTATCTCCTTCTCTCAACTGACAATTTCCCTGTCCAAACATAAACCAGGCTATCTTGCTTTCCCCTCCTTTTTCTCTATTGCACTAAAAAACAGCTTTGGAACTCCACTGGTATGACTCTAATATTGGCTGTACATATATTTGTTTTCCTGCCTTGAGCCCAGATCAAGGCCTGTGTGCACACTGGGACCTCTCTCCTTGTGGGTGAGCACACACAGTTCTGCATCTCAGCTTGGGGGTTTGGCTGTTATCACCAATACCTTGCCATTTTCAAATGCCAATTTTCTCAATCTGCCAAAATGCCATTTTCTGAACAATTTTTATTCAAGTTTACTTCCTCTCTCTAGGCTTGAACCTATCTGGTATTGCTGGATGTAGAGTATGAAATATTTTTCCCAGTCTCAAAGAATTAATTTATCCTTTGAAGTGTGTATTTGTAAAAATATAACAGCAGTTAACTAAGTTGTCATCTGTATCATTGTTGCCAAAATTTCAGTGGAGGATGTAAACATATTACCTATTCTAAAGTAGGCTAAAAAATACTCCTTTTAAATGTTGTAGATGGTGATTTTCCAAGTTTCTTTTTCCTTGAAACATTTATATTTATGTCATATCCATGGCTTTTTATTCAGTGTGTTTTCTATGGTCATTAATAAGCCTGCAACTGACTTGTGGGTAAAATAAAAGAACCTACAAAAACTGAACTCAGTGATTTACTAACACACAAATTAAGTCATTTTTCATCATTGTAATGTTCAATGCCTACAAACATGGATTGCAATATCTTTTTTCAGGCATCTAAATCAGAAATGAGAGTAAAAGAAAGTTAAATATACATAGGCTCTTATATTTCATAAAGGTTTGAAACCTTCAAAAAGGGGCAGCATTATCTGGGTGCTGTGGCAAAGGAAGATGACTTCAGTACCCATTGTGATTATGATTTTTGGAATGAAGAATTGTTATTTCATCTTGTTGAAAAACCTTCTAGTCATTTTTTGATCAGAAAATCATGGGCAAAGAAACAAGGTGGTTAGAACAGGAGCTGCTGCTTTTTAGAGTACAGAGCTGAGACCCTGGGTAAAATGATGGTGGGTGGATGAAATTCCTGTGGGGAATGGGGAATTCCTGTGGGGAGGTTGACATGGAAACCTCGCCCTGAAGCCCTGTGGCAGTTTCAGGGTTAAGGTTGTTTGGTGTCTCTCTGAGCTTTTACTCTGCTGCCTTTTGATTGGGGGTTTCACAAACACAAATGCAGTTTTTTAGTGGTTTTTTTCAGCTGTCAGAAATCCTGATCAGATTTTTGGTTGACATTTCTGCAAGTTCTATTCTGTGGAATGTATTTGATGAACTTGGAGCAATCAGAAATTAGACTGGGAAAGGTGTTGGGCTACAGAAACCTCCTCTGTCACTGTTCAGTGCTGTGATTTTGGCCCACAGCCACAAACCCTGAGTGCTCCATGTTCAGAATATCAGAATTGCTGCCTCTATTGAAATACAGACAGCTATTATCACTCTTAGTGCTCTAGTTGTCTCCTTCTACCCTGTATTGTTTAAATATTTGGTTTGTATATTCTAAATGTTAAAGTAAGTTCTACCTTTTCAGAATTGAGGATGAATTACCCATTATAATTTTCTAGTCAAATTTAGACTCTAAAATAGGATTCATGATCTTAACTAGTTTCACATATGAAGAAATCAACCTGCTGATCAGAAGCTCCTGGAGTTCCCTTTGCAGTTTGAAAATCCTGACAAGCAGCAGACAGTGGCTGAAGTATCATATATATAAAAAGTATTTGCCATGAATGGCATCTGAGAATTCTTTTATTTCTGCTTTTGAGGGTGCCAGATGGGAATTATGTAAAGTGCAGTTAGCTGGAGCCTTCAGAGGACACGCACTGTTATTTGGGGAGATAATTCTGCAGTTCTGCTCTCCTGTTGTTGTTCTGTTCCCTCAGCCCTGCAGGAGCTCTGAGGACAGGAGAGATCCCTGTCCTTCCTCTGCTGCCTGGTGCTCCAGAGCCTGGGATAACTCTGATATGGGCTGAAAGGGTTTTTTGAACCTTTATCCATTAATTACACGTGAAATGTTTGCACCATGGAGAGGCCAGCAGAGACAATATTTAGTGGAGCAGCTCTGCTGCAGAATCTCAGTGCTCATCAGGTGCCAAACCCTGTCCTGGGTCTGCTCTTCTGAAGCTTCTTTAGATCTCCTGAACATCAGCTTCATTTGCCTTTACTGGATATCATTGTACCCCATTAATAAATTGATTTTTCCAGCCTGATGAGCAAAAAAAAAAAGAGTGTTGTTGGTGACTATCTGATGGGATTTACTCAATATTATCCTTTGATTATTGTCACATAATTTTGTGAAATGTATTTCTCTGACTACATCGTTAATATCACGAAGCTCAGTAAGAGTGATTCCTGTGTAAAAGGATAATCAACGTTTTTGTTGTAAGGTTAGACACAGCTTTAGATGTTCTTTTGAACTTGTTGTAAGGAATGACGAAATTGCGTGGTTAATCAGTTTAAGCAGTGAAAAATTAACTTGTAATACTTTCTATTTGGTGGGGATTTAAAGCTGCAGAAACAAGGAAACAAAACTGGTAGCAGATCTCAGATTGATTTACCTCAAGTTCTCTATTATTGATCAGTTCTGAGGCAGTTTTTACCAGTCATGACTGCAGCTCCACATCATTGCAGGGATTCCAAAGGGAAATAACCATCTTTATCAGGATTCCTTCAGTGAACATTGCTCACCCCAACGACTTGCTGATGCTATTTTTGCTTTTGCATTTATGGCATTTCTTTTATGAGATAATGGATTGGGGAAGAGAGTGCTTGTGTGACTCAGATGTTTTAAGGACAGCCTTTATACACAAAGCTGTCATATGTTGAAACACAAAATGGGAAGGAAGACTTTTAAAAACAGTAACTAAAAAAAGCCTCTTTTCCTAATTTTGTACTAATGCACCTGTAATCCTTCTAAAAATCAGAATTTCTAACAAATTGCCTTATAAATTCATTTAATATTTTCCATTTTGATGAAAATATGCTTCATCCTATCCACTTAAAGGGATTTTAGGATCCTTTCAGGCTTCAGTGAGTGCTGAAGAGCAGTTAATAATGTTTGTGTTTAAGGGTACGTGTTTTACAGAACAGCAGCTCTGTTTTAGTGGAAGATATTACTGTAATTCTTTAGTTTCTGTTCAGCTAGGATAAAACATAAAAGTATTTTTCTTTTTTCTTCAGAAGAGTGAATATAATGGTTGTCTTCCAGAGGATATATTAGTTGTGTTTTCACTTGGTGGATGCATGGCCCTCCCTGAGTGCCTTAGTGTTGTTCTGAATGAATTTATAAAAAATTACTGTCTCTTTTAAAATATTGAGTTAAAATATGTTTCAAAAATTACTGTTCTTTGCTTTTGGGGATAAAATTTAAACATTTGGCCTTACTGTAGCAAGGAATCTGGACCTTATTCACATATATGACACACTTTCACATGAATTCCTTGAGTTTTGGGGCAGCACTGAATTCAGGCCCTGGCAGTGACCCTGTGATAAAATAACCCAGCACTGCCATGGGATCTCCATTTCCTCTTGGAATACAGAGGTGGCACCATGTGAGATGGAGCTCTTGTTATCAGTTCAGTTTTACTGATAAGGACACCCCTGGAATTTGCCTCAAGAGCAAGAAGAAATGCAAATTTTAGGAGCATAGCTGTTTGCAGAGTTTGTCATTTGATGCACTTGTATAAACGAAATCTGAGGCTGGTTAAATTGCAGGGATCCAGCTAAGAAAAATTCAGGGGTTTTTGGGTTTTTTTGTTTGTTTGTTCTTACTTTTTTACAGAGCATGGTGTTCTAGATAAAAAAAAGTTTCAGCCTATTTACATTATAACAGCAATTCTCCTCACTCATTCTAATAAATTATTATTTTATTATTGTTATTATTATTGCTACTACTGCTACCACCACCACCCCAATAAAATCCTCACAACTGATAAGGAATAAGAAGCCACTTTACAGGCACATTGTTTACTGAGCTGATGTACTGCATATTAGTTGAGGCACAATTATTTTAATAGACCCACTCCTACCCCCCTTCACCTTGGCAAAGAATATTGGATTTTCCAGTTCAGTGAGTGTCTGGTCGTTATCATTCATGTGCTCTATTGCAGTTATTGTTAATGGTTATATGAACAGCAAAATAGGAAGCATGTATCACCTGTCAGCCTGTGCTCTCTAGGCCCATCTTGGGGTAAATTATAGTGGGATTAAGAGCAGGAGCTGCTAAAATTCAGCTTTCATGAAGAAGTTGTGGATTTTTTTATTTTCCTCCTCTAAGGTTTAGGATTTGTGTTCAGTCTTTAAGGAAAAAGTATCAGTACATTAGGATCATAAATTCTGAATTGGTCTTGCCAAAAAGTAATTTAGAAAATTTACCAGATCAAATAAAAAGTGTGTTAACCTGGTTTATAGAGAAGGAGGGAGAAATACATTTTTCTGCTCTAATGTGACTCTAACAACTTTCGAGTTTAAGGGAAATGTGTGCAGTTATACTTACCAAGGGGTGAAAATAATTCACCAAAGCAATGTTCTGAGTTCAGGAACAGTGCCATTTGTGCTCCATCAAAAATGGCCTTTATGTAATCAGTTTTTTAGCTTTGAAATTGATCTCCTGTCACCATTTTACTTTGTTTTAAATTGTGCAGCTTAGATACTATCCCGTATTCATGCTTGGGTAACTTGATTGAACTGGAAGAAAAACTTTATCAAAAGCACACACTTGTGTATTTTAGCCTGTAATATCGAAAGAATAGAGAGAAAATGTAATGTGGGGGTAGCAGGTGGGGGTGATCACATCTCTGATGTAAATTTATCCCTCAGATTCTTTAGGCCATGCTGAATTGGCATTTCTTAATATGAAATTCTTCATTTTGTACAGATTTTTTTTTTTTTTTGAAGCAATGCCATCAGATTTGCTGAGATAATCTTTTAAGTGGAATTTTGAAATAAGTGTGGCAATCTTTTTCCTGGGTCAACACACTGATTAATTAATTCATTAATTAACTGGAACATTCCCATTTTTTCAATTGTCATATAGTTGAAGGTTACAGGATTGAGGATGAGATGAAGTCAACACTGTGATGCTTGATGCTTTATTCCTGCTGGATTTTTCTGCTGGGAATAGATGATTTAAGATGTCTGGTGAATGAGAAATTGCCGATTATGAGACTAATAAAGATAAAAAACTTTTAAAATGCATTTTGATGGCTACTTTTTTCCTTTCATTTCTCTACTAGTTTAAGAAAAGGAGGAGGAAACTGGTTTTCATAATTTTTTTTGATTGATCCAAATCTGTTTATTAACATCTTGTTATGCTGCATTAAGATTGCCTGGCACCTCTCTCTCCCAAATGCCAGAGCTCATTTTTGCATTCATCTTTCATACACATTATGTGGGAAAAACATTTGCCAGTCTGAATACACAGTGAAAGCAGTTATAAAGAAAATGCAGGAACTTTTCCTGCATTTCAGTTCCATTTCAGTTATATACTTAAATGTCCTCACATACTGCACAGGACTACACAGAGATATTTACTATCTGCACTCCAATTAAAAATGCTGCATTGCTTTATTAGACATTTAAAAGTATTTACTACTAAGTAAAAGTATTTACAACTAAGGAATCAATATTCCTTATTTAAAAAGAAGGCTAATTCCTCAGTGTACATGGATCTATAAAGAAAACCAGAAAAGTGCACAATTGAAGAAAGGGTTTAGGGGCATGAAGGGGCCATGTGGTTTAATGGTTTGTTTGATGGGGGGAGGTTGGTTTGGTTTGGTTTTTTTCTACATCTCTTGACCATCTCTATGTGGTATTGCAGGGTCCCCAGGATGAGGTGAGAGATGAGTCTGACTCCATGTTCCTAGAAGGCTTCTATTCTATTCTATTCTATTCTATTCTATTCTATTCTATTCTATTCTATTCTATTCTAGAGTGCTACACTAAAACTATACTAAAGAATAGAGAAAGGATACAGACAGGAGGCTTAACAAGAATGATCATGGAAAAACTCGTGACTGACTCCTCAGAGTCCAACACAGCTGATGGTGATTGGTCATTAATTAAAAACAATTCACATAAAACCAATCAAAGGTGCACCTGTTGGATAAACAATCTCCAGCCACATTCCAAAGCAACCAAACAGGGAGAAGCAAATGAGATAATATTGGGGTTTTTTCTCTGAGGCTTCTCAGCTTCCCAGGAGAAGAAATCCTGGCAAAGGATTTTTCAGAAAATATGACAGTAACAATCTCTGCATCTCTTGAGATGGGGGTGTCCTTTTGCAAGAAGCTGCCAGGGCTGTTTGTGTTCAGTGATGCTTTGCTCATCACTTTAGTGCTGCTGTAGAGGGCAAAGCATCTGTCTGGGGGGAAGCAGGCAGGAAAAGGTGCAGGAGGAGAAGTGCACTGTGTGTTTGCTGGCTGCAGAGCTCCATGGATGTGCTGCTGAGACACCTGAGTGGGAACCAAGATGTGAGCTCAGCCCTGGGAGCAGAGCACGTGCTGGGGATGCTGAGAGCTGAGCATCTGGGAGCAGAACCACGTCTGTGCCTCTGACATTTGGCTGTGTTCCTTGGCAGGGCTGGCTGAGCTGCCCTGTGTGCCAGGGGATGGCTGTGGGACACTGGCTCTGCTGGGACCAGTGTCCTTTTAGCTGTGTGCCTCTGGAAATGCTTGGGAAAGCAAAGGGTTCATGGCAGCACAGCTTGGCAGATGTTCCAAAGCAAACTGGGCTTGTTTACCCTACACTGGGCATGGAAGAAGAAACAGCATCTCAGTCACTCTCTCCTTGCCAACAAGAACAAAAAACCGACTCTTGGTCGATAAGGAAACTTCTCAAAGCTCAATTATATCAACTTGCTGCCCGAGGCTCCAGTCCAATTCTTTATTTCCCCTGGATGTTGAAGCAATAGCTGTCATCATCAGAGCTCCTTTTGAGCTTGCTGTGATAGGAGCAGTCCTTTGGATGCAGTGCTCACTCCTGCCTTTGTTTCTGCGTCCTTATTAGCGGGGTGACAAAGCACTGGACCAGGAGGCTGAAATCATTTCCAGTGTTTGAAGCACTGATAATTTGTGGCCTGACTACTCGTGACTTTTGAGAATAGGTAGGAACTGAACCATTTTAAGTTTCTGATGGCTGTGGGTTAACCCCAGTAGGCAGCACAACCCCACTCACTCCCCCTCAGTGAGGCAGAAGTGAGAAAGTTTGTGGGTTGTTTATTAAGGGAAGTCTTGAGGCCAATATGAAATTCTGCTTCACTTTTTTACTCAAAAAAGCATAGTAAATATATAGCCAGCTTTTTGGGAATGCAACTGCTCTGCTGCACAGAAACAGCCATATTTTGTGAAAACATAATAAAAGCATGAAAGTCGACTTGTTGTGATAATCAAAAGTGTACTGTAATATCAAAGAGAAAACAGATCTTTACAGAGCCCTAATTTTCCAAGGCACTTCTATAGTCATCACGCATCTTCTGTCATTAAACAATTCCTGTCCTGTCACTCTGTAAGCTTGAAAAATTTGATTTAAAATTTATGCTTTTTTATCACTACATAGCCCAAAATGACTGAACTCCATTTAAAAGTTCAACAAGAATCCTCTTCAGTCTGGAAGGAACTTATTCTGTGAAAATTGGACCTAAGTGAAGTAGTTTTGTTATTGATTTATGCCCTGTGCCCACGCAGTTTCCTCTCAGTAAACACAGGCAGCCACTTCAGCATCTTCACTTCACAGAGTGAATCCTGCTCCTCTCAGCATCCTCACCTCTCCTTGGGGTCTTTGATCAGCTGAGTAGGGCATGGCTTTGCAAGTGATGCTCTGTCTTTTCCTCAGGCACTCATTTATGAAAAACACAGGAATATCTTTGAGCTTTTATTTATTTCTCCGTCAAATATGGCAAAACTTAGTAAAGATATTCTAAAGGTTTTGAGGTGTCTGGGATATGAAGCAATTTTAAGTGCTTGTTTCATTTAGGAAACCTGACTGAAAAAAATATAGATTCCTTCAGGAATTGTGCTGTGCCCTTGTGCTGTTGTTAATTTGAAAACATAAACTGATAAATTAGGTTTCTTTCTCTAAAAGTTACATCTGTTCTCTGGGTATATGTTGCCAGTTGTCACCTTAGCCAGCACACACAGTGTGTGGCTGTGCTGAAATCACACCAGCAGCTTTTTCAGCTCCTTGGATTTATCAGGAATATCTATTTATCAGGAATATCTATTGACCACCTAGATTTCAGTGATTTCAAACTTGACTATTTATTTGGCTGTTGGTCTACCTGACACTAAGGCAATTTTATTAGATAAATAAAGTTCAGTTTAAAAATCCAGTTTTAACAGTTTAAAACTGTTGAAATTTACAGTTCTGGAAATTCCTGTGTATTTTCAGCCTTGAAAGTAGAGAGACATATAGAAAAATAATTTTAGATTTGACCTGTAGGTTTACGTGATGTTGCATTTAGGAATCTCAAATGTTTTTGTACTGTCTAAACTGACAGCTTTACCAAACAGCAGTTTCTGTTGCCAGCTTTGAAAATGAAGCATTTATTAGCCCAAAATTAAGTCTTAACCTGATCTGGGCTTCAAAAGCCAACATTTACAGATTGATACTGCTAGGTGACTGATTCACACCTTAAAATTACATCTGTATCTTCTGCAAACGCTGCCTATTTTACGTTGTGGTTGTGGGAGATCTGAGGAGAAAGGTGGAGGTTTTACCCTCGGGTACCTTTGTGTGGCTGGGCTAATGGAACATCTGTTTGGAGAAGGAGGGGAGTGTGAGGCTGCAGGGTTCTGTGCTGGGCAGACGTGCCTGTGCATCTCTGAGTGCTTGGAGAGCGTTAGGGAAAGGACAAGTGACTCCTCAAGGTGAGAGAAGGGAAAGAAAGAGGAGTGGGAATGTTTTATATACTCCAGTCCATAAAGCTCCAGCAGCAGCAGCACTACCTGTTCCCTCAAGTCTTTAATTAGGAAATAGTCAAAGATTTCCTTGGGGGGGGGGAAAAAATAAAAATTAACTCTTGATAGCATTGAAAATGAGCATAAGCAATGGGCTGGAAGCAGAAGAAAGCTGAAACCAGCAGAAAGAAAAAAGCAGAAAGCAGAAGAGGCAGAAAGCAGAAAGCAGAAGTAGTCAGAAAGCAGAAAAAGCAGCAGAAAGCAGCAGAAATCAGAGCTGGGTGCTCACTGGCACAGCAGGGTGGTGGGTGGCTGTGTGGGAGGGCACACACACACAACTACTTTCAAATCTCTATTAAAAATACAGCAGCATTTTTGTAAGCAGTCATTTCTTTATTATAAAATTTGTCAGTTCAGTTTCTTAGTCTTACAAACCTTCCTCTTACAGTCTACTTTTACCTAGAAACAAGAGAATAAAGCTTCCTAAAACCTGGAGAATTTGATTTTAAATTTGTGCTCAGATGGGTTGTTTCCTATTTCACTCCAAGTGCCCCAAGGCTGCCCTGAGACATCAGAATCAGGTGCAGGTGGCCCAACTTTCTCCTGGTTTGAGCTTGTACACACAAACCTCTTGGCCCACAAATGTTGGTAAATAGAGATGAAGCTATTTCTTTCAGAATAAAGCTCCTCTCCTGCATCTTTGACATTGCAACTGCTGAAGCCATTCAAATCCTTGAATTGGTTTGGTAATTTGATGAGGCTCCTGCCTGAGTTGCTGGGAACAAACTTAGTGAAGACTTGAATGTCACATTCTAAGGTTTCATTTTTCATTTATTTTCTTCTTCAATAAGTATTACTGTGTGGTTAATTGTTCTCTGGGATGGATGAAATAGAACTAATATGAAATTCAAATGAATTCTTCTGCTGGCAGCCTGTTTGTTAGCTGCAATAATGAAACATAATAGCCAATGGATAGAGAAATACATTATTTTCCTCAATAATTCAGAAGTTTGAGATATTTAGCAGTCAATAAAAATATCCAGAAGAATCAATGACCTAGAGTTTGACTGTGTACTTTTTAATTATATATATGTATATATATGTAATTATATATATATGTATATATGTAATAATATATAATATATATTAATATATATTAAACATATATATATAATTTTATATACATAAAATGATAGGATATCCATATTATATATATATACATATTATAAAATATATACATATATATAATTAAATATATATATTTAATTATATATATATTTAATTTTATATATATGTATATATATTTTTATTTTGTGTAAGGTCATGTTACCTTTTTAAATGCTTTAGTCATTAAAAGGAGCCCATTTCAGCTATACAAATTTTGAAAAAATTAAAAAAAAAATAAAAAAAGAATCTCCAAAACATGCAAACCACCTTTAAGCTACTGGCTGTTTCATGAAACTGGAAGCCAGTATTGTGAAGAAAAAAACATTATTTGTTGGGATGCCAAGGGCACGTGTAAAACACCTGACCAGCAGTCGGTTTATCTTCCACGGGAGGCTGAACAGGATTTTACAAGGTTATTTGCTTCCACCTACTGCTCATCCTTGATATTACAGAAGAACCCAGCCGGGGGAGCGCTGGGCTGGTTGGAACTGCAGGGGCTCATCCTTCCTCCCCTGGGCTCTGGGAGGGCAGTGTGTGCTCAGGAATTCTGTTTGCCTTTCCCTGTGCCTTGTGTTCACATGAGGAAAGGAAACATGTTGGAAATTCTGACCATTTTTCCAAAGTTTCTGCTTTCTTGTGGTTGTTTTGGTGGTTTTTGGCAGCCTGTGGCAGCAGGGGAAGGGATTTGGGTTGGGATGGCAGGGAGGGAGCAAACTGCAGTGTGTGATAAAGCTCAGGGCACTCAGGGTGTGGGGTGTTAGCAGCACCAAGGGATGCTTCAGGATAGTGATTTCACTGTTCCTGATTGCAATTCCAGGAGTGAAATTAAACATAGAATTACAGAAACTATGTAAAGTAAGGGTATGCAGGCTTCTACTGCATCCTAAAGCCAAAATCTCATTCAGGGCCATGTTACTATCAATAATTACTTTTGCTTTCTAGAGCTTTCACTTCCTTTTGTTCAGTAACATTTTTATAGTGCTACTGTCGGTGAAGGTGGTAGATTTGTTCAGTAACATCTTTCTAATACTGTTAATGAAGGTGGTAGATTTATTCAATAAAATTTTTATACAACTGTTGATGAAGTGGTAGATTTGTTCCGCAATGTGTTAAACTTGAAAAATCCCAGCCCTTAAACTTGCGCTTGTCCTGCATTGCCTCCAGTGTCCTGCAGAAAACCTTGCTTTGTTTCCCTGTTGCTGTCACCAAACAAAACAGATCAAAAAGAAACTTTTATATAAAACATAGAGCTCTTTATATGTTTGTAATGATATTATTTATTGGCTGTTAAGCAGTGACACCTAGAGAGAAAAGGAATTGTGTTGGTTTTAAACTGAACTGGATGAGAGGATTTTCTATTTAATTCTATCTTTTCCATGAAACTTCCATTGAATGCTTCCATTCTGTGAGGCTTTCTATCATTATATAAAATACCTAAAATAATTTTTTAAAAAATCCATATTTTCTGAGTTTTTACTCTTTTTTTTTGGTGATGTAACAACATTAAAGAAGGTGCCTGATCCATTGTTCAGATCTCTAGGCTTTTACAATTTCTTTTCAGCAATGGTGCTTCTCCATCTCAAATAATTCATAGAGCTGGGAAATTTGAAAGACACATAGGAAGTGACAGCACGTTGTCATTTTGCACTTAGAGAAAGTAGCACAGATGTCTCCCAGAGAGGAAAACTCTCATTTCTTCCCTTCTTGCTCTGAGATTGACAGATGATTCATTTTGATGATTTTTAAAGCTGAAGTTCTGTGTACATTTTTTCTTTAAAAGAAGTATATGTAGGATGTAGACATATACTCAAATATTTATATTTAAACATAGATTTGATTAAGTCAGTAGCCTCATTGGTTTAAAGAATTACAATACTAATTCCTTCAGATAATTAGCTGGTTTTTATCTTGTCCTTGTGCTGAAGTCTGAATGCAGGTGTTTAGTCTTGAAAACATACAGCAATTCTTTTAAATCCAACTCTACGTAATTTCAAATATAACTCATTCTTGCAGTGAGACTGAGCCCATGCAGATGTGGCTTTCATTGCTAAAGATGCAGTGGCTAATTTGTAAACATTCACTTTCCTTATCTTTAGATACATAGCCAAACTCTAAGGGAAGAAATGCTTGTTTAATGTTCAGGGATAAAACACAGAGCAGAAATGCTGAAATTTGCCATTCAGCCTGAATCTTTTTCTGGGACTGATCTCAGTTCCATTTGAGGTCTGGGTTCCAGGTGAGGTCTGGGTTCCATTTGAGGTCTCATTTCCATTTGGGTCTGGGTTCCAGGTGAGGTCTGGGTTCAATTTGAGGTCTGGATTCCATTTGAGGTCTCATTTCCAGGTGCTGCTCTCTCAACTCCAGGTGCTGTCTCAGCTCCAGGTGTATCTCGTTATCTCATTAACTCCTAATTGAGCAGAGCAGCCTCACCTGGGCTGGCCTCACCTTTTTGGGGCTGAGGCTGCCCTGGTGCCTCTCTTTGCTGCTCCAGACAGCCACACCCCATAAGCTGAGCTGGGAGGAAGCTGAGTTTTGCTTCATCCAGGTAAAACTGCATTTTTAATTGAGTAATGAATTCTTGTGAACTTGGGCCTCTTAGAAATTGCTTTTAATGGGAAAGGAGAGTGGTGAAATAGCAAAATTTGCTGTTCCATGGGCAGCAGGAGGGACCAGAGTGCTGTTGGGTCTTCAGGTGTATCCATCATGCTGAGAGCCTGTAGTAGCCATGACTACAGTCTGAGAGGAGCTGCTTTATTCTGCTTTCAGTTAATTTGGGTCAGTGTGTGAGACAGAGCCACTCTTGTCCTTGGTGATATGGAAAGAGATGATTCGTTTTTGATTAACCAAGAAATATGTTAAAGAACATTACACTCTTTCCAAAAGGTGACTTAGGGCACAGCTAGGACATGAAGACCACTGGTGCTAATGGAGTTTGAATTCATTCCCATGAGGGAGAAGGCTTTTGAAAAGCTGAGCTTTTTCCCCTCCCCAAAAGGAAGCAGGTGTAAATATCCAAACAGGCTCACGAGGTGAGCTTTTGAAAAATCTGAGCTTTTATTCCCTTCCCAAAATGAAGCAGGTGTAAATATCCAAACAGGCTCAGCAAGTGAGCCTGTGGGCAGAGAGAAAATTTCCTTCTCCTCCACGTGGGAGATGTGGGGAGAGACTGTCTGGCTGCCAGTAAGAAACACTTGAAAGAAGACTTTTGAGTGTTTTATTCCCCAAACTGCAATCTGGCTCCCCATGAAAAGTGATGGAATATAAAGAGTTTTAGAGGTGCTGATTCATGTATTAGATTGGCTAGAATAACAAATGTTTTTTTGCTTCCTAAGAAGTGGCACAACTTGATATGCCTTATGAAGCTATCTTTAGTATAATTTGCTGTGAATTAAAGTATTTTTTCCAGGAAACCTTGCTTTATCTTACTTGGTTGAATTATTTAATTTTTTGAGAACTTTCATAGGTTTAGGTAGAAAGTCTTTGGCTTTGAAGTAAAACCAGTCCTTAATTTAAGATGAATAGACATGCTGTAGAAGAAACATCAATTATTTATTTTACATTCATTTTCATTTTTAATAGAAGCTGCTATTTGCTGTCAGCATTTGAATTTATGTGCAAGTAACTTATCACAAACTTGAAATCTTATTAGAGTAGTTCCAGCTTTGGTGAGAGGTTGGGGAAGTACTTTTCACAAAAAATTGTCCCTCAGCCAAGTTATTCTTTCCCTAACAGAAATATCTAAAGCTGCAATGGTTAAAATAGTTAAAATTTGCTTCCAAGAATGTCCTCACTAGAA
The DNA here is from genome assembly GCA_035583215.1 of Arremon brunneinucha. Classification (NCBI taxonomy): domain Eukaryota; kingdom Metazoa; phylum Chordata; class Aves; order Passeriformes; family Passerellidae; genus Arremon; species Arremon brunneinucha. The sequence continues at coordinate 3,993,424 of JAWWEX010000047.1, forward strand.
AAGTAAAGTTGGAAAGAAAATTAGTAGGGCACTTGTCTACAGTTTAGTGACTTGAATTGTACTTTGTTATTCAGTTTCCAGTAGTAACTTGTTGTAAAAAGGGTGACTGAAGCAATAAATGCCTTTTGGAGTGTAATTTTTGTGATAACCATTAGGAACACAAAAAGTCCATAGGTTTAATGAGTCAAAATACTTTAGGAATAAAAGGATCATGTGTTGGGTATCCTCAGCTTTGAGATAATTTGTTTCACTCCTGAAGAAAACATGTCCAAGATATCCACACGTCTGTGCACACACACATTTACATGTTTATCATAAACAGAGGCTTTGCTGTTCTTGCATGTTGCAATGAGATTCAGATACAAGTCTCTATCAGGTCCTAGCTAGCACTTGATAACAGAAGGTTGAGCAGTTTTTCTTCTTTAGCTTACCTTTTATTTCTTTCAGCTTCCATCATTTGTTTATTAAAAAAAAAAATAAAAGCAAGAAATAAATTTTCCTCAAGATGGAAGCAGAAAAGAAAACTAATCCTAACAAATCACATTTTCTCCTGAGAGCTGGCTACTCTATATTGAAATAGGTTTGGGGTGTTTGTTTTTGTGTGTTTTTTCAATCCTGTCTTTAAATTTATGCCTGTAGTAAAGTTTAATGAACTTCACCTAAAGGCACGATACTAGACATTGTATATTTAATAACTCTGTACAAAAAAAACAGTTCTTCAGGCTGAGTTACTCCCCAGTGCTGGTCAATGTTTGTGACATGGGCTTCTCTGTTTGTGCTTGCAGGACACTAAAGCAGAGTGCAGTTCTGGTGTAGAAACTGAGGACAGAAAAGTAAGTGCCTTGTTTTAATGTGATTTCTCAGGCAGCTCTAGTAGCTGGGATTTTCTCTGATTGTTGTTTGTTTTTTTGGGGTTTTTTTTTATTAAACCATGTGAAATTATTTTATGGTTCTTAACATGTGTAAGTGTTCATGTTGTATTTTAGCTTCAATGGGGAGAAATCAGTCTTACTCTATTGCATATACTTGTTAAAAATTTGAATAACTGTTTTTAAAGAAGAAGGTAATTATCGTGTTAATCTCTTTATACTACAAAAAAAGTTTACAAGGCAGTTGCACTTTCTATTCTTAATTTACATTAGTAACAAAGTTGTTGTGTGTCTGTCATGATAAAGTTGGCATACCATGTTAAATATTTGTAAGACAGCAAGATGATTGCTTTTTCTTGTGTTATAAGTAGTACCTTTGAAACTTTTTTTTTTTTCCTTTAAGGGATTGATTAAAACAAATGTTTTCAGTTTTATTTTCTGTGGACAAATATAAACCAAATGCAAATATGTGTTCAGTTGTGTTCTTCACCTTACTCATGGTAAAAACTAACTAAGGAACAAAGGATGCACAAAGAAACCTTCAGCTTAAAAATATGTATATAATTGTCAGAAATAAATATTAATGCAGCTTTAAAGAGAGTAATGTGTTTTGCTTGAAAATCTGTTGCTACTGAAATTTGAAAATCTGGATCTGTGCAGGGTATTTCTGTGTGGAATAGTAATTGAATTTGTGGAAGTGTTGAGCACATGATGTGATTTAAAGTCCAGCTGGTACTTGCTCTGTTGCACTGAGGCTGCAGGTTCTGAGCATCAGCTTGCATCAAACTCTCCAGGTGTTTCCATTTAGGTTCACGTTGCTTTAATTTGTGCTAAAATCCAGGCTGGGACCTTCTAAACCCCAAGTTTTGACTTTTTTTAGTGTTGGTAGCAACTACTAAAACTGCCCAAGCCAGAAGTTCTTTCTGTAGTGTGAGTTATGGGGAAAGGTGTCAGCAGCCTGACAAGATTTGAACAATAATTTATTAAAGTGCTGCATTTCTTCTTCCTGGTATTGCAACTTTAATCTAGCAGAGCCCAGCCTGTTGAAACTGTGGGTTTTTTCCTGGTTTGTGATGCATGGTTTGTACCTCAGGAGGAATTTCAGGAGATGTGTGCCTGAGCCCTTCTCTCGTGGTTTAAAGGGACTGAGCTGGGCTGGGATGGTTTCCACCTTCAGTGACTCAGGATATCCAGAGATTGCAATTAGCAGAAAGGATTCTCTAGAAAACTCCTGGATATTTCTTCTTCCTTTTGTTATTTTGTTTGAGCATTTTATTTTGAAAGAGCAGGAATGTGATAAACACCTCTTGATGCATGATCTGTTTCATCTTTTCTCTGTGTTTGGTCCCAAAATTGAAACTTCCACCAAGTTTAAGAGGCAGTTGCTCTTTCCAGTCCAGGGAGGGAGTTACCAGTGATCATCAAACACAGATCCATCAGTCTTGGTTAATACTAATGAGTTGTTTCATGTTTGTTGAAAGCATCAATTAAGAATGTAACATAATTCATAAACCTGAAACATTGTAAATAAATATTTTTATTTCATTGAACTTGGAATCAAGACAAACTACTGCAATTAGGGCATGCATCATTAGTATCTAATAATTTGCACTTCCATAATGGAATATACTGCTAATGAACTATATCATTAGTAATTAATGGGAAATTTTCCCATTTTACCACAAAATACAAACCTGCAAGGTGCCTTTTCTAGTGTTCCCTTTTTTCTGAAGTTTTCTAATCTGTAACTTCTGAAGTAGAAATTTATGTAACCATGACTAAAGCATTGCCTGCAGGCAAACTCAAATTTAATAACTGTACTTATTATTTTGAAATGTATTATTCTGTAAATTCCAAAATAGCAGTTAATTATCGTAACCACTTCATCACTGTGATCTGCCTCTCCTTTCATTGTCTTCAACTGACCTTTTCATGTAAGATTTTTATTTATTTCCTTCAAGGCTAAAAGCACCCAGGTTTGAGAATACCAGGTGATAAGCAATGCACAGTCTGCTCTCTCTGGTCTGGATAATTATGAATTACTTAATTACCTTTACCTTTCCCTGCAGAAGATCCATAAGTGCATGTACAACTCATTTCCAACTTAATGAATATTTTTTCCTGCATTTGACACTCCCAAGCTTTCTTGTTTGATTTCTCACCACCACTCTGAACATCACAATATTGGATGTTTAATGATTCATGTGATTTTAGTTTTGCTTCTCAAAGAAACAAATGTAGAAAAGTGACCCTTAAATTGTCACAGGAAAAATCCTGTTAAAAACATTCCATGTGTGATTTTTGTAAAAAAATCTATGGAAATCTGCAGCTAACCATGTGATGTTTGGGAATTTGAGCCATGATTCCAAAGCCTGTGTGATGTTCTGCTATTGCAAGGCTGATGGCAGATGGTCAGGCTGTTTTTCCTGTTGCCCATGTTTTCTGATATAACTCTGTGTGTTGGGCACAAAAAGGTTCTGGTGGAAGGCAATTAATAAGGATATTGGCCATTGTGCCAAGAGGGAGAGTATTCCTTTGAAATCCTTCCATTTGATATAAGCAAACCACTGTCTGTCTCTAGAAGGCTTCTAAATGTGTGCAGCCTTTTTGTTGGTGTTGCCCTTACACAGCTCCATCATCTCCCATTACCTAAAAAACCTACCTTGTTTTTTATAAAATTTTGTTTTATAACTCTTTGTTTTTTTATTTAATCTCAGTTCATATCTTTACTTGGTCTGAGCAGTAATCCTTTTTTTTCAATATGTTTATATGGGACTTGCTTCAAACAGTAATATCCAAAAATATAAGTAGAAAAAGAAACTGTAAATAAGATTTCTCCCAGTCCTACTCTGTCTTTGAGATCTGAATAGAGCACAAAGGACATTCTTTGTTTTACTCTGCAATTGTCATGTCATCAGATTAATTCATGGCAATGCTGTGAAACCAAAACTCTGATATGAAGTTACATCCCCTGACATCCCTTTTGTGTGGCATTTCCACCTGACACTGCAAACTGGAAGTTAACTCACAGTGACCTTTCTGTGCTGGATAATTTTGTCTCAGCTTGTTTTCCCCATGCTGGGAATGTTTTATTCTTCAGCTCTGGCTGTTCCATCTGTGTTTCATTTCAGTTTATTCTGCCCCTGATGGGGCTGTGCTGGCTGTGATGTGCAGTGCCATTCTCCTGTTGCAAATGCCCCATTCAGCAGCAGCTCAGCACCATTAGCAGGGGGCTCAAGGTCACTCAGGATGTTCTGCTGCATTTTCCCTTCTGGAGAAGGAAGTGGCTGATGGAGAGAACATTTCTGAGATGCATCTTGACTTGAAAATGTCCCACTTCAGAGCTGGGAGTGCAGAGGCTTTATGGGAGCTGCAGAGTTTATGGCAGAGCATCAGGGCAATAACCTGATGGGTCAGGAAGGTTCCCTGGAGTGCCATAATGTTCCTAACTCCCTGTTACCTGCTGTGGGGCATGGGGGAGGCAGCAATGCCTTTCCTTTTCTCTGCCTGCTGTGCAAAATATTTCATTTTTTTTTTCCCTTTAGTACCTTCTGTCAGTGGATCTCAAATTACTTTACAAACAAATTAAAAACACCTATGAGGAAAGTGCTTACAGTTCTATGGCTTGAGTTGCATATGGAGAAATAGATGGATGAAGGGCAGATGTAGGCAAGGTTATAAAGTGTGTCTGAGACAAAATGAGGAGAAAAAGAAAAGCATTACAAATATATTTTTCTTTGTCTATTCAATGACTTCTTGCAGGTTGTTTTTGGGCTTCTTTTAGTTTATTATAGTGATCATATAAGGATGTTTTTTTGGAAGTTGAAGAGAATGGGTTTTTTAGGAGAAAAAATTCATCCAATTTCTCTGATCTTCAGATTAGAAGGGAATTAATAAGGTATCAAATAGTGAGGAGCACTATGGAGGGACTAAGTCAGCTCCTGGCATCATAGATATGGGTTTTTTGTTGTACTGTTTTCTTTCATGGTAGCCCCTTTTCCTGCTGTTTAGGGGCTCTTTAGCAGTGAATAGGAATAAGTGTCATTGTTATTCCCTTGTGAAGGCATTGTGCATAATTGTGTGGTTATTGAGATGCGTTTTCACTTCCATTGAAAGAAGCTAATTTTTTTATTGTGAGGGAAGATCACAAACTCCAATGGGAAGTGTCTAAATTGTATTTGGGTATAGATTTGGAGGAATCTAAGGAAGTTTTGAATGCTAATGGCGCTTCTGACAGAGGGAACAAATGATTCCTGTTTCTCCTGCCCCTTTCCCTGGTGCACAAACAGTGCCAGGTGTTGCTGAACCATTGCAGGACAGGACCACACCAAGTGGAGAGGGTTGACCACAGAACTGAGGAAGCAGGGGGAGCAACCCAGAGGGGGAATAATGAGCTGTTCCAGGAATAGCATCCTCCTGTCACAGCACAGCAGATGTTTCCCCTGGCATCTCAGGTCATGTAAGTCAGATTTATGTGATGCCTTCCTCAGTGCAGAGTTCCCACAACTTCCACAAAAGGGTGCAGTTATCTAAGGGATGTGTGTGTTGTATGTGTGTTGTTTGCTTGTTTGTTTGTTACCAGAAAAGTTGCTTGAAATCCAAGGCTGCTTCCTTCACAATTATTTATATATAGATCTACATCTATCTATATCTATTTATATATAGATCTTGAAATAAAGATCTGTTGCTCTCCAAGGATCCTTAAACTCAGAAAGCTGAATCAAACCCAAAATCTACATTGTTTATTGCTATTTATACTACTTTTAGCAATATTTTTAAATCAGAGTATTTTCTTTTTCTCCTTTTTCTTAGTTTTATGTCATTTTCAAATAAAAGCAACACTTCTGGGAAAGCAGGGAGCTGAAAGTTGCCCTGCAACTTAAGACACTGCATTATTTATTGGCCAGCCTAATAAATATTGGCAATTCTAATGTGAGGATTTGCTCAGAAATCCAGTCCATTTCCTGGCATGTGGCTTGACAGAGTGCAAAGTCTTGCTGCAAAGTTTCCTGGTATTTGAATGCTCATAATGTCAGCCCTATTACTGCTCTCTTGTTCTCGCTGTCACTGACATGCAATTATGGGATTTCACAACTGAAGTGGTGACAGTTGCTCCTCTGTGTGTGTGTGTCTGTCTTTCCCCTTAATCCAACTCTATCTAGCAATCTGTAATTTGATAAAGTGGAATTGAAGTGACAGGCGTGACAGAAGTGCCAAAACAATAATTTGACCTCCCACTGAAGTGTCAACGTGTTCTGCTGCATGACTTTTACATATGCTGAATACACAGAAGGGACATGGATAGTGGATTTGCTGGGCTGCAATACCTGCTAAGGCACAGGGCTAAGAAAAGCTTTCACTAGAGTGTGGTTTTTGGCCAACGTGTTCCACCTTGAGCCATCACATCTCCGATCCCTGCATTAATATGTATAAACATGGTTGCTGCTGCAAATAAATTACATTTTTATTGGGAGATTTTTTTTCAGATCTTCATCTTGAAGATATTTTGATAAATCTCAAAATTATAATTCTGTGATTGTCTACAGAATTAGTTCTCAGACTATATTTTACTTTTCTTTTTGAATCTCTTCTACCTTGAAATAAATTTCATTAGGTATATGACACATTCCTGCTAATAACTCTTAAAAAGCTCACCGAGCTAGAAAGAACATTCTTTTATATGCATGAATAAAATATTTTATTAGCATAGAAGTAAATGCATGAACAAGTTAGTTTGGCATATATTCATATGTACTGTACCTGCATTGCATACAAGGAATTATGTTTCACTTGGGGACAAGGGGGAGGGCAGGAGACAGAAACTGTTTGCTTTAACACTTGGCTAAATGGAAAGTTAAAATATTGGTATTCAGGGGAGAAGAATCAGAGCAGAAAGGGGTAACTCAAGTCTGAGTTGATGCTAATTAACCATCAAAATTAACTGAAAAATAATTTGGGGGAGACTCCAGCATGGCTGAAATTTTGTTTACATTTGGCCATTAAGTTTTCAACAGGTATTAAAGTAGTGAGGAATTGGCTTTTGAAGTTATATAAAGAAGGGAAAACCTCACAGATCTGTACATATTAGTATGCTGTGAATGGGAACATGTCTTGGATCTTGTCTGTGTTTGGGAACCAATAAAACTTCACAGCAATGGGAGACAGCAGCTTCTGCTGCTGTGATGGAATATTTCCTTTTAAAACGTTTTGGGTGCTGTCAGCTGTTCATAACCCAGGCTCCTCAGTGTGGGGTTTTATAGGGTTTACATGTGCCAGAGAGTTTCATGGTCATTGATGCTTTGGGGACAAGCCAGTTTCCAGTTGACATTTCCTTCTCGGTCTTTTTTTCCTCACTTTTTAAAATAAAGATTTTAATATTTATTTATGGGAGATTTGATAAAGAAGGACTGAACTGACAACACGTACCTATGACCCACCTTATTTGCAGATATTTTTGTGGTCACAGGGTTTTTGGACCTGGTCTAAAGAGCACTGAAAGAGAAGGGAGGGCTTAGACTGGTGTGAGAAAAATTATCTCTGTACAGACAGAAGAGTTCCAGGCCTTTTCTTTCATTTAGCTTCCTGCCAACCTGTGCTTAGGTATGGAAATATTTTGTTCCTACATTTTAATTTTCCTCTCAGTTAGGAAAATACCCATTGACAAGTTTGTTTTCCATAACTATCCTTTAAGAGCCCTATTGGCAAGTTAGAAATCAGAGATTATGTATTTCTCCAGAATAAAGGAATGGAAATGTAAGTTCTTTTATGATTTATTCAGGGTCCTTGTAGTAGAGCTACAAGCTCACCAATATGCTGCTATGGAGGAGGTTGCAGTTGCTCTGTCTTCATTTAACACCAGTCAAATGCTTTGACCTCAGGCTGCTTCTGTGTGGTGTAAAAGTTGTGTAGTCCTATGAAACCATTGTACAAGAAACTTGGAAATGGCACTTGAGATGTGTGAGAAGAACTCAAATAAAATGGAGAGAAATAAATAACATTCTTTCTGTATCATATGCTGTGCACCAATGGGAAGTCTAAACTCATATTGAAAATTTGAGTCAATGCTTATATTTTTGCATTTGTTCTCCTTATAACCAGAATTAAAAAAATGAGAATAAGAATAAATTCTTATGGAAATATTTAGGAATACTAGGTATTAAAATGATCATTTTTTTCTTCTGCTCCATGTCTTCAGCATAACTGTGGATGGGAGCAGAGGTTGTGCATGTCGGGTCAGTTCTGTGCCTGCAGCAACATCTGAGTCTGTTGGACAGGCTTGGAATCCTACACATCCCATAGGAATTTTTGGCTCCAGAGGCTGGAGCTCTGTGATTCCTCCTCTCTGTTAACCCCTTGTTGGTAGCCAGGTGCTGTCCAGGAGTTAGCTCATGTAATCCTTTGTTATAAAGGTTTAAGTAGTTTCATATAATCACTGATAATGTGATGTAGAAATTATTCTTTTTGGACATTGAGGCTCTCTGCAAACAGGGATTCGAAGAGAAGTAATTTTATGTTTAACAGCACTGTCACAGTGCAGGAGGACGGACAGGATGTCACCCACAGGGTTGGACACACTGATGAGCTGGTACCCCCAGCCACCTGACACCGGGGTTGGAGAGACACAGGAAAGGTAAAAGTGAGACAATTCATTAGTTGAGATAGTTTTTTAGGTGAAGAGACAAAAAACCCAAACCAAACCCAAAGCCCAGGAGGTGCAGAGGAAGCTGAAGGGATCCCAGCAGCAGGACAGGGCTCCTCTGCTCAGTGATGCCTTGATGAGCCAGCACAGCATCAGTTCATCTGCAGGATTTATTCATTTTTTGTCCAAAGGAGTCCACAACTCCTGGAGCTGCCTCCCTTCACTGTGCACATTCCTTGGGCATTACAGGACACATTTCCACACTGGGAATGGGTAAGGAATCCTTCTGGCATTTGTGTGCGGGTGCAGAGATCTCATCTCAGCACAAATGGATCAGATGGCTCTCCAGGAGCACATGCATGGCAGGGTTATCAGTGGCAGATTGTTTTCAGCATATCTGAAGGGGACAGACTGAATCAGATGATTGTTTTGTTTGCCAAATTAATATCTGGGCTGTAATCCAGCCTGATTAACAGCGTGGCTGTGATTGGATCAGGAAAGGGTAAGCAGACATTTGGAAGGGTTTTTGGTACCTGCTGGCTCTGTTAGTTTCCCAGTAGCTTGAACATGTGCAAGAATATGCTTCTGTCCAGCAATCCAATTCATTTCTCACTGATTCCAGTTTGTCTTTTTTAGTTGTATTGGATCCCTTGCCAGGTAAATCTTTTCTCTGTAGCAATAGATGGCTTTTTATGGTGGTGGTTGGGCAGTTTGATCAAAATTTCCTAATTCCATTATTTCAGAACTGATTTCTTCAGCAGGGATGCAGAGTGAATTTTTGTCTAATGAAGCCTGCTTTCATAAGAGACTTCGTTTTAAATTTTATATATATATATATATGTCCATATTTAGAAACCTGAATATGTGTGCATCTTTCTGTAGTATTTGAAACATGGTTGAGGATTCTTGTGTAAGGAGTAAAATAAAGGTCAATGGATTTTTTTTTTCAGATTTTTCAAACAGAAGTGTGTTTTATTGTCTTTCAATGTGATGGATGAGGCAGAGACCATGGTTTATATACAAACCATGTGCTTTCCAGATTAGATTGATGTAATCATAGCAGTGTTGCACACTTCAGCTAAAAATTTGTTCTTCTTGATCAAGGTCAGGAAAATCCAGGGGTTCTGCCATTTATCTCATCAGTACTAAACCAGGACAATATTACAAGGATTGGTGTACAGGCATATGCCACTATGTCATACTTGCTGTCTCACAACTGTTGTTTAAAAGATCAGAGATTATTTCTGAAAAAAAAAAGAGTATAAATGTTGAAGAAAGAATGCTGATATTCAAAGTCAAAAATAAGGCTTCTTTTATTCTTGATTTTATCCCTCCTTATCAGCAGGCTTATATACAAAAGACAGTTAATTTAGGTTTTTTTCCTGGATAATGGCAATATTCATATCATGCAAGGAGCAAACCTTTTGACTTCAAAACAAAGCTATTTAAAAAAAAATCTGATCTCTGTTACTCTCTTTCACTTTCAATACCTGATAAAGGTTGAAGTGTAAGGAACAGAGCAGGTTTGTTCCATGTGTGAATTGTCTGAAATCCAGCAGGGAACATCTGTTTCAGCAGATTTGTTTGTGTTTCTGAAAACTTTGGCTTGCTGTGGCCTTTTGCTGGTAATTGGCTAATGGGTAATGCAAGACAAAATTTGCAGGGAGGTGTAAAATCTGATTATACCATCTGAGGTGCTGTCACAACAGCTGGATGGAAAACGTTCTTTGTGCCTTAGTTAGGACACTTTTATTGGAACCTCCTGAAACTTTTTGTCTTTGCACCCGAAGTTTGATGTTTTATTGTGTTGCTGGCTTGTATTTCCTTTGTCCTCATCATCCTGTACTGTTGTATTTCTCCTAGACAGATTGCAGTATTTCTCCTAAACAGATTCCAGCATTTCTTTGGTTCACAGCAACCAGAGAAAATCAGGCTTTGCTTTTTACCTCTGAGATTCCAGATGTGGGATGTGACATCCAGTCAGGAGCATCCTGCCTGGCTCTCGTGGCCTTGCCAGTCAATATTTCCCCTATTCTTTTCCAAAGCTGTGGAACACATTTCTGCATGAAAAGGGTTGGGTTTGTATCGGCTTTGATGCCTTTTCACAGCTGTTGAAGATGCAAAATGATTACTCAGAGTATTTCTAACTGACCTTGGGATGAAATTTCTTAGGACAGTATTTAAGTAGTTTTGAAAAGTTGGAACACCTGAAGAACTTTGCCCTTCTGTATTGGTTATATTCTATGAAATAGTTCTTTTTCAAAACTGTGATGCACTGTTTATTCAGATGTAATAAATTTTGAATCTTTACTACACAGTCTAAGTAAAAAAAAAATGCAAAAGGTAAATTGAAAACCCTTAGAATCTGTATTGCATCAAATCTATGAGAGCATTAAAATTCAATAGCATGCAGAAAAGTAACACTCATCTCTCTAGTACAGCTTCATTTGTACCAAAGTCTTAAAATTGTGTCAGATTAAGAACATTATTAATTAAGAACATATATAAATTGTTTCAGTTCTATGAAGTACGAAGTTCTCCCTAATTTAGTGACCAAGTTTTGTGTATTAAAATATCTTGTATTCTGCCACCCATACCACAGTCTTGGTTTTTAATGTCTGATGTTTTAGTCTACAACACTGATGTGGTAATTTCCCTATGTATTTTGTTATAAAGGATTAAGTTATTTCATATAATCACTGATAATGTGATGTAGAAACGATTTATTTTTTGTTTGCAACACATTCTAGGGCAACATTTAAATGTGCAAACCTGTTTTCCTGTTTCCATGTAGTTACAGAGACCTTGTTGATTTGATACTTTAGTTGTATAAACATGATACTTCTGTTTTTTTAAAATGTTGCCCCAGCAAGTGGACTTTACTGAATCTGCCTCGACTCTGTATTTCCATTCCTTTGGAATGCTTGGAAATAGAGCTTGTTATGTTAATCAGTTGCAAGTGTTGTCCATGTCCACCATGGACCTAGTTTTGATCCTAGCATAAATTAGCACATGGTTGTGTTTTCCAGCGGCATTTATTTTCCAAATTCTGTCCCAAAAAGCTGACTGTATCTCAGCTGAAGGCTGGTTTCTTTAAAGGAGGTCTGTGCTGTCACAGCTTTCCTACACTGTGCAGAATAACCCCCCACACACGCCAGGCGCTGGAGTTCTGGCCAGGTTTTGTTTGCTGTGAGAAGAAAATGCTTTCAAGGGACTTCCAAATTCATTTTTCCAACCAGCCCAGGTGACCTTATTTACAGTCACTGGCATTTCCAAATGAATTTAAATGTAATGTTGCTGTATCATTGAAATTCCTTTGAAGAACCCCCAAAAACTTTGTAATTCTGGGCATTCCCTCACTCCTGGCCATGGCCATTAAGGTAATTAAGACAGCTGGGTAAGGTTGCTGTATTTACATTGCAGCTGTGAGTGCAGTGAGGCTCTGTCTCACTGCATGAAGGACAAAAAGCATCAGTTCCATCTGAGGAAAGAAAGGATTATTATATTATTATTATAAAGTGTTCTCACTTGCAGAGCTTCCAGTCTCAGCTGTAGCAAAAGCAAATATTAGTTGTTGCTGTGAGATTTGGAGATTTTTGTGTTCCAAAACTTTTAATGTTTGTTCCTAAAATTGAGTCTTCAAAGGAAGGTGTCATCATTTTTGGAAGTCTGCTCACTTTTCAAGTTTGTTAACCAGTGCAAGCTCTGACAGAGTGTCCATGTTCATTTTGGAGGCTCTGTAAGCTGAACTCTATTGGGAATTTATTAACTTTGTACCTTAAAACCAAATGGCATTGTACTCAAACCTGATCTGCTGTAATCTGATGCAGAAGACTGTGAGAATTGAGTCACACTGGAGCCTAGACCAAGTTATTCTGCATGCTAATGAATTTATCTTTCAAAATATTCCTTGTACGTTCTCTGTCACCTCAAACACTGCTTCAAAATTGATTAAAAGATCTCTGGAACTCTCAGAGTCACTTAGAAAAAGTTGATGTAAATGTCACAAACTGCTCTTACCTTACTGCCTCTTACTTTCCTGTGTATTTGAAACATACCCAAGCTTATTGTGAGTTTTCCCAGGCCCGCTTGTGTCGTGTCCTGGGGATTTTTTATCCTATCTATCTGAATTTTAGCACCAGACTGATGATCCTAACAGTCCTTAGTTACCAAAAATGTCTCTCTTACTTTCATTTGAGCATTGTCTAAAACATCACTCAAGCTGGATTTGCTCATCCCTAAAGTTGCTTAGCTGTGGGTGCTGTAACAATCATCATGAGAAAGAAAATGTTTTTTTATTTTTTTTTTCTGGCATAGTGAAGCTCAGAGTTGATTATATGTATGTGGTTTAAATGTTATGAGATATTTAGTTCGAAATTTGTTGTTGTAGTCCCTTAATTATGAAATACCACTGTGTGCATTTGCCTCTGAGGTCCACAATCATAAACTATTTAGCAACAGTTTTCAAATTGCATATTTTACCTTAAATTTTAAACTATTAACTTTATTAAAAGAAGAAAAATAAGAAAAAAAATGGCAAGACAAGCATGATTCTATATTACATGGCATTTTAGCCATAGTTTTTGTCAGTTGGTTTGAATGTTCTGCTCTCATATTCTGTTTTTATTTGAGAATCACATTTTCTTTTACGCATGTAATGCTTTTCCATGTAAATACTACACCTCCCATCAGTACCACGTATTTTTACAAGCATGCATAGCACTGAGGCTTGTTCTTTTATTACATTTAAATATTTAGCTGGCTGCATTTCCCCACCCCACGCTGATATAGCTCCCATAGCCAGACGATGGCACTGCAGGCTAAAGAACACACCTGCCAGGAGCTCCTGTCCCTTTTTTAAAAGGAATAGGTGTTGGGTTTATTCCTCACCCACAACGACTTCATTTCATAATAACCTGCAAGTTATTTTAAGGCCTGATCATCCTCAGCAGAATCCATGGTCTGGGTTCTCCATTATTGCACTGTCACTGCAGCTCTTCTGGATGGTTATTGAACTTGTTTAGATCTGATACAAAACCAAAATAATTTTTCTACTGTCTCTGTATTATTCTTTAATGTGGTGAATCCTTACTCCACTATAACTATTTTTGTAAGTGTTTTATATGAAAAAAATGAATAACAAATGGCTTCTCTCAGGCCACTCTTCTTCTTTCTACTTCTTTTCTTCACTGCTTTTTGTTGTATGTAGTAGAAATTGAAACATTCCAATGGCCACATCTCTTTTATACATTAACTATTTTAATGTATAAAAATTATACATTAATGTATAATTTTATACATTAAAATAGTTGGAATTGTTGTTCCATGTTTATGTGTTGCACCAAATCCGCATGTGGGACAGCAGCTGCTCTGTCTCTCTGAATCACACGAGATCCAGGCAACGAAGAAATTAAATTGATGTAAGATATTACAAAATGCAGCTTACTTTTCATGCTGGCCTATGGAAACTAGTCCCAAACACTATTTTTTTACACTTCAGCCTAAAATGAGAGCACTTTTTGTCACAAGTGGCCTGACTGACAGAAGCCTCGGTGCTTTTCTTTCACTCTTTCACCTCCCTCCTCCTTTTCTCCCCGAACTCTTGATGTCATTTAGACGTTATTTGTATTGGATTATTTTATTAGAGGGAGAGGATTACTGCTGGATTTATGTATCTTGATAAGGATTTCCTTTTTTATTTATTTATTTCTGTTCATAATGAGCAAAGAGAAGCTGGGGTAGCCAATTCTCAAAGCAGGGATATGAATGATATAACACAAAACCAGCTTGAAGGATTTGGTGATAAGTAGGTGAATTGTTCTGGGAGGATGCTTTTGAAAACAGAGTTTGTTATTTATTTTTGTAATTGTCGTGATGAAATTCTTTTACAAAAGCAATTCTATTAATTTGTTCAAACCACAAGTGAATACATTACTAAAGTGAAAAACACACCTCAGCCCCCACCATTTCTAAAGCTTTTGATTTTGCTGAGATTTGCTCTGCTCTCTAATATGATTGTTATGCTTAAGCATATTTATCTGAGCAGGTTTATTACCTGTAATAGCGGGGTTTATTTATTTGTTTTCACTCATTGCTGAGTGTGGGATTGCCAAACAACTTGGGCTTCCACAACAAGGTTGTGTTACAGAATTGTTCACAAAAACCATTTGCACATGAGTCCCTTAGGGGTGGGCTGCTGCACAATGCTTGACATTTATATAAGGGAGGGTGAAATTAGCAGTGGATTCTTTTATCTGGTGCTGCCATGTGACACTCCTGGGGATAAACCAGAGACCCACAACTATTAACTTGCCTTTTCCAGCCAGTCAATGAAAGCCTGACTTGTGTGGCCTGCGGGGCACAGCACAGGACCTGGCTACTTAGCCAGGCATTTATTTACAGCATCTGGGGGAGCTGAAAGGGGATTTTTGACTGGCAAGATTAATAAGTGCCATGGCTGTGTGTAGGGAAAGCTGTTTTTTTTTCTGTAGGCATTATAATATAATAATATAAATAAATATAAAAATATAAAAAAATAAATGTAAAGATATTATACTTATAAATAATATAGAACAATATATTACAAAATCCATTATATTCATATAAAATAGAACAATATAATAGGAAATTAATATAACATTACAGTATCTATTTTATTAATATATAATATAATATTTTAACATTAATTTATATAATATTATGATAATATATTTTTCTATACTATAATATATTAAAAAATAAAGCAGTTTTTAGTAATAAATCAGAACTTGCCTGACCTGTGTTACTCCCTGTAACCTCTGTGCCCCTGCTGCTCTGATAATGTGTGTTGTCTCACAGAGTGGCTGATGTCCCACCCTTGCCAATGCAATTTTATGTGCCACAGAAGCACGTTCTAAGTCTAAGCTCAGTTGCCATTGCTGGCATTCAAATTTTTATCAGAATTTTCAAGCCTGGTGTTATAATTATTTACATGCTGCCATTTATAGTCTATGGAAAGGGGAATTTGCAAATTCTATAATGAAGTTTGCCTTGAATGTTGGGTTTTTTAAATTTTTTTTTTGTTTGGTTGGGTTAGGTTTTTTGTTTGTTTGTTTGTTTTCCCCATATTTCTTTTACTGGGTTTTCTAATCTTTATTTACTCAGTAGTAATGTAAAGTCTTTGGTACATGTAAATTCTTTGGTAGAGAATGCAAAGTCTTTGGTACATAGTCTTGTTTATTCAAAGTTTCTATTTGCTGCTTTTGTCTCCTCCAATCTTGGTTGATTTATTTTTTATTTGTACTTAAGAATCTGTTAAAAAGTTCGGCAAAATTTAGTATGTGTCATCCCTTTTGTAACAGTGCTCCTCAAAGGAATATAATACAAGTTTATGGTATTTTCTAATTATTCAATAAACTGTTAAGGGTTTAATCAAGTTGAAATCAACAGCCAATGACATTTTAATATGGATGGAGTGCATAAGAAATGTTGGTGTCTGGAAGTTGTATTTTGAATATGTTTCTGAGCTGGGAGTGGAAGTGTGCACTGTGGAGTTACCTTTTACAGCTTTTAACTAAATTATTCTTAATTGCATTTCTATTAGTGTAGTGAGTACTTGGGAATCCTGAAAGATCTTCCACATGAATAAGTCATCCAGTGGTGATAACTATTTACCTGTCATGAGTGGGAAATTAAAAAAATAAACAAGCTGACACAGATTCAATGTTACATCAGGGAGTTTATCTCGTAGAAAAATAAATAAACTGTATCTTAATAGGGATTATGTTCCAACTTAATATTTCATGCTAAGAGCTAGACACTGAAAAGAGGTTCCTAAAATATCTCACCACTTTTTATTTTAGTAATTAAGACAGTTGAATTCCTTTTGAAAAGACTGAAATGACTGTACAGTGCGAGGGCTGGTATTGCCTGAAGGGAGCTCATTACCTGCTGGGTGACTTGGATGGAGAATTTGGCTGTTTGAGGAAGAATTCCTGTTCTGTTCTACTTAGGAAAATCTTTATTCTCCAGCTGGTGGCCAGAGCAGCTGTGGCTGCCCCTGGATCCCTGGAAATGTCCCAGGCCAGGCTGGATGGAGCTTGGAGCAGCCTGGGACAGTGGGAGGTGTCCCTGCCATGGCAGGGGTGTCAGAACTGGATGATCTTTAAGGTCTCCTCCAACTCAAACCACTCTAGATTCCATGATTTTCCATGATTTTCTGAGCTCTGATTGTTCTCCATGGATTTTTGTGCAGGACTTGTGTTATTCCTTTTCCTGTGAAACCTCCAAGTTCAATTTGTTGCTGTGAAGCCTCAGGACAGGTGGAAGGAACTGTTAATTAGGCCGCAAAAAAAATTCTGTTTATTTATTCCAGAACCAGCTCATCATATAGGCACATAAAAATGGTTTTTTTTAACTGTTGTGATTATTCAGGCACATACAAACCCGCTTTAGAATGATCCCTGTGATGTGTTTTTGTTTTTATTTGAGAAAGACAAATTATGTTGTTGATATGAAATGTAATTCTCAGTCTAGACATTCTTTGCATTCAAACAAAACCTCTTGCCACTGCTCCCTAATTCGAGTTTCCTATTTCCAGAGTGTGCGATAATGTGAAGCTAATGGTTCAGTGTTGGACATTTGGAAAATGTATTGGTGAGGTGTCTCTTTTGCAGCAAATAACAAACCAGAAATGCTGCTCTTCAGACAGGGGCTGATCTGAGAGATGGGAGGGGCAGGAAATCAATTCTTCCAATTTCTTACAGGAGATAAGAATCTCTTTGAGTTGACACAGATTAATTATAGAGACTATATCAGTTGTCTTCATCAGAAACCCCTGCTAGTAAATCAGTCTTAATAAAATGGTTAATATACCATCCCTTTGAGCAACTCATAACTTCTTTGACAAAGCTATATATAATTTGTCTCATTTTACTTTCTTTTTTAAATTATTGTTTTATTATTGCAAGTTTTTGTAAAGCAGATCCACTAAATTCAAACTTGAAAATGTGAAATCAATCCTGACATTTAATTAGATGTTTCAGGTTCTCTTCAGTATAATAATGAAAAGCTACTGATATTCTGAGGTCATGTAATTAAAAAAATTCCCTATAGCTATCCTTCAAAGGTTTTGTTTTATTTAGATATACATGTGCATTTATGGAAATGTGCAGCTGCCTTAAAAATTCTCCAGAATTCTTACATATGCAGTTTTTTAGATTATTTCTTTAATATCTTGCTTTTGGAAATTCCTTATTATCTCACTCTTAACTCTTGTATGCTGAACAATAGGCAAATGGTAAAAAAGAATTTAGATTTCTATCTAGTGATGGTGAAAATCTTGAAAACACAATGCAGGCAGTATAAATGCAAAGAGGATAAAAGGGGGGAAATGCCCTGTTGTTCCTGTGGTGCTATAAATGCAATATTTTAGCCATGCTCTGGGGCCTCTTTGGCTACCTTGAGGGTGCTGTGGTTTATCTGGATGTTGGCCATAATCTCTGGAACAATTACAGCACTCTACTGGTTTATTTTACACATTAAAGGTGCAAGTGATTTCAGAAAACAATTTTTTCAGTGATTTTTGTTTTTAAGATGCTGTAAAGTGAAACCTCATTTTAGTGTCATTGGTTTTCTTATAAGGGAAAAGTCAAAGACCTTCGGTGTCCTACAGAATATGTTGAATTTTTAAATGAAGAATTCATTTTTTAATGTTTGCCCAAGCACATTATTCCAGACATAAAATGCTGACTTAGCTTCAAATGGAAGCAGGAAAAGAGAAATTAATGATGAGCCTGTAGCATGAGTTCATGAGTTTTATTCAGCATGCCCAGTGACTCTCTGAGTGTTCTGATCTCAGAATTCCCCCTGTACAGGAGGGGTGAGGTTCATCTCCTGCAAACAC
>JAWWEX010000047.1:4014133-4097668 GCA_035583215.1 Arremon brunneinucha
ACCTGTTGCATTCCACAGCAGCAGATAATCATTGTTTACATTTTGTTCCTGAGGCCTCTCAGCTTCTCAGGAGAAAACATCCTAAGGAAAGGGGTTTTTAGAAAATATCATGGCTACAAGCGTGAGCCCTTCTGAGGCTGCTCTGGGTGTTTGCCTTGGGCTGGGTGGAGCTGGAGGGTGCCCTGCCCTGGGTCAGGCAGGGGCAGGGGTGTGGTTGTGTTCTTGGGGAGAAGGGGCTGCCTGGTGTTTGTTCTCAATGTGCAGGAGATGATGAGGGAAATGTCATCATCTCTTGTTGAGTACATTTATAGGGGTTTGTTTGTGAATTTAGCAATTGGAATGATGGGATTTATTCAGGAAGGAAAAGGAGCATTTGCAAACTTTCAAATACTGGTTACATTTGCGCCCAGGAAGTGGGGAGAGAAGTGGAAATGGGTATCCACAACTCTCTCTACAACCAGATTCAGGTTTTTCAGCTGTTGTGGCTTGGCCAGTTGCTATCAGGGGAAATAATAATACCTGGGCATCTGTTCCTCAGAACTTGTTAAGGTAGGGGAAGCAGGGGAAATGCTCCTGAGTGACCAAGCAGTGTATTGGTGCTCTCCTGGGCTGGGCTGGATTTCCAGCAGTGCATACACAGGTTTGAGACCTAAATTTGGAGATTTGCAGTTAGCTTTCAGGGAGAGATCTAAGTTCAAGAATGTGCATTGCTTTAAAGCTAAAGAGATCATACTTCAGTTGAAAGCTAGAAATCAGCCCTTCATTCCTTCCTTCTAGCAAATGGCAGGCTCTCTATTGCAGTGTTAGATTTTTCAAAATTATTTTCAGTCCTAAATAACCAGTATGTTTTTGGTGCTCAATTTACACAGAACTCTTACTTCTATACTACTGAGCAACCGAAAATTTTATTAAATACTGAACTAACTGGTATTCTCTTATTTTCTAAGATGACCTGTTCCTTCTTTTAGCTGCTTGATATAATTTTTTTAATGTTTCAGTATGCTTTTATCAAAGGTGAACCTCTTTTGATCTCACTTTAAAAACAGTTTGTGGTGTGTAATTACTATGTGCAAGATGATTTCAATACTAACACCTATTCAAATCTGTGTCATTATCCAAATAGAAGTAGAATTATTCATACAAGTTTATGAAGAAAGATTTGAACCTTCCTAGTTCCTCTGCAGCTTTCCATATATAATATACTACATCTGGGAAATCACCTGAGTTATTAATATTTATTTCTTTAAATCTTGTCAGATCACATTTTCTGTGTCTTACAAATGGTCCATCAAGTATTTTTCTTTCTTGTTGGGATAGAAAGATCTTATCCTATTATTGGTGAAGGAAAGTGTTAGATGGAGAGTTTCTCTTTGGCAAGGCTTTCTCCCAGCTCCTGGATGAGTAAAGTGGTTTCAGAGTCACTCAAATTTATTTTCCCTAGCTTTGCTGTCTCAGTAGCAGGAAGGTGAAATCCCTCTTGTTTGTCTGCCAGGAATGAAATCCAGTCCTGCCATATACAACAGCACCAGACCTGAGTTGATAATTGTTGAAATAACCTGCAATATTTGGTGTTTCTAGCTTGGGGGGGTTTCTCTGTGAATGGATTGCTGGGCGTATGTGTTCTTCTCATGTTTTGGCATGCTAGCATCAATTCTGCATGTGGTTTGATGGTTTTAGGGTTATGTAAACCTTGAATAATATTTCAACTGTTTGATAGACAGTGTGGAGCTTAGCAGTGATGATATTGGCATCTCTCATGTGGAGGTAAGGGTGCTGGTTCTTCTCCTTGAACTGGCAAGGAGCCAGACTGACTGGAGAGCAAAATATGATCAATGGAAATTCAAAGAACACATTTTAAAATAAGTCAATTTGGTAATTACAAGTCAGTGTGCCAGTAGATTTTCACTGCAGGGAGGACAGCAGGGAAAGCAAAGAGCGCTAATTTTATTTTAATTAAGCTTTTCTGTTAATTGGGATCAGAGGATTCTGTCTCCAAGTGGGAGAGGAGGAGCTGTGTGATGATAGACTTGCTCCACGCTTGACTCGGTCAAGTGGTTCCATTACTGTGGTTACAGCATGGAGTGCTCTCAAGCGCTGCTGAAGGAGCTCTTCAGGTTGGGAATGAGCATTCAAAGAGCAGGATACAGCTCTCTTGATCTCTCTTCAGCTCTATGGCTTTTACAACTTGCAGCAAGCCCACAGGGCTGCTACCCTTTCCCTGCCAGAAGGAGACAAAAATGAGTAGCTAGACAAGAATCCTGTTTAGAGGGCAGAAGAAAACACAAATTATTTCTTTTTTCAGTTTTGATCATTAGAACTCTCTAATGATAAAACTACAGAGTCTGTATGGTTTGCATCAGCCTTGTGGGAAAACAGTCACTGTGATTAGACATTAAATTCTTCAAATCTTCTGAATCTGCCAGGTCCTCTTAACTCCTGGCTGTGGTTAGAAATTAGGCAGAGCTGTTTGCTTTGTATGAATAAAGAATTTTTTCTCTATATAGGCCAGTTAGCAAACAAAATCCAGTTTTATCTGGGAAAAAGATTGTTTTACGTAGCTGTGGTTTGGGTTTTAGATGTGGATGTGCCTGAACCTCAGCAGAAGCATTCCAAGAGAAGAGATCCCTGGTCATGTGCCTTTTCCAGGCTGACAGCACCCTTCCACCACACAAACACACGAGTACAAAACAAATTACTGGCCCAGGCTTTAGCTGGGGTTTGCAGAGTGGCTCTGGTCTCCTGGTCCACACCCCAACAGGCTCCCTTAAACTGATCAAAATTCATAGTAAAGGCAATGTTTATTTTTGTAGAACTCCTAAAGAAATCTTCTGTTCCAAGAACTGGCTGTAGGCTCACTGTTCCCTTCTAAAATTCTCTGAACTGCCTTAGCAAATACTTGAAAGGATAAGAATAGTAAACCTATTATCTGATAATTACCTGCTGCAGGCTGACTGCTCATTTGCATGTTCTGATCCTGGCTTTGCATTATATAATTTTCATCTTTTGATAATATTCCACTTATGAAGGGACTTGGCTTTTTCTTCCTGTTAACTGCACTATCAAAAAGCTATTGCAAGATATTCTGGATCCAAATGGTAATGTTTGATCCAAATATGTCAAATAAGGGGCAAATGGGTTTCAGTATCCTAAGCTAAGCCTGTAGTTGTAGCACTCAAGTAATTTTGAATTGGATTGGACTTGTAATCAGTGAACTCAGAATGAAAAAGAAATATCAAACCTCTATTTTGGCAGATTCTTTAACCAATGCTGGAATGATTTCTATAATGCGGTAGTAGGGGTTCTTTGTTAAGTTACTCTAAAAGAAGTCATTGAAAACAGAAACCAAAGATTTTTCTGGGATATAGATTTCCTAATAATTAATTGGTAAATCATGAGCAATGTGAGCCTCTTCCTGAGGTTTCAAGGCTTTCTGGACTCTACACATCTTCTTTTCCCACACTGTATCTCAGAAGTCAGGAGGGCCCTTGCTTTAATGAGCAGTGCAAGGTATTTGTGTTTTAGTTCATGAATTCACTTGTTAGGATAGTGTGTTCATAGGTTTTAGTTTGTGTGCAGTATCATTACATCAGATAATTCTGCACAGATAATTCATTTCCATGATTTAGGATGTTCTTAATTGCTTTACTGAAGGGAGATTGAGCACCTTTTAACCAAACAGCTGAACGATTTGCTATGACAATTCTGCCACTGTGCATTCACTTAATTTCCAATTAATCAAACATTCAATAAATCATTAGTATAATTACACCTGCTCAAATATTCCTACCCCAGCACATTAGCTATGCTCAGGCAGACTCTTTTACCAGCTGTGTGAATGGATTCATTTGTCTGACCCAGTTGGTTGCACGTCCTTGCTTCTTATGAGCCTTGAGAAATGATAGGGCAGAAATTTTAATTATTTATAATACCAGACATTCTTTTGATTCGTTGTTCATGCTTTTCGCTTGGATGCCTCTGCAGCAACTTAAAACAAACAGCAGTGCAACAGTGGCTGGGTAATTTGTGAAGGTTTTGAAATCATTTCCATTCCCCTGCTGTGCCACTTTCCTAATTACACCAAGTCCCCAAGTGCATGATAATTCCCTCATCACCATGCATTGAAAGCACAGATGATTAAAACAGTATAGCCTGTGTCACATCAATGTAACCAAAAGAGGAGCCCAAAAGTGCTTCACTGAAAGCCAGTCAACTAAGCCAGAAACTAATTTTGGGATCTGTTTTTAAAAAATTGCACGAGTAGAAATCCAATGACACATTTTCAAAATATTTGTAGTTGCACTTGGTGTCTGAGAAAGATTGAAATTTGAGGCAAGTATTGAAGCAGGTAGCTTTGAATCACCTGTGCTGTGTAGGTGTGTGTTGCTATTTGCTCCCTCCACACAGATGAGAAATCTGAATTTCCTCAGGTACAAGTGGTATTACTCAGTATTTGTGTCTGCTGATTGTTGTAAGCTTTAAATCATACTTAATGTGTGTCTTTGTTGTGAGAGTTAAGGTAAACAAACCCGGACATGCAATTTCAGTCTGTAATATTTTAAATAGGAAGTTCTTTATGTGGGTGTAGACACATTTTAAATTGTGCAGCGTAGGTTCTGTTGCTTCCAAAACAGATTTACTGCTTACAACTTGCCTGTATTTTATCTTTGAGTTAGGAATTGGAGGAGATTGGTAATACTTTAATCCCTTAGTACAAATAGGTAAGATTTTTAAAAATTTGCTGGAGGTGTCATGATCCATCTAGATAGTATTACACAAAGCGTATTCAGTAAAAAGAAAATAAAGTATAAACAGAATAGGGAATGGGTTGCCGGGGGAAAGTTAACCTATTTTACTGAGGGGAAGTTCTTTATCCTGAAGGGAAAAAGCATCAAAGAATCTATTTAAAAAGAAAAAAAAAAAAAAAAAAAAAAAAAAAGAGGAGATGAGAGAAAGACACAGTAATTGGACATTATTTTAGTTGCTTAAACATTTGTCAAGTTTTTCTCATCTGTTAAAAAAAAATTATTGGTAGAGTGCATCAGCACATGGGTTCTCTGACCCTTTCAGTCTGTTAGAGCACAGAATGGAAAATCTCTGCTCTGGATAAATGTTTCTTGGTTCCCCGTGGCATGGGGCCTTACTGCTGGGCCTGGCAGAAATGTCTGCAGAAAACAGGAAGATTTATTTCTCCATTAAGCTGCATTTGGGTTTGGGTGCTCTGCCCAGTGTTATTGAGTAGGAGCTTTCCTAATTGTTTGTTTACGTTTCTAATAGTGGCTCAGCATACGATCAGCCTGATGCATCTGCATGGCTGGGCTCCAGTGGAACAGCAATCTTGCTGGAAGGTGGAGTTGGAGCATTCTGTGGAGTGCATGAAATCCTCATTTTTAGAAGTTTTAGTGCCCTGGTTTTAGTTCCTCTTGCATTTTTGGAGTAGTGCAATGCAGTAACATCACCACACACACTTCTCTACCTTCACAACCTTAAGATTGCCTTTTGCTTCAGCCCTGAAAACTTTGGATCAAGTCTATATTCTCAAAATTTCACTTCACCCATCCATATTTTATAGTCCATTATTACATTTCCTTTTACAATTTTCACCCTTTAAAGCTGACAGGTTTCTTTGTCTAAGGCATTTTATTTTAGTTCCCCTCATCCCAATCCTTATCACACCTTCAAAATGTCTCCCCAAGTCTGAGCTCATTTAGCTTTCCTGAAGTTTGTTGTAAATAATTTATTACCTTGAAACATAACAGTCTAGGAAATTAATCATCATAAACAACAGCACAGCTTTTAGTTGCCTAGGGACAGGGTCATAGTCTGCACAGAATGCTCTTCACCAGTTAAAACAGGGATATAAAACCCCACTTTACTTGCCATCACAAGGTTCTCTTCAGGAGTTTCCTTTTGAGATTTACCTTTATTTCTTTTCCGGTTTATCAAGTACACTGTAATGTGTGGGTTATTTTTCTGAAGCTCTTTGGCAATTTAGTGAAAAAATATAACATTTGATTTTTCTTTAATTGCTCAGGGTTTTTTGACCAATATTGTGTAACAGACTTTCTCCTCCCCAACATCTCTCATCCCTCTGGGTCTGGAAGGGGACAGTTTAATTCCAGGTTGACATTTTCAGAAATACCCTGCCAGTTGGTGAGTGTTTTGAGCACTAAAGGGTGAAAACTTGCAATTGGTTTGAAGTAAAAACACACAAACTTGAATTAAGCAGCCAAAAGAATTTTGGCAGCCCTGCTTGGGTACCAAGCGCAGAAAGTTGGCTTGCCTGTGACTCACCTCTGGATTATCCTGAGCCTTGACCAAAATCTGTTTGCAGTCACAGAACAAACAATGCGTTAGTTTGATGTCATCATTACCTATGCAAATATGAGTAATTTTCAATTCTTACTCCATTCATTCACCTCCTTTCTGTCTGCCAACATGAGCTGAATTTGTAGTAAAGTAAATAATACTTTTTATTTATCTATTATTGAAAACAAGGCACCCCCAATGTCTGGGAATGATTGGCATCTGATTCCAAGGATTTGGAATGCAGAACACAAACTTTATTAAAACTATACGGTATTACATTACACGTATATTAAAGAGGGATACTATACTATATTATAGTATACTATGTCATATTTACTACTAACTGGAAAACTGATCACTGTCTGCAGACTGACTGTCCACACAGCTTGGACCTGATAGGTTAATTAACAGATTATCCCCACCAGAATCCAATTACCAAATTCCTTTGGATAAACCATCTTCCCAACACATTCCACATGTGCAAAACACCAGGACCAGCAAGCAGAGATAAAAATGGTTTTCCCTCTGTGCTTCTCCAGGAAAAACTTGAGAGAGAGAATTATGCCTCTCTTTGTTCAGAGAATGTGAATGCCACAATATGTATTTTACTTTTCACTAAAAAAATTATTTTTTACTTTGTAGTGAAAAATAAATAATATCACAGAATAACAGGTAGAAGTAGTCAATACCTGAAGATAAAACAAGCAGAAGTGAAAGTGAAAATGTTCCCAGAACATGCTTAGAAAAGGTAGACACAAGGCTAAATTAAAAGAGTTTAAATATGGACATTCACATTTAGGAAAAAAACTTGAACTCCAGAACACCATGTAACTCTATCATCTTGATGAGGGTAAATCAGTGCCTGTCATCCCAGACTGGATTGGAAACAGCAGATCACATTTCCACTCTTCATTATGCAGAAAAATAGCATTAATGTTGTGAGGATTCTCTAGCAGCAGTTCCTCAGCTAAAGCATGCCACTGCACAGACAAATCCATTTAATGCTATCTGCAATGTAAGATTTATTTCAAATGAAGGGGAATTAGCTTCCCAGATTGTCAGATGTACTTTTTATGGGTGATTTCAACAAGCAGAAGATCACATTGGAAGCAGGAATCAAGGGAGATTTCAAGTGCCTCTCTGTCCCTGTGTTTGTCCCCCAGATTCCTCCTTCCCTCTAACCCCTGACACCTGGTACAGGTATCTCAGACCTGTCCTGCATTTGGAGAAGGGCAATGTTTAAAAGCCAAATATGAGCATAGAAAGCTGCTGTTTGCATGGCTGAGCAAGAGCTCCCATGGCTTCTGATTTCGATTACAAATTCCCCCAGCTCTTTATTTTGAAATCTGCAGCTATTATGATTTTTTAATTTGATGTCAGATTCTGATATCAGCCAGATTTCTGTTTAAGTCCCTTTTTTAATTTTGGATTGCTTTCAAGTTTGTATTGTTTTCAATATTCTTTCTAAATATTCTTTCTAGAGCTGAAACAGATCTGTGTAGCACCTCTGAAATCATAATTTATATTACGTGGATAATGAGGAATGAGTAGGATTTTTTTTCAGGACTGCCTACACCTCCCAATATATTATCAGTAAAGACTGTTCTATGAGGTACTTATAAGACCTCCTAATTTTATATTAACAGTTGATTAAACTTAATAATACAGTGAGTATCATATCAAAGCATATAATTGTAAAATGCTTTGCCTTTTGGAGCCCAGAGGAGTTTCTATGGTGATAACTTTAGAGGCTTATAAATGTTTTTATGTCTTTTTCTCAGATTAATAAAATTTTTATTATTTTAGAACTATGTTTGGATAGTCTACAATTAAATGAATTTCATGAGCAAACTAAATTAAAAGCCACAGCCATCAATACAGAGTGAATGATTTGGCCAGGGTTCCCTTTTGTGCAGGTTTTGTGTGTCCAGATGGGTGTTTCGCTTTGCCATATTCATCAGCAAGGAATCTCGGGGCACCCTAACATCTGTGGGAGGCCTGAGCACACACATTTGATTATTTCCAAATGAAGTGAACAGTCTTTTTTTTTTTTTTTCTCTGAGAAAGAGATGATGATTTCTCTCAGGAAAAGATGGTGATTTTTGTACTGCACTGGTGAAGGCAGAGTGTCTCCACTGAGCCCAGACTGAGCAGAGGGATCTCTGGTGGTGCTGCAGTGGCAGGAGCTGCTCAGTGCTCTGGTGCTGCTCATTCTCTTGCCTTCAGCTGATCTCTCATTTCAGGGGGAGTTTGGAAAGGCACAGACACAGGGCAAACGCTTCAGAGCTTCCTCTGCCAGCATTAAGCAGCAGAAAGTGAATTTCCATACCAAAAGGCAAAACTCAGCACAGGGATCAGTAGTTCTATCTACCTACAGTTATCTTCTATAACTGTAGTACCGCTCCTAAAGGATGCGATGAAGAAAATCCAGCAGCATTTTGGACAAAATCATCAACTCTATCAGTTCTTGGTTTTCCAGGAAGGGCAGAAAGGGTGATCACTAACTACTGCACCTATAACTGTAGTACTGCTCCTAAAGGATGTGGTGAACAAAATCCAGCAGCACTTTGGACAAAATCATCAACTCTGTCAGTTCTTGGTGTTCCAGGTCGGGCAGAAAGGGTCCCAAACTGAAGAAGGAGGCAGAATTATCTTACATTGCGTATAAATATGTTTCAGTAAATGTGGTGTTTTCAGCCAACCAAACAAAACCAAAAACCCCAAACAAACAAAAATACCCCAAAACTCAAAAAAAAACCCCACCAAAAACAAAACAAAGGCAACACCAGCTTAGCTTAGATAAATAAAGATATATGTATGCTCTTTAGGACAAAAAAGCTTTTTCCTTTGTGCAATCCATTGTATTTTTTTTGTGTTTATGGAAGTAAATGGTTTTTGCAGCACCACTGTGGCATAGGACAGGTAGAGTTAAGGATGATTCTGAGAAAATTATCCTGAAGTTCTTTGACTCCTGTCTTGAGCTTGCTACTTTTCCCTTCCAGGAGTCACCCAAAGTCATCCCCTGTTCTCCCAGCTTGCTGTAAGGGTGGAGTCTGTGGTATTTACTGATGAAAGAACATAATCCATGGTATTTTGTGACTTGAGAAAAAAATGTAACTGTGTTTTACCAGTCCAGGAGGGGGCAGTAAATTTCTTTTTATTGTCTTTGGAATCAAGCCCAACCTTCTGTCACCACGAAAGGCTCTTCTCTTGAAAATAGCACTTTTTAAAATTAGAAACCAGTATTGTTACTCCACTGTCATTGTTTTTAACTCCTTTTTCATGACAGGCTTCTTTATAAAATAGAAAATTACCACAACTTTCAAAGTCAGTCATTTGTAGCTTTGATCTTCAATATATTCAAAATAATCTGTAATATGATAGGCATTTTAAATATTAAAATTTCATATGAAATGTATTCCTTTTTTTTTTCAGTTTTGTTGAAAATACTCTTTTTTCAAGGAGCACTAATGAAATGGAGCAGACTTTCCCTCTGTGCTAAAATAACCTTGTTTTCTTTTATTTTCTAACCCTAATATTCATGTACATATGTATACAGAGGAATCAAGCTGATTTTAAACACTCCCAAATTGCATGTTTGCATTTCTCAGTATATTACAGTGAAACGAATAGGAGGCAAAAAAAGTCTGGTTTGTGTGAATGCACATCATTTTTCTGGGCAGAAAAAGTTACTTTTCTTGCTTGGCTTGGAGGTAAAATGGAAATGATTATTGGCTGTGAGAGGGAGAAAACACAGGTACAGATCCAGTGCATGTGACATTGGCTGGGGGACGACAAGAAGCTGCTGCAGTCACTGGATTCTTTGGAGTTTTGTTTTTGCTGTTGGGCAAAGTTATTAGCATGAAATTTCAGGTGCAATTAAAGTGGTGCTGTGAGTCCAAATAACCTCCTTGAATGTTTTCACTGTTTATTATTGCTGTAATTCTCAAGAAGTTTCTGAGAAAAAAAAAAAAAAACACACAAAACCTAATAATACACTCATAGCTGGTCCAGAAGTTCATCCCAGGGGGAGCAGAAATAGCCCTTTTCACCTTGATCCTCCTCAAATGGGACATTTTATAGGGTTTTTTGAGGTGTTGTTGTGATGGTGTTATTAATTATTTTAAATTATTTATGATTATTAATAACTATTATTTAGGCGCATATCTTCATAAGCTGGATGCGAGCTCATAAAGCCCTGGCTGTGGTGTTCTGAGCAGTAGAAATGTTTTAGCAGTGAAATTTGTCCCATTATTTGGTGGTCCTCATGGGCTTGGACCACAAGTGGTGTCCCATGGAAATATTTGCTGTTTATTTGGTAGATCCATCTACTGAAATATTTCCCAAACCAACTTTTTTTTTTTATTTTCACCCTGTAGTTTCTGTGTTTAAAATGTGTTCTGCTGACGGTTCATCACCCTGATCCACCACAAACAGCAACAGTTTATTTCTGAAGGACAAACTGCTGTCACAAAATGGCTTTGCATTTCACTGCTTTTATTTACTTCTTGTACTACTACTATCATTATTATGCACTATAATGATTATTAAGTGAAAAAATATCCCAACTGTATCTTCTTATTGCCATTTGTGGAGTTAGGGGGTGCTGATGGGAAAAGAAATTATTTCATATGGAAATGTGTCTGAAATAAATTCTAGCCTACAATTTTAGAATAGGAGTGGGCTGGAAGAATGTGGGAGAAACTTTGTGAGTGACTTGAATTAATAAATGAAGCATAGATTTTGAGTGAGTGCCAGCTCTGTTGAGTACAATGGCTCTGTGTAGAGCTAAAACTCTCAGACCAAAGTTATTAAAATCAGGTGCCTAAAGTTGCATATGTAAATGTGATTTGATTCCCAGAGTGTGAGTCAGCCACGACTGGTGATGGGAGTTGATGGGAATTGCATATAGTTCCCAGCTATTAAAAATAGATTGCTGATAGAGATTTTATTGTTTCCCAATGGGTTATGGCCAATATATCATGGGTGCCTATGTAACAGCATTCACTGATGATATGTAACTTCAGTTACATATTTGTGACATTTATCCTCCTCCCCTATTTTAGTTTTTTAAGGTAAAGGACCCAAACGCTTGACTTGATTTGCCTTAACTCGAAAGTAATATGTCATATAATTATTTAGGAATTTTTAATATATATAATAGCTGATAAATAAGATTTTTCTTTCCAGTGTTTCCTCAAAAGAGAAGGAAAACCTCTGGAGACTCACAGAAGGGTTTTAGCTAAGTGTACACTGTAGTTATGCAGCTGAGATCAAGATGAGTGGTGCTCCAGTGGAGTCCTCAGCCCATTCCTTTTAACAATCCCCCTTTCTTTGTCTGTGGAGAGCTCTTGATTACTCTGTGCTTGTGTTTTCTAACTTAAAGTTTCCCTGTGCTTGTTGGTACCTGGAATTCAGAGTGAGGGATCTCATGGGCTGCCTCTGCCACGCTATATTTCAACTCTCCTGCACTGGCAAGGAGAATCAGGGAGGCTGGGTTATACATTTCATGAGTTTTATGGCTTTATCATTCCATATTCTTTACTCTTTAGAAATGATGTATCCTTAAGCAGCAACACTACTGAAGCTATTTTTAAATCACTGTTGAGAATTGCTACACACCAATATCATGCATTTTTCATTAATCTAATCTTTTCAAGATTTCTTTAATTCTTGCTTGACCTGAAATGTTTCCTGCTACATTTTGTGTGTGGAATTGCTGGTACTGTTTTACTACCTCTGACTGGAGGCACATGATGGTAGTAGAATACAAATTACATTCATCAGGACTTAGAAAATTCAATAGTCAAAGTGGGGAAATGAGCTTAAGTACAAACTCATCAAAGATGAACTTCAGTCCATTTTCTTTTTATAGTGCAGTGTTAAAAGAGATAAAGGTACTGAATTCTGAAACAGTGATACATAGCAAATAACCTGTTACTTTCAAAACAATATGTCATTATTCTGTATTAAAAAGGGTCACTTTTAGCTCCTTCTGTCTCCATAACTTCCTAACTATAGCTAATGTCTCGTATTGATTCTGAATAATTTAAATCGCAATAAAATTGGGTTTTCATGACAGTCAGTCAGAGACATTTTATATTTAACGTTCATTTAAAGAAACATAGTGCCTTCTTACCTCCTGAATTTCAAAACCATTAAAGTAATTGCAGGTCGTTAAGCTAAATTTCTTTGAATAATCAGGACAGTTAATCTAATTCTTCCACCATTCAAACCAATGGGCAGGAAAGGTTGCAATGCCAGGCATGGATTTTTGAGAGATTCACCTGGTGGATCTTCAGATGTGCTCACCAGCATTTCCTCAGAAATCACCCTCATGCTTCAAACTTTTGGGACTTGAAATTCTGTTCTGATTTTGTCTTTTTAAAAGGCATTGACTTCAAAAGAAAATAGGCTTAAGAGGATTGTTTTCTTTCCCTTGGAGTAACCAAATCCCTGTGTAGCCACAGAGATCTTGATTGTGTGCTTGCAATGTGTTATGGACATGTAAACTATCACAAAAACATTCCCAGATGATGTCCCATATTTAGCAAGTGTTGTGATTTAGGGTGAAGGAAGTTGGAATGCAAATGCATAAACAAATAGCATCTAAAAATAAAAGTGTCGAGGTCTTCTTGGGAGAACGGATACATCTCGTCTCTTGAGGTTACTGCTCACTTATGTGGAGGTACAAAATGAGGGTAAAGCAGTGAGTTGGTGATGGAGCAGACTTGAAGCACCTGAGTTTGCAGGCAAAAGCAGTGTGTGCAGGTGTGTGTGTGTGCCAGGCTCTGCCCATCTCTGCAGGGCTTCCTCAAACATCCCACCCTCAACAGGGGGCAAGGGCAGAGTGAAAACACTTGCCTGCTTTATTAATGAGCATGAAATTCAGAGACGAGGAACTGTGAGTTTGGAGTCTTGGGTGTTTGGTATGCTGGGCTGTTGGAAGGAGGGCAATGGCTGGGATCCCTGTACTGGGGAAGGACAATTGTTTGGATCCCTGTACTGGATGGAGAAGGGAGGTGTTTTGGATCCCTGTACTGGGGAAGGGCAATGGTTTGGATCCCTGTACTGGGGAAGGACCATGGTTGGGATCCTTGTACTGGAGAAGAGCAATGGATGGGATCCCTGTACTCGATGGAGAAGGGCAATGGTTGGGATCATTTTAGTGGAGAAGGGCAATGGCTGGAATCCCTGTACTGGATGGAGAAAGGCAATGGTTGGGATTGCTGTACTGGAGAAGGGCAATGGTTTGGGTCCCTGTGCTGGAGAAGGGCAATGGTTGGGATCTCTATACTGGATGGGGAAGGGCAATGGTTAGGATCCTTTTACAGGAGAAGGACAATGGTTGAGATCCCTGTACTGGAGGAGGACAATGGTTGAGATCCCTGTAATGGTGGAGGACAATGGTTGGGATCCCTGTGTGGGAGAAGGACGGTGGTTGGGATCCCTGTGCTGGGTGGAGAAGGACAATGATTTGGATTGCTGTACTGGGGAAGGGCAGTGTTTTGGATTGCTGTACTGGAGAAGGACAATGGTTTGGATTGCTGTACTGGAGAAAGGCCATGGTTTGGATCATTGTACTGGAGAAGGGCAATGGTTTTGGATCCCTGTGCTGGAGAAGGACAGTGATTGGGATTCCTGTAGTGGATGGAGAAGGACAATGGTTTGGATCCCCATACTTTGAGTTGAGCTGAATGAATGCAGTTCATGAGGTGAACAAGAGCAAAACAAATGCTCCTGAGGGCCAAAAAGGGGAGAGTGGGCCATGTCCATGCATTGGTGTCCAATGGCCTGCTCTGGAATAGGGAGAATTTCATCTGAATGATGAATTCTGTCAGTTTGAGCCTCAGCAAGCAAACAAGGGATGTTTTGCACATCCCTGTGATGCTGTCGTGCCATAAAGGAACCTGGGACTGTGTTGGGCTTTAGGATCCCTGCACTTGGGGGTGGCAGCTCCTCTCCCTGTCTCTCTGTTCCCTCGCAACACCCTCCCTAAGGGGCTGTCCTTGTGACCAGTGGATCTCTTGCATCTGCCTACACCTTTGCAGCTGTGTTTCATAATGGGGGATTTGTACTCACACACACTGCTTTAAATAAGTTTAAATTTTCATGACAATAGGCTATGAAAAAATTAAGGGTTTTTTTTTTGTTCTCTAAGGAAAGCCATAAAGCAGCTGTATTATTTTTATTCTTTGTAAGAATTACAATGCACTTTTAAAAAATGAAAAAAAACCTCCCACAGAGATTTAAAATAAAAAATGGCAACCCCCCCATCTTTTCATACCCAAGACACATGACCAGGAAAGATTTTAAGCTCATTGTTGATCAGCTCCTTGTCTGTCAAGATCAGGGAGATTGTTCTTGGTGGGAGATTTTCAGTCAAGATAAAACTGGTGGTTTTGACTTTGCTTTTGGCTTGATGTTATTTATAATTAATTAGTTTACCATTCTTTTTGTAAAAGGCATTGAATGAACCCTAAATTCCTTATTACTGTTCTACAAAATCTGAATATGTCTTGGAAACTGAGATATTTTCCACAAGTGTCCTGTGTGCTGTGTCAAGAACAGATTTGTAGTCTTGAAGTATAAGCAAGTTCAAGATATATGTTCCAAAAAAATGTAAATATTTAATTTCAGCACCAGCTATTACTATTTTGAGATTTGATGACAGAATTTTCCTGTAGGAATCCCCTTGTTTCTTAGCAGACTCACTAGATCTACATTTGGTTTTGCTTCCTTAGTAAATGGATATGTTGGGTAACTTCAGTGAATACAGTGGGACTTAGCTCCCAGCTTAGGCACGATTTTCAGCACTGATTTGAATGACATTGGCTATTTTTGTATTATGTTATATGAGATTTGAATTAAAAATTAATACAAGTTAATTATAAGAATTCCTGATTTGAATTGCATATCTTTTTGGTAAATATTCTAACTTATTATTTAATAGTGTTTTGAAGCTGCTGTTATGTCTTTAGAATATAAGAGAATGCACTTAGAATGGAATGTACATTTTTTTAAATTCTACTAATTGCTTTCTCAATTGTTTTAATTTTTGGTCTATATTCTCACTTTTATTTGCTTAATGTCTGAAATACACTCAAATGCATTTTGCAGCACACACATTATCTTGATTTGACCACTTAAAGCAGAATACTTTCTTCCTATTCTGTCTTGTCAGTCAGCTACATTTTACTGTAAAAATCTTGAAGACAAAAAACTAAACCAAAAACAAAGGCACCAGTCAATAAGTTGGAGCTAAATGCATGTAAGCATGTGGGGGAAATATATAAATTATTCCCTGGAGTTACATAATGGATGTGTTTATTACCATGCTATGTAACTGCCACAGTTCATGTGTGAAGTTCTCTGGAATTAAAGCAATGATGTGCTGTACTTGAGCACATATATTTTAGTTATACCTTTTGAATTTTTAGGAGTTCATTTCCCTTCCCTTGCTCAAAGGTAATGAACATTTTTTTCAACAGAGTTGACTTGCTGACCTGTTAGTTTTTGGTTTAATTTCAAAATTATGTTAATTTTTCAAATTCCTCTTGAATTTTCCTTGATTTCAGCGACCAATTGCCTCCAGGTTTCATTTGACCAAAATTAATAATTACATTTAATTATGCTCAAAGTCTGACCTTTTTAATCTGCATATTTCTTGTAGGCTCTGCTGGCTTATTTCCACCACAATGCATTAGAATGGAAAACTATTAGAAATATTGATTTATCATTTATAATGCCCAAGTGATGTATTGAAGTGAAATTTGGATGCCATCCAGCCCTCAGATAACATTGGCATTGTTGGATGGAGCTGCATGATCTCATCCTAATTAATGTGCTGGTTCCATGTGAAAAGCACAGGAAAAACAGCCCTGGGAGCTGGTCAAAAGCAGGAGCTCAGCAATGAGGGCTGCTGAGGGTTGTGATTGTTCCAGCGTGCCACCTTTAATATTTAATATTCCATATATAGAGAAATCAGCACTTGGCTTTCTCTCCCCTCCTTTTTGATTTTTCTCCTGCCTCAGCATCACCTTGTTCTGGAGCTGTTGTGTGCGGGGTGGGGCCCATGTGCATAGTGAGGCCTGATCCAGCTCTGGGCTGGTTATCCTGCAGTGACTTGGTGCAGCAAAAGCTGCTTTTAATCAGGTGGAGTCCAAATCAAAGGAATTCAAAAGCATTTATCTCAATTTGTATGTGTTTTTCCCATGCTAAAGCTGTGATCCCCACCACCCTCCTGCGCTGCAGTGTTGGGATCTCTAACTGCTCAGAGTGACCCCAAGAAAAGTGAGAGAGTCTCTTTTTCCAGCCAGGCAGTTCAAGAAGGAGTCAGAGCTCTTCAGTTCTCAGTCTCAAGGTTGTTTATTGTATGTTATCTATAAAATTCTTTCTCCTGCCCAGCTGAGTTCCGTCCAGCAGGACAGTTCCAGGCACTCTGCCTGCCCCCAGGGCGGTGTTATGTCTTTATACTAAAAACTACACATACAATATTTACAATTACTTTCCAATACCTATCACCTGTGTTGGACAGTGAGCTTCTACTGTAAACCAATCTAAAAGTGCCAACATCACAGCAGAAGTGGAGGCCAAGAAGAAGAAGGAGAAGGGCTGGACACACCCAGTTCCCTCCATCTTGCCTCCTGAACCCCCATAGCAGAAACCCCAAAATCTGCTTTTCCACTCGTGATAACTTCACTGTTATTCTACCTAATCTGTTGTGACTTTTTGATCTTCATACAAGGTTGGTAACTTGCTCCACGGGTCATAATCAAACCCACAGGGGCATTTTGGGCTCCGTGCCAGGGTCTCTGAGCCCCCTGGCAGGGGTCCTGGCCATCCTGGACAGCCAGAGGGATGTCCTGGGTTCCCACACTGCAGGACACATTCATCCTTGTACCTCCTGTAATTTGGAAACTTCAGAAAATGAAGGTGTTTTCAGCTAGCATGTGTAATGTTAATACTCAGTGATTTTCATTGCCGCAGTGAAACTGAGAGTTCTCAGTACATATTTAGGTGTCATTGTTCTAATGGAAGAGCCCTGGGCTTTGGTTGTATGATATATTTACTATTTCAACAGCACAAATGCTTTACAAAATCCTGGCTGCTTTTTTCCAGTTCTTATTTGGGTTCACTCCACTGGTTCAGAGTGCCCTATGTATAGGGTGATGTCTATATTCATTGATTTTATTTATTTGAGTTTTTTTTTTTTTCTCTGCTACCAATCAATCCAACAGCCATTGGACTTGCAGGCTTGGTTTCCATATTGAATTTTCTTTTCGTTTTCCAAATTCTCTGTCTCTTTTTCTGTGAGGCTTCTGAAGGCTCCTCTTTGTTCCCTGTGTGTGGAAGGCAGTGGAGGGGAGCTGTCCCCAGGCTGATGGGAGGGAGTGGGAGTTCCCCTCTGATTTCCCAGTGATTGAGCTGCCTGGGCTTC
This sequence comes from Arremon brunneinucha, assembly GCA_035583215.1. Classification (NCBI taxonomy): domain Eukaryota; kingdom Metazoa; phylum Chordata; class Aves; order Passeriformes; family Passerellidae; genus Arremon; species Arremon brunneinucha. The sequence goes on from JAWWEX010000047.1 coordinate 4,031,880, forward strand.
AGGGAGTTGAGAAGGGCTGGGTTTTTATGGTTGATATGTTTTTGGTCATTTGTCATAAAATCATTCTAACCGAGCTGTTTACTGGTCTGAATACTTAATTACTGCAGGAGCAGGGAATGGCATGAGCTGTAGTTTGTGCTGAATATTCATGTACAAAGAGAAAATAGGTGGTGCTTCCATTTTATATTTTTTTAATGAGAAATTCACCTAAAAAATACCCATTTTATTTTTGAAATGACAGTCAGAACTTGTTTTATTTTAATCCTAATGTATGACAGAATAGTAGTAGTTTGATACCCCTAATGCTTATTTCAAAGTTGGATTGATTTAATTCTAATGGTGATCTGTTCATCTCCTGTTTTAGAGACTGTTGGAATGTTCATGGCTTTATAAAGATTTAAGTTTCTTTTTAATACTTGAAAAATTTCTTTTCAATACTTGAAAAAGCAAGATGGAAAAAGTCGGTTTAATTTGTTCATGTGCAAAAGAAAGGAAGCACTGAGAATTGTAAATATAATAAATTTGTCTTTTTAAAAACACCTTCTAGGAGCTCATTTTACTTTTAGGCTATTATTTAAAGAAAACTAACACAAACCCACAGAATTTCATTTCCTAATTCTCACATTGTCCCTTCCTACTCAGGTGCTTCTTAAGGGAGGAGAAGTGTTGGATGAAAAAACATAATTTTGGGTTTGGTTTGCTATTAGAATTTTTATATATTATATAATATTTTAAATCTTGCACTCTGCTTCTCAGGTATAAGTCTGTTTTGAGTGCTATGCCCACACTTACCATAGAGATGGATAAAACCAGAAAATGATTCTTTTAATGCTATTCTACATGGTTTCTGTTGTAAAAGAAACCAGCCATTTATCATGTTTGTTAAAGAAGAGCTCCAATTAGTTTGATTTCATGAAAAGCAACAGACTTGGATCATGACAACAACAACAAAAATTCCACAAGTGAAAAATTGCAGTTTAGAAAAGTAAAAGATTTTTTTTTCCAAATTTGAGAAAACAAAAATAAAAGGCTTTACAAACTCTAGTGTAATTGTGAATTATCAAGTAGTATGACAGTACAGGGTTTAAAAAATTAAAAGGAAAGTGCATTTTTACAAGCTGTGCTAATAGAAGTTACATTCAGTAAATGACTGGCAAACAGAGTGTGTACAGTGGTGTTAGCACACTGGCATGGGGGAACTGCCATGGAAACACTCTCCAGTCTGACATGATTTCGTACAGTTTTATGTGAGTCAATATCATGCAAAATCTATTAATACAAGGACAGAGTTTTGGACAGATTTGTGATTCAGGTCCTTTTACTGCATTAAACCTAAGAACAGAAATATCCAAATCCCACAGTTACTCTAAAAAGAATTACTTTTGGTCATTCCCAGGCGAGCCACTTAATTCTAATGTGCTAAAAGAATTATTTTATATGTTCATAATAAAATGGTGACCTGGCTACACTTTTGACCAGTTGTCATGAAAGACAATTTGTCACTCCAAACCTTCTGCTCAGAACTGATTTTATTCTGAATGGAGAGTGTTCCTTAGCTGGGGTGCTCACACTGCTCCCATGAGCCCAGGTTAGCATGCAGGGCTTGGGGACAGGGCTACCACTCCCAAAGTAGCTCAGTTTGTCCAAATCTAATTACAAAATTACTCCTGTAGTGAAGATTTGTGAGTAGTTTCTATGCTTTGCAAGTATCTCGTAAATGTTATGACTGTACTTCTATAAAATCCATTGTCTTTGAGAGATCCCCCTCTGCTTCCAGAGTTCCCCTCAGCTTCCAGTTCCTCCAGCTAATGTTGTATTCCATATATAAAGTATAATTTAGAAGCTTCTCTGAATATTTGCTGAGCAAATTAAGGTCAATATTCACCCTATTGCATGGGAAGTTAGTATGCAACTTGTTAATATAGAATAATATATATGATTTCTTAGCACTGATCTGAAAGTCCATCCTTTGCTATCTCAGAGGTCAGGCTAGGTAATCCTGAAGCCAACTAGCTTTTGGAAGAATAAATTAATTTATGAGAAATGTATAGTTTGGACTGGGCAGTCTATATTGCACTGAGGACTGGGAGAGAAAACCTTGTGGTGCTGTAAAGTTTTCACAGAGCAGAGTGGCGTGGGTTGGAAGGGACACTAAGGATCCTCCAGTTCCACCTCTCTAAACCGCACCTCCCACTAGACCTGGGTGCACCAACCATTACCATAGCCTATAAAATACATTCTGCCTTTGGTAGGGATTTGCAGACAGTGCTTGTGTTTTGATTTTCACAATGACAGAGAATTATTCCAGTTGGGTGGGTTGGAAGGAGGCCTTTAGCTCAGTCTCCTGCTCTGCCAGCATGTGAAATGGCATCTTGTCTTGCAGCCTTCCTGCTAATGTGCATCAGTCTGCTTTCCATTAGTTTCAGTGAAACTCTGAAGTGCAAATAAAACACGTTATTTGGAAATATTTCATGTGCAGCTCCGTGCAGTCTGAAATAAGATATTTAGAGAGAGACGAATTCTAAGAGGGCTACAGGATTACAAATCACAATGTAATTTTTAAGTTGTAATGAGAATAAGTTGCACAGGAAGGTCTCTTAACAATTATTGTCGTGAAAATGAAGTAGCACAGCGTTAATGTTTCATGTATTCTGTGAAAGATGATAATAAACTGTACTGCTTTGACCTTATTAATGTTCTGTAATTTGACTTGCTGGCAATTCACATTTTTCTTTGGTTACAGCCTTAGTAACCTCTGAAGAAGAGGTAGAACTGACAGTCAATCTAAACATAACTGAATAGTGAAAAGGTCAGAAATATCAAGAATGATAATTCTGATACCTCCTTCTCATGACAAAGGTAGTAGCAAAAAGGCACAATGCATGTTGAAATAGCAAAGCTTATTACAGGATTTTTTCTGTAATTTGTTGAGAAGCATAAACAAAACCACACTTTTCCCTTGTAGCTCATTGAACAGTCCAGCAATGTTTATTTTTTCTCTTTTTGTAGAGTCATTGAGTCATTTAGGTTAGGAAAATACCTTTGAGATCAAGTAGTGCCAAGGCCAGCACTAAGGCATGTCCCCAAGTGCCACATCTACACCTTTTTTAAATCCCTCCAGGGATGGTGATCCAGCAGTGCCCTGGGCAGCCTGACCACCAGAGGGTGAAGAATGTTTTCCTAATGGCCAATTTCAAGTTCTCTTGTCATGTCCTTTGTTCCCTGGGAGCAGAGCCCACCTGGCTGCACCCTCCTGGTGTGGGGGTGCCAACAGTGAGAAGGTTGAGCCCAGGATGAGCCCTCCAGGCTCCCTCAGCCCTCCTTCACAGGACATGAGCTCCAGCCCCTTCCCCAGCTCTGTTCCCTTCCCTGCCCCCCTCCAGCCCCTCAATGTCCCCCCCAATTGAGGGGCTGACACAGGCCAGGGGCCACTGGCACCCCTGGCTCTGCTGCAGCCCCTGTCCACCTGCAGCCCTGGGCTTTTCCTGCTGGGACCCTTTCCACACTCTGCCCCGGAGCTCCTTGTGGCCATAGGGCAGCACCTGGCAAGTACTTGGGAACCTCATTTTGCCCTAGAAGTGGCAGCCTTTTGTTTTGGATTGTCCCCTGCTCTACAACTCCCTGAAGGTGGCTGTAGCCAGGTGAGGTTGGGCTCTTCTCCCAGGGAACCACTGACAGAATGAGAGGACACAGCCTTAAACTGCACCAGGGGAAGTTTAGGGTGGGCATCAGGAAAGAATTCCTCACTGAAATTGTGATTGGGCACTGAAATTGTCTGCCCAGGGAGGTGGTGGGGTCACTGTCCCTGGGTGGGTTTAAGAACAGCCTGGATGTGGCACTCAGTGCTGTGGTTTAGGTGGCACTCAGTGCCAGGGTTTAGGGGATCAGGAGGTGTTAGGTCATGGATTGGACTTGATGATCTCAAAGGCCTTTTCCAACCCTGTGATCCTGTGGTTCTGTGGACCAAACTACAGATGAAGGAAACTGAATTTTACACTCTGCTGAAGCTTTTTCAGTTCCACAGGAAAGATATTTCCTACTACATATTTTGGCTATGTAATTGAATACAATTTTTAAAATAGTGTAATCTGGAATCAGCCTGAAAGTTTCAGGGTTTTTTTTCCTTAAAACAAAAAGTTCAGATTTTCCAGGAATTTACAGAACAAAGTTGTGGTATTGAACGTGAAGGGCAAAGGTCTGATTAACATCTTAACAACATTGTTTGATTTCTACTTACTTGACTGAACACTGAATCAGGCAAGTACAACCCAGTACTTTGTGATACTGAGCAATGTCATTGATCAATTTGTTCCTGCACCATTGCAGAGTGAAAGGAGTAATCAAGCCTCCTAAAAAAAAATGCTTTGTTCTTGGGGGGTTTTTTGAGGCATATATCAGTATGTTAATGGAGATAAAGAGCATATAACATGTATCTTAATATCCATGTGCAAATACACTCATCAATAAAATCTACTTTTTTTTTTAAAGCCAATTATTTTTCTTTTAAGTCTTTAGCTTGTTATAGTTGTGGGATAAGAAAGTAAAATGTTTGTGGTTTCCTGTTTGTTAATCCAAGTTTTTTGCAATCCCTCTCTCATTCCAGTGTGCTTCTAAATGTAAAGAATGTAGGAAGCTGCTGAAAGTGGTATAATGTGATGTTTTTCACAGTTGGTTTTATACAGATTGGCACAGTGTACAGATTAATGGTGACAGTGGAGATACTGTGTGGAATGCTTTTGGATCCAAAAGTTTTGCTTAAAATTTTAAATTATATTTAGGCTATTTCTCTGATACATTTTCAATTGTAGCTTAGGTTTTTTTCCTGCAAGTGTGTGTGTGAATGGGGGTCTTAACAATCTGAAAGTGTAATTTCATATCCAGTTTTTCTCATGTAGAATTGAATCCATGAAAGAAAGCCAAGACAAATATCCATGGGAGCTGGGAAGTTGACATTGTTTTGCCAAGTGAGCTGAGCAGTACCTACATAGTTCCTTGTGCAGTAGCTGGATCCTTGGTAGGCCAGACATAGCTTTGGGAAACAATTTTGAGGTGTTGTAGCTTTCAGTTTCAGCAATATTTATAAATTTTCCATATAACATGCATGGGATAAAAGTCTTTAGGCCAGTTTATGGTGTGTTGCAGTTAAGGAGATTGGTAAACAGCAGTGACATGAATTCCTGTCCAGGTGTTTTGGGGATGGTTCCATTTTTCTTTCCTTCTCAGTCACTATAAGACATTTGAAGATTTTTTTTTAAGGAGACAATATTGAAATTGTTTCCAGTGTCATATACTTTTTAAGACTTCAGAGTAGCTATGTAACATCATAAGAAATAATATCAGAACACTTAAAGATTCACAAAACAAAGACTAATGAAAATGAAAAAAATAGTATTTTTTATAAAGACTGGCCATTTAGCAAAAGTGTGTTCATTCTTGGAAGAGATGAGCTAAAAGTCTTGGAAAATTCAAATATTCTGAGCTTAGGAGATGGTGTCAGAGGCCTGGTTAGGGACAGTGCTTTTGGTACAGATGAGCCACAGCTGCACAAACAGTTCCAGCTTTCAGCTGTGGAATGCAAAACTTTCCTGTATTTGCCAAAATTAGTTTTTAACACAATTTTGTGGATTCGTGAAAAGCCTTTCTCAGCCTCTTGCTTTGCACATAGAAGTGCTGCTTTTTGTGCTTTTGCCTTCACAACTCTGCACACATCTCATCTCAGTCCCATTTTATGCCCAAGCACACCTCCAGCCCACACAAACCAGCAGTTGCACAATTTTTATTGTTGCACATCATTTACAATTTAATGCTGAATCAAAAACTCTGCGGCTGTAGAAAATGTTCTATATGCTGAAGAAATGAGCCCTACACCAGCTTAAGATGTGGGTGGTTCTTTAGGTGGACGGTTCTTTATCAGGGAGGGGTCTCTCACTGCTGTAAATTTTGCCTCTAACTCCAGGTATCTTACAACCTGGAATGTAGAGCCCGAGAGTGATTTGCAATATGTGAGGAAGATACTTGTTCAAATACTAGAGGAAATTTATATGACTTATAATATTTTTACCAAAATTGTCCGGAATTGACTTTCAAAGAGTTGTGTTTGCTGTGCTGTTGTCATTTGCTCTGCATTGCTTAGAAATCCTTAATTTGGAACAATATGATGAGGAATAGTATTTCACTCACCCAAATATGTATTAAAACAATTTTCTAGGACGTCTTGTTTGGCAGCTGCTGGTATTTTCTACAGTTTTCAGATGACAAATTAGATTACCACATAAATTATACCATTAGTTTGTTATTAGTTTGTAATTAAAAATGACTTAATCTGTACTTTACAGATTTTACAGATGGAAAAAAATAGTCTCAGTGAGAGCCCACTGTAGTCACATGGAAATGAGTTTTGAATAAAGCAGAAGAGCAGCGTGGTTGATAAATTAATTAAATACAAATGTACATAGCTCTGATTGCTTGGAATTTGTAAACAGCCAAGCAGTTGACACAGCTCACAGTGCACAGGAACACATGGATGCTAATTCCAGCACTGCAGAAAGCTCTGTTGCAGGGTTGTGTGCTTTCATTTGTGCTTCTCAGAGAACACGACTGCAAATCAAAAAGAAATGTGAGGTTTGTGTCAAATCTTACACAATGCATATTCCATGGGGAGTTCTCACCCCACTCTGAAAGTGAAGATATGAGCTGCTGCTGCAGTTCAGTGTTAGCCTGGGTGAGCAGCAGCTCATCTCACATGTTTATTCATAAATCCTCTTTATGTGAGTGCAGTATGGGCCCTAAAAATGTCAGGAATGTGTTTAATGAAGGAGAGGAAAGGAACTGAAGGGTATGTGGTAGATCTTTAAAGCCCGCTGGCATTCATAAAGCAGAAACAGGTGGGACATAAACTGCAGAACTAGATAGGTGAGGAACTTGCTTATAAAATCGAAACGTGTTTTATACTGCTGGATGTGAAAAGTTTGAACAGCAGCTTTTAAAGGTAAAGGTACATTCCAAGAATATTCTTTGGTTTAGTGTGGATCATAAACATATTTATGTAATCCAAGAAATATTGTCTCTATTTTCATTTGAGAGGTAGTAGCAGAAAAGTAAAATGGTAAATTCCATGATCACAGTTTCTTTCTTTTCAAACTTCACTTGGAAAATGTATTTTAATAGAGGGGAACAGAACTGGGTTCTCTCAGTGACACTGCACAAGGATAGGACAGTTTCTTTACGAGTGGTGATGACTGGAATTTGTCAGTGTGAATTTGGGCTTCCCTTGTGTTCTGAACTCTGTGAGCACCACACAGCTGCTGCAGGCACTGCTGATCCACATGGGCTGAGCTTTTTTCCCTGGCTGAGAGAAGTCTGAGCATCCTCCTGCCTTCATGGAGGCCTTACAGCAGGTACAAACCCCTTTGCAGCTGCAAAGAACATGGTGGTTGAGTTTGGGTCAGCTTTGGGTAGGTTTATTACAAGAGATCTGGGCAATGAACGTGGCTGGGCAGTGTTTAAACAGAAATATGGCTGTGCACAGAGTTCCTCAGTAAAACCCCCAAGAACACTTGGGGGAAAGTTGTGAAATAGCACATGGGAATTGTGAGATACCACATGGCTTCAGTGGTGCAGGATTCCATCATCCTGGGGCAAGGTTTCCTAGCCCTGCTTCAGAGTTTTATTGACTCTGTTCCCTTCAGTGATGGGAGGAACCTCTCCTAGAGCAGGAACAGACTGGGTGGAAACTTGATTTTGTGGCTTATTTTAATATTTAACAGAGGGGAGACCAGGCCTGAAGGAGTAAATAACTGCACAGTGTAGGGAGGGTCTGGTTTGTTCCAACAGCCTGAATGATTGGATATTTTTGTGTGCATTTCTAGTCCTTTACAGATATTTAAGGACCATTAAATTTCAGTCATTATTTCATTTTTAGAGATTAGAAGCCTTTGTTCATTGGGTGGCTGGCTAATACGCTCTTCAGCTCGTTTGGCAAAAGAAAATACTCATAAATTTTCTGTTGAAAGTACTGGGATAAAATATTTTATTTTTGGTCTCATTTAGTTAATTGCATGCTCCTGACATTACCAGACATGAATATAGAATCATGAAAGACAGAAATGAAGCCAGTATTGGACATGATTGTGGAATTAGGGAAATGCAAACCTCCTGCCTTGCAATATCCCATGAAGTGGCTCTGCAGAGTTCCACGGGTGTTTGGAAATATCCAAATTAAAAATATCAGAGAGAGCTGATAGTGTAACACTAGAAGCCTTCAGAAATGTAATTTATCATCCTTCAGAAAGAAATTTCATCAAAGGTCCTTGTCTGTGCACCTCACAGAAATAGCAGGAGCCTAAATGTGGCTGGTATTAGTCACAGAAATCTAAGATTAAGTGTGAATTTTGTAGATTCATCTAGATTAAGGAGGTGTCCTCAAGATTTTTTTTTTAATTTTGATAAGATATTTTTTGCTTTGCTTACTATTAGTATCCCAGAATGAGTGTGTATCCCACTTCAGACTGGAGGAAAGGTTAAAATAATAATTTAGCAGAATAAATAGCTCTTGTTTAGGAAAAGAAGAGGGAGGAATCACAAGGTAATTTAAATGTTTGTGTTTTAGTTTTTAAAAATTAATGGGTACTTGAAGTTTGCCTCTTCCTGAAGGGGAGAGTAAAATTGCATTTGATACCAAGTGCTGTGGAATTTGTATTTTAATAGATGGAAAAAAGTGATTAAAGTGAAATATGTTAAAGCTTGGGGAAGGGAAGGTACTGCTTTGAGGACTACCTTGTGCCACATGATTTAAGTTCTTACCTGCCACCCCCAAAAAATCTCAAAAAATTAAATCTCTTCCTTAAACTTTAAAGCAACTCTGCTTTTAATAATGTGTGACTTAAAATGTATCCTTTCAGTACAAGAGTAAATAACTTTATATATACTTGGTATATTTAGCTCCAGCCTGTAATTTGGATATACTACTTATGATATAAGTACTTTGAAGGAAAACTAAATTTTTCACTGTTGAAAGCGAGATTAAAATTAGATGTCATAATACTGAAGTCATGCCTAAACCCTTTGAGAATGGTTTCTGTAGAAAAGAGAAGCTATGTGTAACTATATAAACATGTATAGGTAAGTACACAGTGTACTCAGTATCATACATATATACACTCAGTAAATACATACCAAAAAAAATTAAATAAAATCACATTAGAAATGTTCTCTTGCTTAAAAGCTTAAAGTTAGTACTGTCTCTGTCACTGAGGGCATTCCTTCCATTGCAGGGGACTACCAATATTTTATGTGAATTAAAAATATCTTCCAACTGGGGGCTCAAGGAAAAACGTTCAGCCTGAGAGAAGAACTAACAGCTACACAATTAGGGTAGGAAATAAATTTTAAAAAAGCCTAGATTGTTGTCCTAGAAGCCTCTGTGGGCTGTTGTGTGATGTGAGTTGCTGTATGGGGCTGGAGACCTTGAAGGTCTGCTCTGTATTCCTCTCACCTAAAAACCAACACAGCAAAATGGAGAATTCAGAAAGAAGAAATGCAGTTTCTCAGGCTGCCACTTTCTTAAAGCTGTGAATCTTGATGTTTTAATCTCATGCATTTTGGTAGCGCTTGATATTCATAACTGGTAGGTTTGATAAATTTTTAACAAGGAAGTTGAAGATGATGAGAAAACACAAGGGGAGTTTTGCATTTCACACCTTGTACTCAAGCTTTCAGGTTTAATTTTCACTTTTTGCACCAAGAACGTTCCTTGGAGGAAGACTGACTAGATCTCATGTTGCCCTAAGCTGGCTTTAATCCATTAAGGTAAAATAAAAACCCTAACCTTGCAGAATTAGCTTTCAAAACCCCCAATTTTAGTAAAGGCAACAATATCAATGCTTGAGATCCAGAAGAGATCCATTTAAAACTAATTTAAGTATATGTTTTTACTCATAACCTATGGGATAAATCTTGTAATTTCTGCATAAGTGAAATAACAGATATATCAAGATGGGAATACAGTTCAAATATATGCCTTGCCCTAGCTGTATTATGGACAGAAAATCTAATAAAAATAGATTAAAAGAGAAGACCGATAAAAATTGGAACTGAGACACCAGCTAGGAAGCACAATTCAATTTATTTTAATTTTTAGTATTCTTAATCTTTTATTCATAATTCAGAAAATTATATTAATATGAGATTGGAGTTCCTGAGTTGATTTGAAGGAAACCATTAGCTGCCTTTCTGCAATTGTAACTATTTTCTTTCTGTTGCACGGCTCTATTTCAGTTAATGTATGTTAACTTTCACACAAGCATCACAATTATGAGTGTGCTGCAAGTCCTTGTATTTACTCTGAGGTGCACATGGGCTCTAACATTCTCCTCATTAAGGATAAATTAGAACTGATGACTGTAGAATGATGACACGAGTTAATTGCTCAGGAGCATTTGGATAACTCACTTTGGATTTACTGCCTTAATGAGTGGGAAGGAGGAGGGAGAAGCAGAAAAGTTGTCTCTAATAAAGTCTTGGATGTGGGCTGTGCACAGAATTCTGCTGCTGTGGGTGATGCCCCTGGGTTCCCTGCTTGGAATAACCCAGTGTTGGCACAGCTTTGCACAGCCAGACCTGGCTGAGCTGCTGGGAGATGCCACAGCTCCTCGTTATCAGGAATGTCACTGGTTTTAGAGAAATATTTCCATTGCTTCCTGCACAGTTTGGGAGGGGGTCAATTTAAATTCTCTCGTGTTATTCTGAGCTCCTTGATTCTCTCTGAAAGTCCTGTGCAGGAAATTCATGATGTTTGGACATGGTAACTTGTTGCATGCCTTTGCAAATGGTGATGGCTGGTGCATGGAAATAGTGCAGGTTACAGGAGAGAAGGCACACACAAATTCCAGTTACGCCTGTGGGAACTGTTCTTGATGAAACTACATATTAAAGAAAGGATTTCACAAGAATTTTAAGCTCTGGTTTATGTTACTTAGGAGCTCCTGCTGTTTACCATCTGTGTATTTACACTTATTATTTAAAATATATTGCTATTTCATAAGGTAGAATTACAAATGTATTGCTTATTTTCAAAGGGATATAACACCTTTTTCTTTTAATTCCTTATGTTATAAGGTTCTATTAATTAAAATTCTATTACTGCACATCAAATTAAAAGAAAATAACCTAAGCATTAATAAGTTGACTTAAAAAAAAAAACAATAAGTGGACGTATTTTTTGGGAGAATTTTGCTGCTGCTTTGTCTACTGTCATGACACAAGTTGTTGCTTCATTTGTTTCAGGAACCTTTGTTTGGCACATCAGGCACGTAGGATTTGTAGTGAAACTTCAATGTTTTAAGAAACAGGTTCAGGTTGGCTCAGTGACAGAGTCAGGAGGGCTCCTTGTCTGTGGGCACAACCCAAAAAAGTAACTCTGGCAAATTATTAATGCATATGTGTCCATGATAAGGTGGTGGCCAAACTTTGGCCACTGGGCTAAATCAAGACTTAGGAAACATTAGGAAAATACCCATTTGTTTCCTCTATTTGAGGAAAATAATCCCTAACTCAATAAAACTCCACATCTTTGTAAAAAGCTATAATTATTTGTATTATCATAATTATTATTGTAGTTATTAAGGATTCACCTGCTTCTGTGAATCCTGTGTCTTTAAAATCTTTAGGCACCCTTCTGTCTTCACAGCATAAATTCAATAGCCTGTTTGGTTTTATTGTTGTTCTGTGTTTATTTAACTGGGCCATGTCCTGCAGACTTAGTTCAAAATGTGTGGACAGTTTCAGACAAGCAGATTTGTTTCAGATCCTGATTTGTAGAGTAGGAATGATGTTTTCTAGAATCAATATATTAATATATTGTTTTGACACATTAACAGAAACTTTCCTGGAAATGGATATAGAGTTGTGAGGGAATATTTTTATATAAAATATCCGTAATGATGGGGTGCAAGTTTTTACTGGTTTTTGACTCTCCCTTCACATCTGGATCAAATGAAACTAATTCAGGAAGCATAGATGCCCTTCCTGGAGCTGTTTCTGGAAATTCAAATTGTAATGATCTAGAATACTTCCTTGGCATTAGGGGATGTAAGTGATAAAGATTTTCTTTTGATTTTCTTTGAAACCATTGGAGAGAAGCCGTGGGTATTTATGTTGCATTGCTGGTGGAATGATGCATGGTGGTGAGGGATGAAACTTATCAACAGTTATTTTAAAAATACACAAAATGATGAATATACATGCTTGCCTTCGTGTCCCATCATTCATTCCTTGCAATATCTTTGTAACTTCTAAGAATACTGAAATTGATTCTAAGCATACTGAAATTAATAATTTTGAGTTACTGTTAAAGACCAAATGATGTTCAATATGGCAATATGAATATTATGCTGACTGCAAGCTGCTATTGGCTTCATTGGAAGAAAATCAATGACTCTGAAAGGCAGAGCTGTGCTGCTCTCCAGCTCTGATCACCTCCTGATCAATTCAGTTGCTGATGGGAAATGTTATGTTTGGTAGGATAGATTGTTGAATAAACTAGAAAATGCTGTTTAGCACGAAGGAAAGCCTACACAGAAAAGTGAACTGAAAATATCAAATAGACAGAAATGGAATAATTATCTGTTCTCAGCAGTTCTGTTCATTTAATATATTAAATTAGGCAAAGCATTTAAACTGGTTTCTATGGCATATTATTAGAATTTGTGGATGGGAGAAGACAGTCTGTAAAAATACTGGCATTGGTATTGCTTCTGGGGATAGCTTTAAAAACGGGACAAAGGATTTTTCTCTCTCCTGGGCAATGGGGTGGTGTGTCACCAACATATTTTCTGAAAAATACCTTCACTAGGATTTTCTCTTGAGAAGCTGAGAAGCCTCAAAAAAGAAATGTAAATAATAAATATCTGATGGCTGTGGAATGTGGTCTGGAGCTGGTTTACCAACAGGTGCATCTTTGATTGGTTCCATGTGGATTGTTTTTATTTAATGACCAGTCCCAGTCCAGCTGTGTCAGACTCTCTGGTCAGTCACAAGATTTCATTATTCATTCCTTGCTAGCCTTCTGATGTCTCCTTTCTCTTTCTTTAGTATAGTTTTAATATATAATTTTCTTTTAATGTAATATATATCATAAAATAATAAATCAACCTTCTAAAACATGGAGTCAAGATTCTCATCTCTTCCCTTATCCTGAAAACCCTCAAACACCACCACAGTGGTGGGGAAAAAAACAAACCAAAAGCAAAAACAACCCAGTGAAATAAAACAGAACAAGGGATAATAGTAAGAATGGTGTATGATTCAATGCCAGTCCTGAATTGCTGTTTTGGGCAGCTAATGAAGCACAGAGCCAAATTCCACTGCTGCCATCAGTCAGTGCATTGCCCACTCCTGTTCCTGCAGCAGGGACAGGGGCAGGGAGGGGACTCTGACCAGTAAATATGCTCCAAAATGGAGCATATTTAGTAAATAAACTCCAAAATGGAGCACATTTAGTAAATAAGCTCCAAAGGGGGAAGGATGGAGACACTAGTTTGGTTTTTGCAAATCCCAGGCTGCACATTTGCTGCTGCATCTCTTGCATAAATTCTGCCAACTCTGGGGGCTTATCTATTGATTGTCTGTTGCAAAGGCATGAGCAGAGACTTCACCACAATCAGATTTTCAATTCTAACACTTATAGTCCTGTGCCAATACTTTTCTTAATAGATTTAGGCTGTTCCAAAACTTGCCAAGCTGGAATTATTGATGTTTACTTACTTGAAATATTTGGAGTTCAAATTCTTAATGGTGCAGTTTAATTTGTTCCATGTGTCCTGATTATGTTGCTCCCTCACAGATCTTTAGGTTTCTTTGTGTGGAAATTTGCATTTCCATTTAATATCATTATCCTAATGCCCACATATGATCATTGTTTCATTTCCTAATTATCTTAAACAGGTAATGTATAAACTTGTTATTTGATTTAAAAAATATACCTATTTTAAATATGGCTTAATTTTGCTAAATTTTGCCATGGGTTGTTTGAAATTATTTTCTCCTATCATCATAATTTCGGTCTGAAATATTTTTATTTTCTTTATAAATCAAAACTGGTTGGGAAATGTGTAATAAGAATTTGGTAGCTATAAAAGATAGATGTATAAAAGATCAGAAAACAGATATCTGGCTTAATCCAGTTTGAGAATAAATGGAGTGTTCTGCTGGAGAAAAACAAATCCAGATTGTACCAATAATGCCACAGAGATTGTTGTAATGGGTGGGATGCTTGTGTTCCTGGACTTGACTAGTGAGTATATCAGACTTTTAAATTCCTCAGATTATCCTCTGCCATGGACAGAAATGAAAAAGAGATGAAAAGAGCCATAGGGTTGGCTGGGCTGTGTTTAACTAATCTGGCACTGTTCCATCAGTCATTCTTTTGACTCATGAGGAGCTGGCACCTCCTGGTTTCTACACAGCTAAAAGGACTTTGGTGCCATTTTCCAGAGGTTTAACAGGGTGAAGATGCAGAAATGTGGTGGCAAAGACTTTCTGGCTGCATGCAAAAAGCAATGATTTACCAGAATAAAAATCGGAATTTGCAGTGATCACAAGGAACCTTTTTACAGTACTCGAATTTGAAGGAAATGAATGCTAGCACCTCTCAGACCACAAAACTCACTGTAATTCTTTTGTTTCCCTGCACAAGTAAAGTGCAGGGATGTTCATGAGCCCTCTCTCCTGTGCTGATCTCAGTGCCTTGTTTGGGTGTCCAGGGCTTGCATTCCAGCAGAATCACTGCTGGAGTGATATCCCTAAATTATTGTGAAACCAAAGCCAAGCGATTCAGAATGCTCTCCTACTATCTTGCAAACTCAAAGGAAATAAAAATAATCCTCTAGATATGTTTCACTCAGAGTTGCAAATTAATTCATCTGATATATTTTGGTAATTTTCTTGACAACCATTTACAGGAGAGACTATTGAAGGTTTTTCTGAAAAAATTATGGGTTTTTTTTTTCCTGCAACCATAAATACTTAGTTTTTTCCTAGATAATTTTAACTACAATAATCAGGTTTTCTGGGTGACCTAGCATATTTATATGGATAAAATGATGAAAATAATCAATGGAGAATGGTAAGAGTAGAGTAAAAAAATAAACTAGATTTACTAGCACAGTATGTTATTGACCTAATGAGATTAGATTGCATTCCCAATTGCACTTCAGGGAGTATAATTCAATCTGTGCTCACTTGCAGTCGTTTAAAACACTCCTTTTGTTCTTAATGCTATTCAAATGGCCTCCCCATCCTTAAAAGCTGAGTTTTTTTCGAAGACACATCTACAGCAAGTCTGTCTCTGTTTCAGAATGGGCTGGGGGTGCCTGGATGGGTCCTGTTCCTACAGATTATCCCACAGCCATGAAATAATTGACTCAGTGGAACCTCGGGAGATGATCGAATCTAATCTTTGGTTGACAGTGGCTCTAATGCCAGTGGTAAAGCAGGTCACTTGTGGATTTGTCTAGAAAAGTCTTGAAAACCTCTGAAAATGGAATAGAAAATCTATGGCACGTTCCCCACCTGGTGCAGAGCTTTTCCATAGTCTGCAGACTCAACCTGCCCAACTGGTTTGATTTGTTGTTTTAAGGAAACTGAGAAGTTTGGCTTTGACATCTTGCAACTACTTTACAAGTAGTTGTAGGCTCCTTTTAGGTTTTCTTTAGCCTTTTCTCTGCCAGACTGGGCACGTCTGTACCCTCTCCCTCTGAGATTTAGGCCCTTTGTCACCATGGCATCAGCCGGACCTTCTTCAGTTTTACATCTTTCTTAAACTGGAGGAGAACCAAACTGAGTATGGTTATAGTCTGAGAAAAAACTTCTTAAATAACTGTTCCAACAGAGCAATTACTCATGAGAATACCTGAAAATATCTGCCTGTATACATTACTTTTTTATACCAGCTGTACTGCTTCTGGTGTTCCTGTCAAGTGTTAACACTAGACACATGAAAAGAGTTGGGAGCTACAGGCTTTTTCATTAATCAGTAATATTAAATTAGTTGGATAAATATTGCTGTGCTGGCAGAAATTCAAGACAGTCTGAAAAGGAAGCAAAAACTGATCTCAGCTTGAATGAAGATACTGGTCTGAGTTCCCATGGGGGGATGTTTAATGAGGAGGCAAAGCACTTTTTGTGGAGGTATTGGCAAATATACTGGGTCAGGAGAATTTTTAGACTCCTTAGGAGAGCTGTGGTATCTGATTTGGGAATGGTTTTGGGAATATTTCAGGTACCCTTTACCAAGAAACAGCTTTCTCAGACATGGCAGGATTTTGGGGGTGGTCTTGTGCAGAGGCAGGAGCTGGACTCAATATCTCAGGCTGTTCTCTGATTCTGTGATTGATTTGTGTTATTGGGACAGCACTTCAGAAAAGGGCCAGGGGGAAAAAAAAGGTATTTGTCAACCAGATGCTCTAGGGAGATGTATTTTAAATCTTAGGTTTAAAGTGTTTGCCTCTGTTCGAAACAAAGTATTGATTGCCACTGTAATCAAAGAAAGATTTTATTGGTTCTCACAAGCACTTTCCAAGCAAACAAGGTGAGGGTTAGTGAAATGGCTTTCCATGCTACAGCAGGAGTTATATTTATTGATGTTTCCCAGAGTCATCTGGACTTTGTGTGGGATAAAGGCTCTTCTCAATCAAATTTTATGGCCTGGCTTTATGTGACTAATGATTTTGAAATAGATAGTTTGAAAATAATATTGTATATTGCTTACATAACTGCATAGATGTTAATATTTATTACACTTAAGATTTTTAGCAGCGAGTCAATGAATATCCCAGAATTGTTTGGCTTATTTTTATTTCCTTTCCTATTTTCTGAATCACAGAGCTCTATATATTCTGTGCCTGTAAACTAGAATATAAAAGTGTTAATAATGCTTTTCTTTTCAGAGGTCTGCTGGTTATATAGCAGAGTTTGTTAGCAGGGTTTACTCAGCTTGGTAATAGTAGAGTGGAATTGTCAAACACTGGATCAATTGTTCTCCTTAATCAATAAATCTGTCTCTGAACTGGTTTTAGGGTAAAATCATATTTATAGACTGAAGAGTAAAACTTGCCTGTAGTTTACCTGCTAATTGAAATGATTGTGCACAGCAGTGTTTATATTTTGTTGCCTCTCGTTTGTGCTGCTTTTTTCACCTCATGAATTCCGTTCTTGTGTGAAATATCACTGTACATCATGCAGAGAGTGTAATTCAGCCCCTTCTCATGTCAGACTTGTGAGCATTAGAGCAATATTATCATTTTTCTGGGGCTAAGCCACTGAACCACAGTGGTTTGTGTCATTATCTTTATAACTTGGCAAATACGGCCAATCCTTTCGACTCCTGAATTATCAGATGTTTTATGAGCATATTTTTTTTTTGGTGATGTATTTCATTGCAAGGAAATTATATTTAAGCAGAAGTCATTTGCCTGAATTCACACTATTGGTTATTGCCTGTGGTGACAGTGCAGGATTGCATTATGCTTTATGACTTTCTGTCTTCTTGAATAATGACATTTCTGTTTAACAGAAACTGTGCTAGAGCCTCAATCAAGATTGCTGAGTATGATATGAACTAGAGGGTTAATCAGAAATTCCTCAGAGAGTAGTAAAGCATACACGTTTTACATTCATGGACACTGAACCAGATCAATTTTTTTAATGGTATGGATCTTTTTTGCTTTATTAAATGATAGAGCTGGCCATATATATTCTTGTCGTTAATCAATAATTTCTACTGTTTTAATTTTGTGTTATGAAAGGCAAGAAAGCTCATCTGACTTAGGGAATACTAAGTTGACTCAGGTAAATGATTGCCAGGGGATGGCGATTTATTATGAAATCTGGGAAAGATCAGAGTGAATCTTCCCACTCAATCTCTTTTTTTTTTTTTTTTTGTAATCAAGCAGAATCAGGTTTGCCAAGTAATGGAAACAAAAAACCTCCACTTAAGTCAATTATTTCAATCTCAATTAAAAATAATGTTCTTGTCGGGCTGTTTTTAATCTAAGTAGTTCTGCTGGTCTGAGCCTGCTGCTTTGTGTACTTAACACCTCTTTTTCAATTGTATAAATGATATGAAACTTTGAGTAGATTTAGGCAATGCATAAATCTCTGTGGGATTAGAGTCCCATGTCTTTACATGTAATAAAATTCTCTGTTGGGCTGGTACAAGATAAACCGTAACTCTATCATATGATACAAAATACATGATAAATTTTAAGTTGTTGGGGTTTTTTTCTTTGTAGATGATTGGTGTGGAATTATCCATTACATTTATAAATGTATTTTTACTTTGGTAGCTAAGGCAAGGCATATTGTAGAGGTATATTTTAGTTGGATGGATCAGCAATAAATGTAATGTGTTTACCATCTTCAGGACTGATTTTTGTTTATCAACCTTCAGGATAATCCTTATGTTTGTCTTTGAGGGATGTGTCATTTACAAGGTCATTTAAGTGGTAGGCATTGGTGTAGGATAACAATAATAAAAAATAATGATTCCTAGTAGAGTGTTCAATTGCTGAACTTCTTCATTTCAGTGTGCTTAAAGGTAAGGAATAGTAATGAATGATAATCTTGTTAATTGCATTAATCAGGAAGTTCCCAGCTCTGTGGAGCAGAGTAGCTTGGTTGTGAGTCTCTTGTACTCTGGAAGTTCATCCAGACTGAACCAAGTTTCCCTAACTATTCCTCCATCTGAGGAGTACAAGCAAAGATGTAAGAGGAAACAGTGTACAAGGTGAGAATTGCAGCAGCTCAGTGGAGTCAAAGGTGCATGAAAAGGGAACACAGCAAATGCAGTTTATGTGCAGAGCAGGTGTTGGTTAAGCCTTGGGTGAGGGATTCAGCCACATTTTCCTTTCAGAGTGGCTCTTTCTGTGCTTTAATGTGAGCATAAACATTTCCAGATCTGGGCAAATGCACCAATCATCTTCAATTTATGGAGGGGAATATGGCATGGGCTGTTATTTTGGGAAGTAATGAACCAAAGCCCCTTGGCTTTAGCTGTGGCTCAGCAAAACTCATTGAGATAACACTGCTTGGCTGCATCTGGGTTCTTGACAGCACAGACTGGTTTGGTTTGGGTTTGTTTGGTTTTGTTCTATTGTTAAATCTCAAAACCCAGGATGGGGACGCCCTGGGAAATTGTCCTCAGGGATAAGGGCAAATAATAGAAAGGAGTTGATGGCTTTTTAAAGAATTTTTCTTTTCAGCACGAGAAAAATTCCAATGTGTGGAAAATCAGGCAGGTGAGGCAGTAGAGTAATATGAGTGAGTTAGGATCTAGTATATGGTGGAACTGAAGAACAATGAGGAATCAGTCCTGGGAAGAGAATAGGGGTGTTGCTTGTGTGGGATCAGAAAAGGTCAAGCTCATTTGGAGTTTGGAATTAGTCAAGGAATTTGAAGAACCAAAGGAAAAGCTTCTCATGAAACATTGGTCAGAAAAGGGAGAATTAAGAAAATATACCCACTCACTCACTCCCAAATAAATAAGACAGGAAATCAAGTGGCAACCAGCATGGAGAAGGCCGGGGAGGTTTTACTCACAACCACTTTTCCCACATCTCTCAAGTCTCTGAGCCTCAGAGCAGGGACTGGGCAAACCAAATCCCTCCTGTTTAGGAGGAGGTTGGGTTTGAGACCACCTGAGGAACCTGACCCTGTCCCAGGGTCCTGAGGGAATTGTCAGATGTAATTGCTAGGACGTGCTCCATGATATTTGGAAAGTGGTGGCAGTCAAAGCCCTCAGTGATTGGAGAAAAAAGATTATTTTTTAAAAGGGTAATAAGAAGATAGATTTCTTTCCTAGTCTGTCACTTTAAAACGTTGGGCATGGAATGGTGTTTTTCAAGAACTTGAATCTCCTCGGACAGATGAAATGGTTTCTTTTTCACATACAAATACCTCAGCCCAGCTCTTAATAACCAGACCTTTAAAACTTCATTGATGGAATATTTGGGGTTTGTTGAGTCTGAAAGCTTCTCAGAGCACATTATAAATCCATGAGTGTGTATGTGTGACCTGCATTGCTACCTTGGCTTGTTTTAAATTGTATTTATATCAGGATGCATGCAGTGCTCTTTCTAGGAGAGCACTAATAATATGTGAAAATGTGGTGAATAACTGAAAAGATTATATTTTCTGGGTCTTTTATTACTGTAAAACATAAAAAGGAGCTTTGTGGTCCTCCTTATAGCTAATAGTGGGGATAGATGTTTACAGATATATATATATTAAAATACTTAACTCATCTACTTATAAATCATCATAAAGAGGTAGCAACTTTATGAAAGTAAAATCAATACAAATTGCATATGGCTCTTGGGATAGATTTTATAAACTGGGTGTTTTTCTTGTAGTAACATAAACATCTATGAATATTAAGCCACTTTTTTTGCAATTCAATTTTAATCTTTCAAATATAGAACAGGGACTATTTTCCCCTTACTATGTAATTTCAATTCCCAGTTTTGCTGATGGCATTTATGATCAAAAATAGACATATTAAAAAAATAGAGGCACAAAAGTTGCTGAAGTGATTTGCTGAGCAGGCTGCATGTGCATAAGTGAAAGATGCTTGAGTACACTTAGAACTTTAAAAAATGGTCTCCTTGGTCAGTTCTTTTCATAGTGAGGATTATGGACATTTACTGGATTACAGCAAATATAACTGAGATTGTGATCCTTGCAGAGATTCAATTTGAATGTGTTTTTTGTGTCATTTGGGGCTCCATGAAATAATCAATCCAGAAGTAGAGTTAGCAATAGAAACAATTTAGGAAGTTGTATTTTAAAGCACTTAATTCTGCTAAGAATTTGTCTTGTGGGGTTTCTTCATTTCCTTGCTAATTTTACACTTTGTTGGTTGTATCTGCCTGCACATCCAGATTTGTCCCTTGGGAAGGGAAGGGATGTGGCCTGAATGTGGGAGTTGCTTGCAACGAGTATTTTAGGAAATATTTGAAAAACAATTATAGTGGAATAATAACAATTTTAATCCCAGCAGAGAAAAGAAATGTCAGGTGTTTGTTGGAAGTCACATTTCAAGAGTGTAAAATGTAGAACACTGATATTGTTGGAATGGAGACTTATTGTGGAGACATTTGATGAACTTCAATGCCATTTTTTACAGTACAACTTTATTCCTGCAAAATTTGCACTTGTCCAATTTTGCTGAGATTTCTGCAGGGCATTAACTTGCTTGCAAATTTTCTGCATTTTTAAAATTACCCAAAGAAAGCAGCTGACATTAATCATGAGGTGAAGAGCCCCTGCTCAGAGTGACAATAGGGCTGTGCATCTTAGTCAAGAACTGCACACCAGCTGAAGTGACTAGAGTGAAATAATTTCAGAAGATAAAACACAGAGGGCTCTAATTCTATTAAAGCATGTCAGTAAATAATAGGTTTTTGTTACTGGTTTAATTTCCAAAATTTCTGAGATATTTAGTTAAACACTTAGAGGGGCTAATTGTAAATAGTTACATTTTATTAACCATAGTTACTTTGGTTAATAAAAATGGTAATACCTGTGCAAAACAGAACTGCTTTCAATGCTGTAATGTAATTGCATTGTGGAAAACAGCATAATAAGGCAAGAAGAAAACCCTAGGTATGTGTGATTTCAGATTCAATTTCCTCTGGATTGAGAAATAATGTCTGAGTGTGGGTACCACTTTTCAACTGGGCAGAACTACCTCTTACTGCACTATTCACTTTGATTATTAATTCCAAGTGTAAAATTGTACTAAAAAAGTACTAGTACTAGTAAAAGTACTTCACAAACTGAAATCAGATTTTTAAGCTGGTTCTGAAATTGTGGTTACTTCTGAGCTTTTTCCTTGTACTTCTCTATAGTGATTATTCATGGCCTGAGTGCATCAAAACAAAATTAGGGCAGAGAGAGCTGAAGCTGTCCTTGTCTACCCTGGAATATCCTGTGACATACTCAGATCTTTCTGTGCTTCCATTCAGAACTAGAAATGATTTCTGGAGTCAGAATGCATTTTCATCTTTGAGATTCATGGTTAAGTTTAAAGAAATTATAGGGAAGAGTCTTAGGAATAATCAGAACCCAATGGTCACATTTCTGAATATACTACTTGTATGTCTTTTTCCTGACTAATTTCCTTAGGACCTGAGCTCATGTGAGAACACAGCCTAATTCCCTGCTTGTTCGTGATGTTCACAGCCCAAAAATTTAATCTGGAATGTCTACCTGCGTGAAACTTTTTGTATGGCATTTATTTTCACTTTATAGGCAGGCTTTTGCTATGTTAACATTGCTACTGTAGCTGAGGAAGCATCATGTTTATTGGTGTTGTTTGCCTGCATTTTTAGCCTTTTGTCTTCTTTTTTTTTTTTGGTAGTAAATACAAATAATGTGTCTCAATACGAGCAGAGCACATTTTGAGCATTTAACCACCCTCTTACATGGACATCAGTGAAGAACATTATTTAAATCAGCTCCATTTTCTAAGTTCTGGAAAATACATTGTGGAAGGTGGAGAATAAAAGAAAAGAAAAATGCATTTAGTAAAATGCAGCTGCATTAAATGATGTATTTAAGAGACACTAGCTCAGATCTCTACAGAAGTGTTTTGCTGTTTTGTTTTTTTCCTTGCAGGATGAAAATGTAGCACTCAGGAAACATGGATAATTCAGCTATCAAGTAAGATAGAAACTCTTAGCAAATGAAACAAACTCCTGCTGTAAAGTCCCACAACAAAGTCAAAATCCTTCTGGATAGATCCTGATAACTCAGTTTTCAGCCTGGGAAGTGAGAATATAGAATGTTGTGGGCATGTAGAAGCATTTTGGGGGTGTTTATTCTTTGTGTGTGCTGAGATTCTCACTGCTGGAATTCACTGCTCTGCCTCTCAGCTTTCCTTTCTGATCTGCTCATGTGGATTCAACAGACAGCAGCAAACTACAGCACCATTATATGAGTGATTTTGCAAACAGTGTTCCTTTTTGTTCCATATTGAAAATATGGACAGTTAGAACACCGGTTTTGAATGGTAAAAACCTGCTTTTAACATCTGCTTTTCAATATTCTCTGTTGAATTTGTACCTATATTTAGAATAATCCTTGAAACCTTTGAGCCTACCTGAGTGTTTCATCTCAGAATATTGTGTTCCAGTGTGACATGAGGCAGATGGATGTGAGATTTCTGTTGTTCTTTTGTCCCATGGGTTTGTGCACATCTAAAACATAGTCTGGAGTGAAGAAATGAGACGCTGCCCCTTTTCTGTGCACAGAAAGGCCTTTGCACTAGGGATGGTGTGTGCTGTCCCATACAGAAAGCCAGCCCAAACTGGTTGTAGTGTGAGCAGTTGTGATTTTTTTGTAATATTATTTTTTGAGGTCTCTCATAAAGCATCAGTCTGTCAAAAATTGGAAATTAGGACAAACTAATAAGGTGAATATTGTATTTTCAAATACTGAAAATAGCCAATAATTTTACTTTGTGAATGAGAAATGGTATTCTGAGAAAAATCCAACTCTGTAAGAAGTGCTAACCACCTCCAACTATCCCTTCATGTCTTTTACATCACCAAAATTTGAATATAGGCGTATTTCAGCCTCCTTTAATGGGCTATTACTTAATTATCCTCTTACGGGTTTTACTTAAGTATAATAGTTTCAAGTTTTCCTGTTCTATATAAGATATATATATGTTATATATATTATATATATTTTTATATATTTTATGTTATATATATATGATATATATATATATAATATATATTATATATATGATGTATATATATCATATATATTATATATATGATGTATATATGTGCATATATGTGATAAATATATATGTTCTATATATAATATATATATATGATGTATATATATGTATATATGTGATATATATATATGTTCTATGTATAATCTGTCTTATCTACCACTAGTTAGGTGTTCTGAAGAGAATAATCAGAAAACAGGTTCTGTGCTAATCCAGTCAGTCATTTTAGCAGGTGTTATAACAATATTATTCTGGAGTGGTGTTTTATTGGTTTTGTTGGGTTTTTTTCTGTGATAGAGCTTACTCATAGAAATGAGATGATCTCTGATTCTCTGGTTCCTTCCTTGGGTAAATATAACCAGACTAAAAGTGTCTGGAAATGTGAGATCACCAAGGAATCAAGCTTATATTTCATTTCACTGCTGTTAGTTTCAGGTATCTCCATAATACATTTCTTCCTACAGTAAATAAAACTCTTGAATAGTCATAAAGTATGAGACAGAAGAAATAAATAATCAGCAGAGCACATAAATGTCATGCAATCCTTCCCTGCAAGAGATCGTCTGAGCACAGGGAAATCACCACTCACTCCTGTGGAAGCTCTGAGCTGACTAATGAGTCAGGGTGCCTGTGAGGTGATGGAAATTGCTTGGAAAAGTCACCTGCAAGGCTGCCTTTTATGTAGATTTTTCTCTAACAGTTTATTTAAAATTCACTAGTGAATTGTGCTCCCACCAGGCTTCAGAGAGCTCTCCCTGCTAGCACACAAACACTGCAAAGACAAATACTGCACCACACACCTTGCAGGTTGTTCTGCACAGGGCCATTTCTACCTCAATAACAATTTCTTCTGGAGATTCACTATGCTGCAGGAATGGCTTTATGTGAAATCTTGTGAATTTGGAATATTCGTGTAAGATAAATTACTTTTAAATTGAATTTCAGGAATGCAATTGATTGTGTTTGCCTGGGAAGAATGAGGAATTATCCACAGAGTTATCTATAAGTTAGAAATGCTTCTTCTGCACAAGTAGCAGAATAATTTGGGGATATTTCTGATAAAGGGCAGTATATTTCTCATTGCCTTAGATTACTTGAGAAGCAGAAATGCAATGTTTTGGTAAAGTATATTTTCAATCCATCTTCTAAAAGTAAGGTAAAGGTTGAATTTTCAAGTTAGAAAAGTAGAAGTATCAAAAAGTTTCTGTCTTCATCTCTCAGACTTTCTTCTTAAAATCTTTGCACCAAAGACTTCTTTGTTGCAGGTTGTTGTTTTCTTTCCTAGTCAGCATAGATTGGAATTTACTGTATTCCTTAGAACATTGCTCCCAATGTGTGTTACTGACTAGAATTTTCCAATGGTTATGAAAAAGAAAAAAAAAAAAAACAGAACAGTCATAAGATGTGAAATTGAATAAGTGGCTTGATTTTATTCTGGCATTCTACATGCTTAGCTGTAAAACCCTTTCTGCATCTGTCAACAGGGAAATCATTCTTGCAAATTATTGAGTGGGAGTAAAAGGTAAAATCCATCCAGGAGGGACAAGAACATTGGAAGGTCCCTTAATCAGCTTTCTAATTTACAGTGAAAATAGATTTTTTATTAGTCAGGAGTAACTTGCAACATAACATGATGTTACGCACTTGAAAAAATAATTTGTTTTTGATTGGGAAGGAATCAGCTGCTTTCTGAATGCTGGGTTAACAATAAATACCTTGCTTATGAAGCAGAAATTTACTTCTTCATCAAATGAGTGAAGAAAGAAACTCAAATGAACACAATAAACAAGATTTTCTGAAAAAAGGCAACACAGTTGGATTTGATTTGAAGAGAGGAATAGCAGGCATATGCCATGTGTCATTACAGGAGAGAGCTGGCGACAGTATTATTCATTATGTGGTTTCAGAGTGCCCTAAATTGGAGTATAAGATTATTGGAAGTGCTTGATTTCCCCAGATTACTGCTTAATAGTGACTAAAGGGCCCACATTACTCATATTTGCAAAGAAAATAGTGCCAGAAAGCAGCAGTGGTTGACTGGAATGAAATGTGGAGCCCTCAGGGTTTTAGCTTGAGATGCAGCTTAATTGTGTGTCTCTTGTTTAATACAAATGTCCCCGAGTCTCTGAGGCTGCTGTGCTCTCAGCACTTGCAAATTGATCCAGCACTTTCCAAACTATTTACTGGGGATTTTTTCTTCACTGCTTTCTCAACAAATTATTATAATGACTTCACAGACCCGAGTAGGTTTCCCTGTTTCTGGGTGTTTATCGTTACCAAATTCCTTCATCTTCCTGCCAGCTTTTGTTTATTTCCTTTATCTGCTTAAACTTCTGCAATGCCATGGTTGGAAAAGAGTTAGAGCCTGATGTCATCACTGCAACTTTGCTTCTGCACTTCTAGAAAAACAGGGAAAAATATCCCAGGTGGGATTAGGGTGTGTTTGCTGTCCTACAGGTGATGTGTTTCCTCTTGATAATGAAATATAAGTGTGGTGAATTACTTTTAACTAAAGTAATTCATATTTTCAAGCAAAATTTCTGAAGTACTTTCAGAAAGTGTTTGTGCTGTGAAGTTTCTTATACTTTTAGGGGCATATGTTGTTCTTCTTGGACAGTGTTTTAAATTGGTTGTGGGGTGAACACAGAGCATTCTTGAAGAAAAAATAAATTAGAAACAACCTGAAGTTTTCACAAATTTAACTCCCCCCCAAAAAAGTTGTATTTCTTTCACAGTATTTATAATTTCTCTGCCAGATGCTATGAAACTAAAGGAAAATGCTACATTGCTGTGAAATAAAATGATTTTGTTGTGTGAAGTTGCTGGACTGATGTGCAGGGGGATGAGTTGGAGTTCAGTGCCGTGTTGAATTCCACAGGACTTCTGTGATTCTATTCCCAGATGATGAAAGGGAAATTAAAGTACTTTCTTTTTGCCTAGTGAGAATGTCAGGTCTAAGTAGGCAAGACTTCTGCATAGAAATACCTTGGGAAAGAACCTAAGAATTCATGTTGTCCATCTCCTTTAATTAACTAGACCTGGAACTGAAGTCTTGAAATTCTCTGTTACAAACAGGGAGGTGAGCAAAGGAAGAAATTATTCCTGCATTGTGATCCTGATTTCTGCCTTTCCTGCAATACCTCATACATTTGAATAAGGTTTAAAAAAGCTCCACATTGTGGAAATTATGTTTCCAGGTTTTGAATTCAGAGGGATTGCTGAAGTCTTTGAGTTAACATGTTGACTGAGGATGTATCTAGAATTAACTGCTAAAACCTGTAAATATTAACAAACTAAAACCAAGATTTTAAACGTATTCAAAATAAACTGAACTGTTCACCTGATCCCTGAGTAGCACATCTCATAGTACTGATGTTGTTGCTGTGTTCTTCAAAGAGAAAATTACTGGGGAGGATTTTTAATTGTTATTTTCTCCTTTAGCATAAAAGATGAAATTGCTGCCTTACAGTGTTCAACAAAATTTCCAATGAATGTTTATAACTTCTATTGATCAGAGTTTTTCCTAGTATTTTTGAGAGACATTACTCCCTGAATTCAGCCACTTAAACAAATGAATTTATTACATTTTATTAGTTTTAAGGTTCTCCTTTTCAAAAATTTCATTTGCAGTTGATATTTCTGCAGTGCAATGAAATGGTAACTGTGCACCAAGGACCATAATCCTGGAGAATCCTCAAAATGTTGTGCAAGAAACACAATGTCTTAATATCAGTAGGGGTGTATGAGGTGATTTGATATGAGCATTTTTAATGTATGGGAGAAATTCAAGATGCAGAGAGAAATTGCTTGAGTTCATTTTAAGATGAAAACTCAAAATCTGGATATAAAAAATTTCTAGGAGGCAAACTACGTAAAGAGCTACAAATTACATTTGAAAATCTGAAGGATTAGTTAAAGCAACCATGCATGATCATGATATAAGCTTTTATTGATCAGTTATTAGGTGATGAAAGCTCCATTCCATTGCTCTGTGTAAAACCCCACTGAACCCCATTTTCCTTCCACTTCTGTGTGAAAATAATGTTTTTCAAGGTTATGTTTTTCCCCCTGTAGAGTTTAATATTGTTCTTCCACTCCTTGGGCAAAGCAAGGACATCTTTGGTTACATTTTTTCTAAATCAAAAAATGCTTTCACTGTATCAGGATTACAGGAGAACAGGTGTGGGAGCCTTGGAACAAGGGCTGAGATGCACTCTGGGTTTGGTCTCACAGACCACCTCTTCTCCTGCCCTCTGGAAGGGATGTTGGGGCTGATTTAATGGCATTTCATGGTGTTCTGGATGTCAGACCAGATGGTTTGGACCTGTCAGTTGGGTTCCTGTGAAAGCTGAGGGCAGGTGTTCTAAACCTGATTGCACTGGTTAGTTACTGTCACAAAAATCACTTACATGCTTTGTGCCTCAAAACTCCCATCAGAAAAGCCTGGATGTTATTTAGCAGCCTCAGACATTATATATATTAATTGGAAGTTTAATCTAATGAAAATACTCATGTCAAGTAAATACACTATTTGCATTTGATCTTCCATTGGAACTCAGATCAGGTATTAATTACTGTGCAAATATTGCATGTTTTTTGTTGTGTGATTAAATACCACTAATCTCTACATTGCACAGTTGTTGTCTCACCCTTGTAATATTCTCCTGTTACTTCTTTTCCTGGCCAATGGATGTGGTGCTTTAGCCATTCCACTTCCTGCAAGCCTCATGCTGTCAATGTTCACATCTATTAATGCCGTGTCCCAAAATGCAGAGTGTGTGAGGGAATGCTAATTGAAATTACTGTATATATTCCATTGAAATGACTGTATTTATTCAATTGAAATTGCTATATTTATTCCATTGAAATTATTCCTGTGGCAGAAGTACCAGTGCAGTGCAGCAGTGTGTCTTAGGGCTGGGGAGGGTGGAATTCACATGCACAATAGCAGCAATCCACTTTGTGCTGCAGATAATAGGAGACAGCACTTTGCTGGGAGCAATGGCTTTCATGTCTGCTCTGTTGTGTGAAGCCAGAGCCCAAGGCACTCAGATAACAGATATTAATAGGGACAAAACTTTCAGTGTTCTGGGAGTAAATATTCACCACTTCCATGTTAATCCATCCACTTTGATTGTGGGATATAAAACCAAATGGAGAAGTGTCTGCTTCTCTGCAGAGGGGATGTTTGAAAGTAGAACTGGCTACAGCAAATGGGCAAAGCAGCAGTGCTGTGAGCATGGAGCTGTGCAAGGGGAGCAAATTCATGTCACCTGCACCTCTGGGAGTTATTGGAAAACCCCAGGTGTATGTGTCTCTGGAAATAATCTGTATTTTCCCTCAACTTTTCACAAAACAACAGCTAATCTGGATTTGAGGTTCACAGTAGAAGATTTCTGCTGAGGGTTTGCATAACTTGCACAACATTCTCAGTGCTTGCTTATTCTGTTGGCTGAAAACTAAACCTTTTCCAAAAGCTAGAAACTTGCATTCTTTACCTAAATGAAATGTGTCCTTCTCATTGCTGTGTAGGTTTATCAGTGATCCCTTCAGTGTAGGAATGAGCTGGGTTTGCCGTGAAAGCAGACACACCTGGGAGAGCTTTGCTTTCACATCACAGTGCTCTGTGCAGCAAGCTAAACTTATCATTTAATGTCATTAACAGCACTTTGTGCTATTAAAAACTTCTTGTGAGCTTCACTCTTCCCAGGAATGCAGCATCCACTGCCATGTTCTTGTTTCCAGACTCACCAGAGCATGGGAATGGTGGTTGTTATGGCAGGACACAGGACAGGAATCAGGGGAAAGGAGAGCAGCTCAAGCAGTTTTGCTCCAGCACATGGATTTTGTGCCAAAGAGTGAAATAATGTCCTAATGATGTTTAGTTGAGCTCTAATAATGATCTAAATGTAACCTGCTGTATTGCTTTGGGTGTTTTATTAGCTGTAGGACAGCTCAAATCTAATAGTTTCAAGGTAGGTGATATTGCATAATCAAAGATACAGTGTGAAGCAGAGTTTGTTTGCATGGCTTTGGGTTTGGGGCAGAGTTATGCCCATTGATAGTAACAATTTGCTAAAATCTTTGGGAATATATTGTAGCAACATGGACTATCTGTATGTAATGCCCTTGTACATAAAATATGTGGGTTTCTATAAGAAATCTCTTGGATAACTTTTGAAAGAGGCGTTGCCTGTTCTCTAGAAAATAAGTTTGTTCATTTGAAAGAGCATGTGAAGTACTTCAAATGAGATAATTTTAGATAATCCTGTAAGATGCAAAAAGGAATCTGATGAAAAACCATAGGAAATTTGGAAGTAAAATCTTGTTTTGTGGTCTGCATTTTAGCATGAAAAGCACAAGCCTGCAGTGTGTATGTTTCTAGCTCTACTTTGCCTGACTTCTCCTGCAGTGTCAAAACCTTAAACCCTGCAATAATTTTATTCCATTTTCTACTCACTTCACTATGAGACTAAAAGGATTTTAATTAGACCTAGTCCACAAGCAGCATGAGAGCATCAGCAGTGCCTGCTCATGAAATGAAAAAGGAAATGAAGCAAAAAGATGCTCGAGTCTGGGGCACGGTTTATTGGGGTTGGCAGTGGTAACTTATTTAGCAGGAAAAAGTCTTTCTCTTCAAACCCTGAATTACTGCTCAGCTCTGGGCTCAGTGTGATGCACCGGTTGCATTAGAATATCAGAAATACTCTGGCTTTCCCTTGGAAGTTTCTGTTAAGCAGTATTTTGGCTAGCACACAAATTACATGTAAAATGTATTGTTTTCCTTCCTCCTGGTTTTTCCCATTCAGGTTGCAATAAGAGGTTTTGCCTTTTAAAGCAATGTTATCAATGTGGCATTCGCAAATCTGGGCACCATGGGGTAGCATTAATTTGTTCTTTTCAGTCTTTTCAGAGGAAACAATCAAGTTCTAAAAATTATTTAAAGTTTATAACTATGAATAAAACTGGTTAAATTACATTGAAATGCCCAGATCTAGTGTGAAGTTGTAGCAAATAGAACAAGAACTGCCATCATTACAGCTCTGAAATATTTTGTACCACTCTATTGAGCCTCATTTTGTAATTCACTAATTTGATATTCAAATTCTGTTTGATGTTGTTCCTGCAGCATCCCTACCTAAATTAACAGTACTGAATTATAACCTAATAGACCCATCTTCCACCCACACTTTGATTTGTCAGAAACTTTTAAAAATTAGTAATTTATTATTTAGCAAACCATTATTGTGTGTCTCCTCTGATCTGTAAGCAAAATTTCAAGGCATTAAAAAAATTCAGAAAATGGCAGTGGAGTTTGACATGAAATCATCACTTTCCAGCAATTAATAGCTGCATAAATGTATGAAACCAAGCAGGCTTTTAAAACTTATTTTTGATTTTATTCTTATGCTTGGTGAGTATGAAATGGCCTGTTTTTCTTTGGGAGGAGGGACTCACATATAGTAGGTGCATTTCTCTGCAGCTCTGCATTCCAACACAGGGCTTGGTGCCTGAGCAAAATCTGTGGTCATTATGTGAGGCAGAAATTTCCAGTGTCTGCTTCCTTAATCCATTTATCAAATTTTTTTTTATTAGACTTGTTTTTGTATTTCTGTTACGGTCAAAACTTAAAAAATGCATTTTGCCTCTTCCTCACTGCCTCCCTAAATCAGGCAGGTGTTGTGTCACTTGTTCCCTGCAGGGCACAAGGGATCTCATTCAACCCCTCTTGGTTCAACTGGATTTATCTCAGGAACCTTAGCTTGAGTCTCCTCCCAAGATTGAAGTTATTAAAAATCATTTAGCTCATGTTTCCTCAGAAAGTAACAGGCTAAGATGCCCCTCAAACTTTGTGAAGTTTTTCTCCCCATCAGCTATTGCAATCTAATAATAAGCCAAGAACTTGTAGTTCTTGCAAGACATTTCACACACCCCCTTCCCAAGGAAAATATTGTGTGGGCAGTGTAATGTTCCATTGCAGTTCCTAAGTTCTGCCTCCTTAGAGCAGCAGGGCAGAGGTGTCAAAGGACTTTATTTCGAGCATTATTTGCTTTTATTGGAGCAGGCAAACCAATGAATTAATTTAGCTGTTGGAAGGACTCATGGTTTTATTTGTGGCAGTTTGTTCCCCTTGTGTTTGTCTCCCAGTCCCTAAACAGTCCCTGCCTTGCCTTCATGTGTGTAGGATGAGTGGCATTGCTGACCCCTGCTTTAATCCTGGACCCTCAGGTACCTCCTGGTAACTTGAGAAAAACTTTCACCTGAGACAAAAGATTTGCAGCCTTTGATATTATCCAAAATAACTGATGCAGGGAGCAGTCAACTATCTCCTCTCTGTCTTGGTTTTTTGGTTTTTTTTTTAATGTCACCCATCTTATTGGCAAACAAAGAATGAGTCCAGGCTTTGGGGCTGGATGCAGGGAAATATCAAGGATTGGTTTATGGATGAGTTCAGAATTGTTACAGGAAGGCAGAGACCCCAAGGTCAGAAGGTGGCAGAGGCTGAATGTTTTGCTGATTTGATTGCTGTGGTTCATGTTGTGAGTGTCTCCTGTCTCTGGAGGAGCAGTTTCCAGGCTCTGGAATTTGTGTGGTGGCCTGTACAATTCATCCCATCTCCTGGAGTAATTTATATTAATGTGGTCTGCTTAAAGCCATTCCTGGACAGGTGAACACTTGACTTGGAGCAGGGAAGTGACGTTTTTTGTTATTTATTTTGTGCTCAGTCATCAGTTCTACAGGGGTTTGTTAATGCCTTGAAGTGCAGATAAAGATGCAGCACAGAAATAATAGCACTTGAAATTCAGTGTCTGTAATTGCTGGTGTTAAATACATCAACTGAAGGTTTGGGGTCAGTTTCCATAGTGTTCCTTCTTTTTTGATGCTTGAATCCTGGAGTTTAGAAATGGCAGCTTGCCTGTCTTAAAGATGGTCTGGGCTTTATGGTGCACATTAAAAATTACAGCTCTCTCCCCTGGATATCTCCCACTGTGCTCCCAGAATCCACCTTTGAACGCCAGCAATAATGACCTGCTTTCCCTGGGTCCTGGAAGACTCACTGACACAAATTTGAGTTTTGGGTATTTAGAATGCCTGTAGGGAAGGGGGAAGTGTTTAAGGTGAACAATAACAAAGTTTTTGTGGTTGTTTTGTTTTTTTTTCCACCTTACTTTGCAGTAAGCCCCTGATGTCTGTATAGGAAAACACCTTAATATTTGTACACAAGTGCTCACAGGGCACACCCACAGATGTGTGTTAGATTAAACCCAATTTGTGGGGTGGTTTTCCAGCACTCCCCAGCCATTGTTCACAGCCAGAAACAACCCACTCCTGTTGCCTGCTCCTGCAAGCACCAGCACATGCATTTTATTGAAGCTGAGCTGAACAGACTCTGTTTGACATCTGTTGCTAATGCTGCAATCCGATCGATTGCTACCCTTAGTGCCAGTTTTCCACAAAAGTTTCATTTTCTGGTTGCTTGTTTTTGGTTAGTGTTTGGCTTTTTTTTATTTTGTTAGTTTATTTCTGTCTTTTGCTGTTTATTTTGTTGGGTTTTTTGGGGGGAGGTTTGTTTGTTTTGTGTCTGTTGGTTTTGTTTCTTCATTTTTTCCTTTCATCTACTTCTCAAAATAAACCTCAGAAAACCACTCCTGTTCTTGAGAAAAATTTTGTTATAGGTAGTTATAACTATATTAAATTTCCCTATTTGATTTGTTTTTCTTTTTTTAAATTAGTCAATGTAGTCAGCTTAGTATGAGTTCACATATTCTATAGCGGTGCAAAGGACTGACTAATTGTAATATGATAAAAAGGCAGAAATTTTGCTGATACTTCTTAAAAGTCAGTTGGAAATAGGACTGCTTTGAATGTGTGATAAATGGGTATCAGTTTTGTATATTGCTAGTAAACAAGAAATTATTTAAAAATCACCCTTTTCAGAATTAAACGCTTTTTCTTTTGTGTATTTAATGAAGACTTTTCCCCTTTGAAACCCATTTAGTGCTGAGCTGTTTCTGTGAAACTGGACCCAAATCCTTAAGAATTATTTGCCTTTAACAGACTGGAGGCTTTAGTTAGCAAAATCTAGCCTTTTCAATCTAAACTAAAACTTCATTTTTCTTGTATAGATTTATCAGCTGGCAGAGCACATGGTGCGCAGCAGCAAAGAGAATTTGCTTGTTCTGCTAGTGAACAGCCAAGGGCTGTTATTTTCTTCAGTGTATTTCTTCTTAATTTCATGGCCAAAGACCACATGGAAAAAAACACAACTTTTTTTCAGGCAAGAGGAAAAAGTGTTCTTGTTCACCAGAGGAAATGTCAAAAATGGAGTTTGAAGGAGGGGGCTAAAATATGTGGGAGTGAGAGAGGAATGTCTTGAATTTGTGGTAGCAGGGAATGATGGGATGCAGTGAGAGTCAGTTCCAGAAATCACCTTCTTTTAAGGACTATCTACTTAGTGTATATATATAAATATAAATAAATAAATATATTTTATATATAAATATATATACAAAACTGTATATATATATATAGTTTATATAACTTTATATATATATATATATATATATATATATAACTGTAAATGAATCTTTTCAGCCTCAACTGAAACTGACTTAGAACCAATGAATAGGATATGTTTGTAAATCAGGAATTTTACCACTTGTGGCTGACATCAGGACCTTGGATTGGACCCTCCAGCCCACAGGGGCACTCAGGACAAGCAGGAATTATTATCCAACTGTTGTGAAGGGAGAGAGGAACTTTGAGAGGTATAAAGCTCCTCTGAGTTCTAGGAAAATACATCCATAGGTGAAGAATGCAAGAATTCTGCTTGCCCCAAAAGATTTCTTCTCAGTTGCCATATCTACCCACTCAGAGCTCTTGAATCAAGGGCTTGGTCTGTGTTTCTTTCTCTGGGAGTGATTTCCTGGTGTCACTGTGCAAGTCTCTCTTCATTCCCAGTCCAGAAGGATTTGCTGATTGCTGGTAATTCTTTGATCACTTCTTCAAACAACTGATCATAATAATTATAATGTCCTTATTTAATGAGGCAGCACTCCTCTAAGGACTAAGCAAATATTATTTATGGCTTAAGTGATTCAGGTACAGAGAAGTTTAAATCATCATGTAGTACCCAAGGGAGGGCTGCACTATTTCTGTCTCAGATGTCTGAGAAAAAATACGAGTGCTTGCATCCTATAAGATTTGCTTGGTAGATCTGATGCTCCTCAAATTATACAACTTTTTATGCATGAATATGAGGACATGGCATAGATCTTTGCTGTGATGGAGTAAACAGTTCCTCCAGGATTTACTGCAAAGTATTCACATATTTTTCAGTCCATAATCTTTTATACTTTTTGGCTCAACTCTCTCTTCTTCCTCTCTTCAGAATAAAAACCATCCAAAGTTTTATCAAGTTTGTATAAGGACAATAGTTTTTACAAGGCCTTATTTCTGCATACAACCTGTTTTGGTTAGGAATAGGAGCAAAAAACCCCAACATTCCTAATTACAGCTTCTTAATTAAAGTGCCTCTGCAATCCAAAGCCCTTAGAGTGGTAGGGTTACATGAGAAGGATTGTCTTTGACAAGAAATAGCTCATTTTGTTCAAAAGTGACTCAAGCCCCGCAGAAGGTTTGTGCTGTTGACCTGTTAGAACTTTGGGCAGGCTGCCCCTGGAGCAGCAAAGGGCAGGTTGCTCTTTCTTTGGTGATTTTCACACAAGAATGTTTGAATTAACCTATTGTACAGCTTCAGAGTGTTGTTCCTCCCAAGACTTAGCTCCCCTATGGCACTAGTGGAGCTAAATTCAAATTTAGTGGGTGGGGGCATGGAAAATGTGCAAATGAATGTTTTATTATGATTACTGTTTAGAATACTGAATAATAACAAAGTTATATTAAGGTTAGTCAAGTGACTTTATTTACTTAATTTCATTTTTGCTCCTCCAAACCCTGTTTCTCTGAGATTTCCTGGAGGGCCTGTGTGGTGGTGCTGGGCAGGACATTGGTGTCAGTGTCTCCAGGGTCCCTGTGTGCCAGCCAAGGCAAAGGAAAACATTTGCAAGCAGAATTCTTTAACAAAGCAGCTGATTTTGCTCTCAGAGTGCCCAGCCAGGCCAGCCCTGCTGTCCCCCCTCCCTGAGAGCCTCTCCAGCCATGGAATTCTGAGTGCTGCTCGTGAACCTGACTGCCCTTCCATACATGATTCATAAGGGCAGAGGTCTTTAGAAATTTCAGAAATTTCCACATCGTCCTGGGCTATTCTCTGCTGTTTTAATCTGTGCTCCTTCCCCTCCTATCACACCATGGTGCTTTTCTTTGCACCCCACAGCTCTCCCACACCACTGTCCTTTTCCCTTGCATATTAACCTTGTTTTCTCTTTTCCTTATTGTGCCTGAATTCCTTGGAACTTGATATCTTTCTTTCTTATGTCTGTCTCTGCATCAGAGACCATGGAATATGACAGGAATTTATACCAGGGACTGATTGTGTTCATTTCAAATAGAAGTGACCTATGGGAAAAAGGATTTATTGAAAGGTAATGACATTTGCTGCTAGTTCAGAACTGGAGGGAGCTACAGGGTCACTCACTTCAGTGGAAGGGGCAAAAGGTTTAAAATGGATGAAGTAGATTAAGAACATAATGTTCAGATACCTGTTTTTCCACTTGAAGCATAGAAAATTCTAGTAAAAGAACTGGGAAAATAAAACCCAAACAAAACCACCAAAGGCACAGCCAAAGGGGTAGAATGTATAACAATATCTTTAAAACTGCTAAATGAAACCAAAATGGATATGACAAATCTTAAAAAAAAAAACCATTCTGCAATATTTTCAGCAACCAAGTAAATAAGTCACTTACTGCTCTCATTTTTAAGTGCAAAAACAGTACTGGAGATAATCAGCTGGAGAGAAAAGGAGCTTTCTTGGTCTCTTGTATGTGTACACCATTTTATAAATGTAAATTTCATATAAATGTATAATTTTCATGAATGGACATTCAGAATTAAATGTATTTTTTAGATTCCAGAATCAGGGGTGGTAATTTCCCCTTGAGAAAGAAGATGTACTCAGAATGGATAAATCTTATTGTTGAATATCTCCAGATTGAGAGCACTGAGGATGATCGAGTTATTTTTCCATCATGATTGCTTGATTCAATTTGTTTCCTGAAGATTTGAGGATGCCCCTATTGAAATTTCTGGGAATTGTTAATTCTGAAGTCTTAACTCTTTCCTTCCAAAACAGGGAGGTTTTAGAACATTGTGCTTGCATGTATCTAGCTTGTATGCTTTTATCTATTCTTTTTAAAAAAATACAGAACACTGTTGATTTTTAGGAATTTCATCAGTGAAAAAATATGTGGAGTGGGTTTGTGTTAGGGGTTTTTTTGTTTTCGTTTGTGTTTTTGTGTGGGTTTTTTTTTTTTTTTTTAGGATACCTTTTCTTTCCAGATTCCTTCTCTTTTGAGATACTTTTTAATTTATTTTTCTACTGTCAAGCTGCTCTTAAGAAATTACCAAAAAATCTAGAGTGTAAAGGTTGTGTTTTGGAAGGCAGTGTTTCAACCACTGAAACAATGGTGAATGACCTCGTTTTTTGTAGTCTTCCATAATTTTCTAAATGAGTCTGTATGTGGTTATGACCTTATTAAATCAGTGCAATCATAATCTGAATAATTTACTAGTATGAGGTAATTATAAGAGTACTTTTTAAAAAAAATAATTTAGTTTTACCTCTACTTCGAACTGCTTGGAGTCTTTAAAATAAATTTCATGGTTCAGTAATTTGAGAAATCATAAAAATTATCGCAATTAAAGAAGTGGTTAACAATGTCTATCTTGTGTAGTTGCATTACGGAAACCAAAGTAATTCCTGTTTTAATTGTAGAAGTGTTAAATTTAAGTGGTGGCAGGGCAAATGGCTCATGTAGGGATTACTGATGGGATGAGACAGTGGAGCTGCCTGGCTGCAGGAGTATTTTCAGTGTTATTGATGCAGGGGACTGGGGCTGGCACAATTTTTGGTGGCTGCTCTGGGCATCTCTGGGCTCACAGGCTCAGATCCCAGGGGCTCTGGCACTTCACAACAGGCTCTGCCAACCTGCTGGTGATCAGAATGAACCTCTCTGTGTCACCAAAACTGCAGGAAAAACAAAAACCCTCCAACACCCAACAACATTTTTAGTGTTAGAGAATTGAGGAATTGCTTTATTCCAGCCAGGATGTGCAACAGAAATTATTTCATCCATGCATAGCCTGGGTTGCGTAGAGAAAATCATTCCATGACAGACAAATTTTACTAGATATTTCCCAGACTTTATAGAGTCAAAATAGAAATTCACTGGTTCAATGTTCATTGGTCCCAATTTACACTGTTCCGTATTTGGTTTCCTCTTGATTATGGATTTCTTCACCTCTGATGCTAATGTTCTCCTTCCTTGGTTCTCTCATCTCTCCTTTCCAGACCAGGTGTCTCTGACCATGCCAGAGGTGGTGTTTGGAGTTGATGGTCATTATATTTGTGTATCTTCTGTGCTACTCCCACTCTCTTAAGATGTCAGCTCATCACTCCTTGAGTGAGGAAACAGTCCTTAAAAAGAAACTTCAATTCCATTCCCCCAAAAGTGAACAAGACAGACTAAAGTTAACAAAACAAAATTAAAAAAAAATAAAAATACATTTTATATCATTTTCCTACATCTGGAGCACCAGAGCAGTGTAATTCAGCACCAAGGTCAGCTCTGTAAAGTTCATGAGAAACAAAGGAAAATGAGCACCATGTGATGCAAAATCCTCTTTATTCCTGGATGATTTAGGGCTGCACACACCAGGTGCAGAGAAGTCACTGTTCTGAAGGGGAGTCACCTCAAGTGCAGAGTTTCCAATAGAATAGAAGAGCTCTGAGCTACCCAGTTAATTTGCTCAGAGCAGCCTCTGGACATTTACCTTTACCAGCTCTGATAGCACAGCCATCCTTGTCCACAGCACAGAACAAATTTTAAACAAACAACCCAAAAACTATTTCAAAAAGGCAGAATTTCTCTTTGAATGGTGAGCTGTCCCAGGAGAGTGAGCTGCAGAAAGTAACCATACAGTATTATTTAACCAAGGGAACAACACGGGGAGGAAGGCAGGGAAAAAATAGGAAAAAATACAGGGCAGCTGCAGAAAGAGTTAAGCCATTTTTCTATTTACATGGTTTATTTCACAAGTGTCTGACTCATTGGGCATAACCAGCACAGTTAAATTACAAAATTACTATTTGGTTCTTTTTTATTGACTACAATTCAAAGCTGCTTCAAGCCTCCCAAATTTAATCCCCCCAGCTCTTTGCCAAGAACATTACCTTTTATTTTCAGCGTTAAACTGTGTAAGATACCCCTAAGGCTACATGTGAGCTCACCCTCCACGATAGGAGCTAACAGAGTGTATCAATTGCTCATGATTTCCTATTCTCCTGTAAATTGGGAGAGGCGGGAGAGGCACTGGAATGCGAATTTTGTGCTGTCAGCAGTTCCTCTGCAGGCTCCAGTGCATGGCAAGGGAATTAATTGTGGGATGTTTGCAGCTCTTCACTCGGAGCTGCCGTTTAGCAGCCTGTCAAAACTCAAATAATCAGCCCGGTGTGTGTATTTTGATATGCTTACTTTACTTTAACTGTTGGGATCCTCTTACTCCTGCCCCTGCTTGGTTCCAGTGAAGTTCAGAAGCTGCCAGGAGACAGCAGGGACAAAAATTCCTTGTCACAGACACCATGCAGCCTCTTGGTGACAGTTTCTGAGCCTTTGGCTCCTGGAAAATTCATTGGGTTAGAAGAAGCAGAGATCTTTATGAGCATATATCAGGTGTTTGTCCCCATTATGCTCCATCTCCTATTCTCAGATGAGAATTTCTTATAAATTCTCAGATGAGAATTTCTTATAAATGGATTGCAGGTGTGAAATATTTCCTTTTTGCTTAATAATTTTGCCTAATTGCTTAATTACAGGATTTTTTATTTATGGAAATTACTGCTGAATTTATGCTATAAATTATAACATGTGCCTTCTCAGTTATATTTTGAAAGGTAAATATGGAACCTATTTTTAATGGAATTATATTTTAAAATGCTTCTGCCAATGTTGAGAAATTGGTGTTTAACAAGAAAGACTGGGTGTGAAATGGTTTAGTTGATAAGGTGGTGTTAGGTCACTAACACAGGTTAGACACTCAGATTGGACTTGATGATCTGCAAGGCCTTTTCTAACCTTGTTGATTCTGTGATTCTGTAAAAACAGTCAAATGAAAATATTTCAAATATTGCAAAATCTAGCAATTTCTCTTTTTGTTGTATTTTATAAAAGAAACTGTAATTTTGAGCTGCTTCTTCCCCCAAATTTTCTTCTATTTCAATCACTACTATAGACACTCTTTTCCGATATGGCCCACAAGACAGTTATGGACTTTCCCTATTCTAATGGTTTAAAAGATAGTTTTTCCTTTAATTTTTTATATCATTTTGAGTTCAAGAGGGAGGTCAGGCTGAGAATAAGATAATGAGAAAACACATGTATGAATATATTCAAGCAGTTGCACATTTTAGTGTTTTCTATCCCATCAATAATATATTTATTTCCTATGGTGTGTGTGTGGGTGATGTAGAATTAACAGCAGCAGAATTATTGAAAACTTCATGCTTGCTCACCAGCTTTTGCAATTGCTAAATCTGATTTGTTTTCAAAGCGAAGTTTTTTTGTAGAGGAAAGACAGAGTGTAAGGGACCAAAGTATTGCAAAAGTAGCTTTGCAGAGAGTATGTGAGCAGTGATAGGGATTTATGAAAAAAATATGGATATTGATCTAGTACCTATATCCAAGTGTGACAGACAAAAACTCTGTAACAGTTTAAAGTTAACAAGTGTGTGTTTATTATGGGATAGCTCCCAAATACACACCACAATTTACAGGTGATCACAGAGTCCTTTTATTTTTACAAGAATTGAATACACAAAATACAAGCGCATATTCATAACCTTGGTACATCCCATTCTCTGCTTCGTAGGGTGATTAGTTCAAAAGTTATTAAGCGTGTGCAGTTTGTTCCTTGAAATGGGGAGGGGTCCAAGATGAGCAAGTAAATGACGTCTTCCTCATTCTGACCTTTCTACCTTTTCAATGCAAATATGACAAATGAACCCTTGGTAAAACTCCCATTCCCATCCTCAATCGGTTTCAGAACAGGGGAGGCCACAATTGTCTTATGTTCCTAAAAGCCATTTATCAGTTTCTATATTCTTCATTACAAACCCAGCTAACCAAACATTGTGTTGACAAGCCATCAGTTATTAGTTAACTACTAACTCTTAACGTCAAGGCCCAGCCATTTATTTTGACTAACTCCAACAAAGCTTAACTCTAACTAAAATCTTAGCTCCTCTAAAATTTCTAAATTCCTTAAAGTTTATGTCTCAATAGTAGCTTGAGTGTAGATATGAAGGAATGTGCATTTGTGTGTGTGTATATATACACACATACATATACATATATACACACACATATATACATACATATATAAGCACATATATACCCATATATATACATATATACATGTATGTATATATACATGTGTATATATATGTATATATGTTTATGAATTTATATATCACCATTGCAACTGAATGACCCAGTAATTCTATGAGGGTGGGCAGGCCCTGGCACAGGGTGCCCAGAGCAGCTGTGGCTGCCCCTGGATCCCTGGCAGTGCCCAAGACCAGGCTGGACAGGGCTGGGAGCAGCCTGGGACAGTGGGAGGTGTCCCTGCCCATGGTAGGAGTTCCCCATATTTGCTATAAAACTGACTTTCCTATTTAATTTTGTTATCAAACTCTCCTCTCCTATTTAATTTTGTTATCAAACTCACCTCTCCTTCTTAATTTTGGCCATATATGTTTTAGGAGAGTTCTTTGATTTGTTTTAAGGGATTTTTGTGTGGGTTTTTTTAGCAGCCATAAAATTTGCTTCTCATCCTGACAACAACAGTTCACAAGTGATGCTTGCTAACTTTGCAAGAGCTAATGAGGGTGCGTGAATCACCAAGGTGAAGGTAAAGTGCACAAATAGCAAGGTGTTTGCTGCCAGCTGAAGTTATTGTGTCTGCAGCTGGTGGAGTTTTTCCAGAGAGAATCATAAATAAGTAAAGCTGTGTACTGCGTCTCAGCAATAATCATGGATTTCTTAGTAAAAATTGAGATTCAAATTAGAGGTTGATACATGACAGTGGCTTCAGTACTGCTGTTTGTTGGAGAATGGATAAAATGGCCTTTGTTGTGATTATTAAATATATATATATTTATATATATAAATAAGGTTTCTGTTCTTGGGGTTTTATGACATTCTTAAAAAAAGTAATAAAAAAAAATCTCAAAGCCTTACTGCAGGAAAAAGCCCCAAAGTAAATCAACAGGGGGGAAAAGGAAATGAGATTGTGTGATTCAGAGGCTGATCTCCAGAAATCTGAGACTATTTTCCAGTTCTGATTGTAAGTCTTGTCTAAGTTAGGAAATTGGTTTCTCACCCAAATCAGAGGATGGCTCCAGTGTACAATTTGACCCTGGCAGAGATGTGCACAGTACAGTCTCTCTGTGTAAAGGGATCACTCCTTTCTCTGGACAGGCCTTCAAGAGAACAGGTGTCTTTTAAATATTAAATTTCATCACACAATTTGTATTGTCTTTAAAGACTTTGGTAGCTTTGAATTAAGGAGATGTGAAATTTATTGACCAGAAGAACTAATTTGATACAATTTATATAATATTTTGAGAAATGCTGTTTGGTTGTTGGCTACAAAGCAATGTAAACAAGTATTTAAATTGTGTAGGGGGCTGACTTGTTTTAACATTCTGTGAATCTTCAG
Source organism: Arremon brunneinucha (assembly GCA_035583215.1). Classification (NCBI taxonomy): domain Eukaryota; kingdom Metazoa; phylum Chordata; class Aves; order Passeriformes; family Passerellidae; genus Arremon; species Arremon brunneinucha. The sequence goes on from JAWWEX010000047.1 coordinate 4,074,580, forward strand.
AGTCTCTCATCTCTATTTGTTAAATCCTGTAAGAATGAAACCCCAAACCAAGTGTTATACCCAGATGCCATAGGTAGTACTTGTCTCTCATTATTTAACAGATAATCCCAAATTATAAGGTTGTCATTTTCAACCATGTTTCTTGTCACTATATTGTTTAATCATTTCTTTTCCAATCTCCCTTGATTTGGAAAGACACAATGAGAATTTAGAGATTTACTCTTTGAAGAAAGGAATGCTGAGGAGGCTGTGTTGGTGCCTCACAGTGCCAAATGGAGTCAGTGCACGCAGAAATATCACAGCTATCAGGTACCTCATGTGCTGCCAGCATTCCACTCAGTCCCAAACTTCAAACTGCTTTGTCTCTCAATTTCATTAGAAACCACTCCTTGCTTGAAATATTTATAACTGGATAAATTATCCCTGAAGTTTGTTACTGAGCAGCTGAAGCTCTGTCACTGAGCATCCTTGCTGACTGTGGCTGGTTTTGATACCCTTTGGTGCTGAGCATGTTGCCAGTTGGGCTGAGAAATTTGTGGTGGTTCAGTGACCTGCAGCACTGGGGGCCAGGTGTTCATGGAACTCCAGTCCTGAAATGAGGAGTGGACTCAGATCCTGATGCATGAAAATCCAGATTAATTAGAACTCCTAAGCCAAGGTCTTCTGCCCAAAGACTCTCCTTAAGAGCTCTCTGGAGGTTAACAGAATAATAAAGAGTAAATATTTGTCTGTCTCTACCCTTGCCAAATGAAATATAAACTTTATTAGGCTCTTAAAAGTAAAGGGATATGAGCTGCAATTTGTACACTTTTGTTTGGTGATAAGATTAGTGATCATTGGGATAAATGAATAGCAACAGATGACAGACTTCCTGTCAAGACTGATGCATTTGAGGTATTAGAGTTTCCTTGGTGTGGTTTGAAGTCTCCTCTTGCTTCAAAAGAGTGATGATGCCAGTGCCTGAAAGCTGTCAGATGGCCACTGTTGTCTTTTTTTGGACTGGTAGATGATCTTCTACACAAAAAGATTAGAAGAAGTCATATCTCTGGTAGAGTGAACTGGGAGGGAATAGTGTCCAAATGGTTGGAGTTTAAACTGATAATTATTAGCTCACACCACTGAGGTTACCTTGTGCTTCACTCTGATGTTTGTAAGAGTTTAAGAATGATAAAGTGACTGGATGCACCACTGCCAAACCAGCCTTCAAACCTGGGCAAGACTGGGCTTTTTGGACTTGTTAAAGTATGGGGAAGAGAAATAGTAAGAAAAATAGAAAAGATGAGGGGGCACTGTGTGGGTAAATACAGACATAAAATTAAGACCAGAGGAAAAAGAAGGTGTGAGAAAATATCCTGTCTTAAATGTTGGCATGCCAGAAAATGACTTGGAGAACAATAAAAGAAACTGCTTCCTTCTTTTTCTCAAGAAACAAGAGTGCCAGCCTTTTAAACGACATCAACAGCAGAAAAGAAATAATCTCTAAAGCAAGGACTCATACCCTAAGCTTAGCAAAAGGAAATTGTATTAATTCATTACAGAGGTGTAATTTAAAGTAAAAAAACTTTCGTCAATCTTGGCTTTGTCACTGCCACATGTGCTGCAATAATCTAAACTTGTATTACACAAATATTCCAGAAGGGCATCACTATTATTTGAAAATATCTAAAGCAGATAATCCATCATTTTTTAAAGTTTAGTTCAGTATTTAAATAGACATTTAGTGATATGAACAATTACCAGTTCACAGATTCTTTCTGTGCTCTAGTTAATTGTGTAAAAGGGAGCTCATTAAAGGAAATAACTCTGAACTAGTTTGTCTGAAGAAATGAGGTTGCACCAGGGATCAAATCCAAGAGAGGAAAAAAAAGTACTACAATCAATGATGGGCACAAAGAATAATCCATTTTGACTTTCCATTCCCAGTTTGAGGTTGAGCTCAAAGTTGAAACAACTTTGAGTGTACCAACGCTTTTGATAAAAAAGTCTTAAAAATAAATATGATGCATCAGGATATGGAGGGCATTGTTTTGATTTTAGAGGATGATTCTGTGAGTTGAGCTAAGTTAGGAGATGATTTGTTGGGAAATGATTTTTCATTTTCCAGTCAGAAAAATGAAATATCATTGAAGCACCTCCTCACCTTAGCACAGGAAGCAGCTTGTAGCCTAGAATTTTGAATTATACTCATGCACTGCAGAAAGCCATGCAGTTTAAGGCTGGACTCCCATCCCTGTAAGATAAACAAGACCTAAAGGTGTGTTGCAGAGTTTTCCTTGGCTGCTGAAGCACTTGAGTGGTTCTTTAGTGGCTCCAGCCCTGCAGAGCTCTCAGTGCTCATTAGCTGCTATTGATTGTGCTCAGAGCTGGGCTGCTGCACCCGGGGATGGAATCGCTGCTGACAGCTCTGCTCTGCTCCTGCCCGGGTAGTGACACTGCTGGGGCTGGAGGGGAAATAAAGTAAATGCTAGGCTTGCATTTGTAGCCTGGGGTATGGTTAAAAGTCACCTTTGTCACCAGAACAGCTTCATTTCTCTGATTGTGCTGTGATTGGAGAGCAAAGGTGGCAAAGGTTCCTCAGCAAAGCTTCCTCTGTGTTTTTGGTGGAATTATGACTTTTCACTCTCGGCTTGGAGTTTATAAATGAGGCAAAATATGCCATTAAACCTATTTATGCCATTTGTGGGTTTTCCAGTCCTTGAGTCAACACCAGCTGTGCTGCTGTGAGTGTTTCAGATTATGCAGTAAGATTATAAACACATAGATTTAACTTTGCTAACTCAGAACCTCAGACCTGCAGATCTTCACAGACAAAGCATTCTGATTTGTTAAAGTCTGAACATAACCACTATAATGAGTAGATACAATTTTAAATCATCTTGGAATATAGTTGGTAAAAATAATTTTTGACAGATTAGATTTATAGATTAGATTATTAGATTAATTACTCAGTAATTCATAACGAAATAAGAATATAAACCTAATGAGTTAATAAGTAATTTTTTTCATCTGCATAATAAATTACCTGGGGATTTTGAATAAGTAATAGAATATCAAGTTCCTTTAGTGTTGCTGAGAAAAATAACTTGCCGAGACAGGTTCTGTTTGTAGTAGGACTCACCTGAGAAATCTTTGTAATATCAAAATACAATTTGGAATTTCTCATCCACAATTTGTACACACAGGTAGGAGCAATCATCACTCAGCCACTTTGAGATGATGAGGGTTTTATTAAAAATCGAACAAGAATGTTCTTTCAATTTATTCTTTCTCTTATCAGAGTAAGTGGGGGAAAGATTAAAGTAAAAAAGGAATGTGTTAAGATGTCAATAAACTCAGACCTGTTGTTAGATGAAATCCCTGAGTTCTTTTATCAAGATCCCCCAGGGCATTAACCATCATCATGTGGGAGATCAGAGTAACTACAAAACCCCTACTCAGCTGAGTAAAACACTCTACTAAAGACTCACCAGAAAGCTTCATTAAAACATTTCTGGCAAAATAAGAGGATGAAATGACAAAATCTATCTTTAATGTTCCTTCATTAGGATTGTATATTAGTTAATCTCCTTTGAAATTATTTTTCTAACCTGTAGAATTTATATATATATATATATATATATATATTTGTGTGTGTCTATTTGTGTATTGTCCCCATATATAAATGCCAATTTCTAGCTCAAAGCCTCTGAAAACACGTAAATAATATTCCTGGGAATTCACATCTAGAAACTGTGTTTCCAGCTGTGAGCACAGTGCTAACCTCTGTTTTATGAACATGAGAAAAGCTCTTATCACATCAAATCAGAGTTTATCTCATGCTAACAGATGGGGGAACCCTGCCATAGTTCTGTGTCAGGAATTCACTGGTGTGCTATTATATGCTCAAAAAGCTATCTTCAGATATTAGGGGGGAGGATTATTTTTGTTAGGGATTCCACACAGTGTGAAGGGTTTTTTTTTGTGTTAGGATAAATGCTTTCAGTCTGCTCCTACAGAGAAGTAGATTTTTGTACAGAGGGAAAAGGAGTTTTTTCCTCAGAAGTGTTAGATCAAAATTTTCTAAAATTAGATTATTTCAATTCTGGGCTTTTGTTTGTTTTTCTTTGAAAAAAATCTTTTAGGAATAAAAGATCAAACTCCAACATTTGTCAAAGATATTGAACTTTTTAGCATTTTTTTTCTACATGATCTTTCTCAGATAGTTTCCACTTAGGATCTGCATATTTCTCTTATCATTTTTAGTTTTATGACTCTCCAATGGCATGCAAAATTAATATTCACCCATCAGAGAGCTGAGTAAGTGTACTGGCATTTATTTAGGATGCAGGTACAGAATTCTTTACTTTCAGGTAGTGGTGAGTTGAGCTTTGCTGCCTGCCAGACCCCACTGAGCCCCTCTCTTGCTCCCTCTCTGCAGCAGATGAGGAGGAGAAAAGATAAAAAATCTCATGAACCATGAGATGAACACAAAGAGATCATTTATCAGCTACCAGGGCAAAACAGGCTCAACCCAGGAAGGACTAATTGCATTTATTGTCAATTAAAAATTGAATTGGATGGTAAGAAACAAAGCCAAGAATAAAAATACCTGACCACAGCACCTTTTCTTTCCAGGCTCAACTTCACTTCTTCATTTCCAGCTCCTTCCTCTTCCCCAGCCCCAGGGGCACAGGGGGGAGGTGGAGGTGCTGTTTTGTGTCCCATATATTTATTTAAGCAGTGAATGTGAAAAATGAGGAGTTTCATATTCAGGATTGAATCATTTGAGCTCATACACTTGAGATACTTTGAACCCTTGAGCATTTATCTGACTTCAGATTCTCTTTAGTTCTTCAATGGAGACATTTCAGTCTTTAGGGGGAGGAATGTGTCATTGAGAGCCAGTGTTCCCCCACAGCAGGGCAGCAAGTAGGGATCAGCAGTGTGCTTGGAACCAAGGTCACAGCAGGGAAACGCTGCTAATTCCAGTTCTCACTTTCATGGCTGTATTTTTGAGACCATTATGGGAATTCCTTGATAGGACTTCCTTTAATTTCTGTGACCGTGTTCACAGGGGTCTGAGGATGAGGGAAGAGACGAGGATCTGACTCCGTGTTTTAGAAGGCTTGATTTATTATTTTATGATATATATTACATTAAAACTCTACAAAAGAATAGAAGAAAGGATTTCATCAGAAGGCTGGCTAAGAATAGAAAAAGAAAGAATGATAACAAAGGCTGTGCTGTGATTGGCCATTAATTACAAACAACCACATGAGACCAATCACAGATGCACCTGTTGCATTTCACAGCAGCAGATAATCATTGCTTACATTTTGTTGCTGAGGCCTCTCAGCTTCTCAGGAGCAAAAATCCTAAGGAAAGGATTTTTTATAAAAGACGTCTATGACAAATTTCCATATTACTTTTCTTTTTTTTTTAAAAAGAAAAACCATTATTGGAAAGAGTAAAATCTCTTCCAGTCTAATCCAAAACACTCCTCCCTACTTCCTTTTTACTTTTTTTTTCCAAGCAGCAGCAAAGAAAGCTGAATGAGGGCAGACTAGCTGAGGAATATTTCTCCCACATTAAATTGTATGATTATCGTTCTCCTTCATCATCACTGATAAGAAAAATGTTTCTTGGAACTTGAAGTGTGACTTGAGATGGCAGTGATAAAGCATCCAACATGACTGAATTTTTATTATTTCACCTGTTCAAAGTTTAATTTAAAGCCTATGACTATCTTAAGGTTTTTTTACAACACCTCTTTATCTGGGTGTATTTTTAAACTCTCTGAAATGTAAAACTCTTGATAGATTATATGGTGGAGATGAATCTCTTGAATCACATACATGGTGTACTACATCTTTTATGTAACTTGAAATAATGAATGTAAGGTTGGCTGTGACAGATTTTTACTTCACATATCAATAACAAGTCTCATAATGTAACATTTTAGAAAGGAAGAAAATGAAATAGTGTGAATATTATTATGGGAGTTTTTATACAGCACAATTTAATTATTTGCTTCAGTAATGCTAGTTAAATAATTATTTCAATGTGGAAAGCCCTCACAATCCCATCCCTTCAAAAACGAAATGGTTTCATTAGTGGTAACTAATTTACAAGGCAATTTCAAAGTCTCAGGATTCCTTGTCTGTCTGAGATTTACAAAGGCCCTGGCTAGGAGAGATGAATTATAACTCATTAAAAGGAGAGCATGCTTTTGGTATCTTTATTTTCTGTGCTCACCCTCCCTGCTGTGAGCAGCCCTGTCTGCTCCTTGCCCTGCTTGGGCAGACACTGAAGGGGCTCCAGAGCACCTGGGGAGTCTCCAGCAGCCCCTCCTGCTTTGGAGGACAGCCTGGAACGGGCTGGGCTGGGCTGGTTTTTAATGTCCTAGAATAGTTTATATTCCAAAACACCTTCCATGCAGAGAAAACCCAGCTTGCTGTTTGGGTCTTTTTTTTTTCTTTTTTTTTAATCCTAGGAAGATAATTTTCTTTTTATTTTTCCTACCCCAGAGACTGATTCTGGCCTTGGGTTTAAATGTGTTTCTTCCTGAAGAGAATGAATATTCTTTTTGGAGAGTCTGGCTATATTTCTGGCCTCAGGTCTAACTTTATTTATATCATTAATTATTTCATCCTTTAGAAGGGATCTCAAGTCAAATTTCTGACTACTTCAACAGCTTTCTTTTTGTAACTTATAAACCAGAGAGAGTAACCCTGGTATTTCTGTTTCAATGTCCAAGTCCAGCTCTGCAATTTTGTCTGCACTTTTAAGCAGACATTTAGTTCTGCTGCTCTCAGCACAAATGTGGTGACCTTTAATCCCTTTTGAATCCCCAAATCCTTTACTGTGCTTCACCAAAAGGGGAAAAGACCCTAAAACAAATTTAGTTTCATCTTTTAAGATGTTCAGTTCTTAGTGGCTCTAATTCTCTGTTTGATTTGCCTTGGGAGAATATCTCCCATGGTGATGCCTCTGGATGTAGAGGGGATGAAGGATCTGTGTTGTGTTTATTGTGAGGATGGAGAGCAGCTGCACCAGGAGCATGGTGGGGAGGTGGAGCAGCTTTGCAGGAGGGGCCCTGGGGGTCCTGAACAGGAGTCAGCACCTTGGGGTCCCTGTGGGCTCTGGGATGTGCTGGGGAAGGGCTGCAGGAGGTCGGGGGAGGTGATGGTTCCACCTGCTCAGCCTGGAGTGTCCAGGCACTGTCTGAGGCTGGAACACTCTAGGGCAGAACTCACTGCAACAAAACAGAGCCAGGACTTCCCTTCTGCCCTGTCTATGCCACCAGCACTTGAAATGTGCTCTCAAACTCCTCCCTAGCTTGTGTGTACATGTGTGAATGCAAACTTGCAAAAAATTCACCATTTCCATGTTTTCAATCACACAGAATCAAATCTGTTCATTGGTTTACCAAAACAGTACTAATTACAGACTGTGAGCTGTGCCTTGGGGGTCAGCACCACAGCAGAGCAAGCAGAACACCAACAAACACCTGCATTCCACCTAGTGACTGGTGGCACATTCCCACCCAGGGATGGCACATTACCATCCTCTCATGGCATGTTCCCATCTATCCATGGCACATTCCCATCCAGTGGTGGCACATTCCCATCCAGTGGTGGCACATTCCTATCCTCTGATGGCACACTCCCACCCAGGGATGGCACATTCCCACCCAGGTGTGGCACATTCCCATCCTCTCATGGCATGTCCCCATCCATCCATGGCACATTGCCATCCTCTGATGGCAAGTTCCCATCCATCCATGGCACATTCCCATCCTATCCATGGCACATTCCCACCCTATCCAAGGCTGGCACCTGAGCCCACACCCCAGGGATGGTGGCAATCCCTGCCCACACACTCACAAACAGTTTCTCTGCATCTCCTGATAATGCAGCTGCATTATCTCAACCCACTCCCTGTTGTGATTAATTTAAGAATACTTGCACAGATGTACAAATCAACTAAAAAAGACACCACTGGAAGGATAATTTGGGTTTTTGTTGGTTCTCAAACAGCTCTTTGCTCTTGGTGTCACCATACGCAAGTGAGAAGAGTGGCAGCCCAGCAGTGAGTTTCCTTGACTTGCAGAATGGGGAATTTGTGAGCATTTCTGGCAGTTTCTTCTTGATACCAGTCCATAAAGTGTCATATTTATGTGAAGATATCCAAGGAATCTGGAACAATAATAATAATAAAGTGTCAGCTCTGTGCATGCTAATGGAAGATGACTTTTAAGTTCTTTGTGCACGCTAACTAAACATCAATATCTTTATCCCCTCAAAGTGACCAAAAGATGAATTTCAAACCCATAATGGCATTAAAATGCATCAGAAATGAAAAGAACATAAGGATTCATCATAGGTCAGAAAACAAAAGTGCTTTTAAACTATCAAGAGCACAGTATATGCTATTCTCATTTTTTTTCTAATTCAAGTTTCTGAAATATTTATTAAGGAATAATCTGCAGAATAATGAATATTGCTTTCTTGTAGAAGTACAGAATGTGTGCTATATTTCTGCTATAGCATTTTATTAAATATGCATGATGTGAGTTTGTAGTCACTTTGGGGCCAGCTACTGACTGCTCTGTGCTTTAGCAAACAATGCTGGTTCAGTTAAGGTAAAAAACCCAAACCCATTAGTTTAGTGATGGCTTCTCATCACTTAGAAAAAAACCCCAAAAACATAAAAATAAATGTAAAATTCTTTCCTTCTTTTGGTAGTTTGGTGATATTAGAAAGTTACATGTCCAATAGGATACAACTCAGTGTCAGGATGAAATATTGATTTGAATTTTGAAAATATGAAATGTTTAAGCAGAAAGGTTTGTGCTACTCTCAACAGCTGAGGTCATAATTCCTTCATAAAACAAAGGAGTGGTGAAAGTATCCAGGATATGTTCAGAAAGCATTAAAGCAAAAAAAAAGAAAATATATTGGCATTAATGAATTTTGCCACAGAATAGTAGGAGAAACTCCTTGAAACTCAGAATAAAAAGAGAAGACACAGCATCTCTGCAGATCTTTGCAGGCTGTCACAGCCCCAGTGCCTCGGCACGCGATCCCATCGCTCCTGCTGGCCCAGGCAGAACGTGTCCCCAGTGGTTTCTGGGATCCAAAATACTCCTGCAGACATGTCAGAGTGTCTGTCTCCCTCAAGTCACTCCTGCAGTCCTGTCTCGTCACAGCAAAATGCAAAAAAACCCAAAAAGATACTGCCTATTTTTAATTACCCATTGAATCGCTGGGTCTGTGGTGACTGACGGGTTGAAAATCTAAAACAAACGTTCACTTTTATTTATGATTTAAGATTTTCTTTATGTTTTCTTTTCTAAATGATAAACAGCTATAGGAAGAAAGTCACCAGCAGACTTTCTTCTGGCATTTTTAAATTACCTGGCTTTTTTAAATTAGCATAACACGCCTATAGAAAAATCTTATTAATGATGTAAATGATACAAGTAGATGCAATATCCATCTGATAAATCATCACTGCTGAGATGGGGATTTTGCTGCTGGTATGCAAGGTTCATTTCAGATGTGTGCCAGGGTATTTTTAACTGGATAATTTTGTATTGCTGAATTAGGGAAACACAATTTGACTATCTTTTTAGACTGTGCTTTTTTTCTTAACCAAATCCAGCTGTCTGTTACTGAAAATTTGAATTAATGGCCCTGGTTTATTTACATATACTGTGGGAACAATGTCATTTAAGGCTGATTACGTTAAATCACTGCGTTGCTCTTGTGACAAATGCAGTTTTTTAAAGGGGTTGCTTCTATCAGAGCAAAGTCTTCCCTCATTGTTATTATTCAAGGCACCACTCAAATTGCATTCATAAATATCCAGCTGTAAGAACTCCAGCATCAAGGTGTGATATATAGGTAAGAACAGCTTCTGAAAATGGCTTGTAGCTGGTATCTAAACTTTGCTATAAATAATGCTCTCAACTGTACTTCCCCCCACAATCTTTACAGCACTAACTGGGAATTTCTGCATTTCCCACCCATTTTAAAGAACTTTGCAGTCTCTTCTCTGTTCTTTCTATAAGCAGGACTCACAAAAGGAAAATAGGAATTCAAATATAGTCCAAATCTTTAGCTTTCAAATAGTGTAAGGAAATCTTGACTTCTAAAAAATAATTCTTAGCTGAGACACACTGCGAGAGTGGAGAGACCCTTAAGAATTAATAATATTTATAAGATTATTAATAAAGGGGATGGGAGGTTTGCTTGCCAGTATTGGAGCCTAGAACTGGAGTTGTTCTGGTGCAACACTGACCAGCTGAAAAGGCCATAGCAAATAAACTGATTAATTCATCCCTTGCACTGTTCTGTATTTGGCTGTTGAGAAATGGGGGTAAAATAAAGATTTTTTAGGGGTTTTTTTTTTAATGATTTTGGTTGTTAGGCTGGTTTTATCCTTTGTTTGCTTTTTTTAAAATAGGCACTAATAGGACGATAGGCGGCTTTGTATTTAGCTTTAAGTTGTCATGAAGCCTTAAAACTAAAATCAATGTCATGTTTGTTCTGAAGGAATGTAAATGGCTTATTGAACTCCCTGAGTGTGTCTTGGTTTTTATAGTAGTTCTGTGTTCATTCACTCTAAGGTCATTTAGAGTCTTTTTTCAAATTATAATAATCTGCCTTTCTAATGCTTCCTAAAAAGTGTGTGTAAATGGAGACCCCAAGTACTTTGTTATATAATGTTACTGAGATTATCACTGCTTGCTAAAATACCACTGAGAAGTTGATTTCTTGAGTAATGAATTTTCTAAGGAAAAGTTTGCAGCCAGAGAGCAGTTTTTGAAGCAGAGTTCTTAAATTTGAGATCGATTATTTCATTGTCGAGCATGCCACTTGTTGACTAAATGTGCTTTCTGTACATTGAAAAGAATGGTTCATTTTCTTCAGGACACTGCTGGTTAAAGTGCAGCACTGAGAGGCTTCAGGGAGAGCTGGGAAACTGGAACCTGAGTGAAACACTTTTGGAAAAGCGAATTTTTGTGCCTGATTTTGTTTGCTGCTTGTCAGAGATGGTTGATTCTGGGATTTACTGGTTCCAGGGGGCAGAACTGGCTCTGTTTGTAGAAATCACAGCCTCTGCTGGGTTTGCAATGTGCAGCAGAAGGAGTTTGGGTGCACAGGTAGGGCTGGGGCAGTGATGAGGGATTGATGCACCTGAGGAGACTCCCAGGCTGGTTAGGGCTTCATCCAGCACTCATGGCTTGAGAATTAAACAGGATTAAATGCAGCACATGTTGGCCTTGCGATCTCAGTGGCTGGTTAGGTTTAGTTTGTGTCCAGGTGTAAACTTTGCAGATCAATACAATGAAATCAGACCTGAGCTGGTGTCTCTGCTGTTGACTCCACAAGAGGCTGAGGAATGGATGTCAGAGGTTCTGCTTTTCTCCCTTTTTCTGCCTTTTTCTTCATGCAGAAAACAGGAGCTCTGCTGATCCTGGTAGCTCAGATACCCAGGCCAAACTTTTTGCAATACTAGACACTAATTGTTTTACCATTGGTTTGTCATTTGTGTACAAACATGCAGAGATACATCTTTAAAATTCTGTTGTACTGCAAAATATGTATAAAGCTGGATCTTAGAATGTACAGTAAGAGGCAGACATCAGCTGTAATCGAGTTTGACATCTTCTGGCATGGTTACAGGAAATCCAAATCATAAATGGGAATCCATCTTTTTTTTTGGTACTTTTGAAAGAATCAAATTCAGTTTTGTAATGTTATTTCATTAGGCTTCCTTTTCTCTTTTCAAATAATGGTTATTTTCAAATTTCAGTTCAATTTCTCTTTCTTATGAAACAATTTGGTCTCCATACATTTTCCATTTTTGTCACTTATCCCCTGTGTAAAGTATAGAGAAAATCTTAGTGCTTCATTTCTCCTTGTAAACAAGTACATTTTTTTTTCTGGTAAATGACTATTTGACACAAACAAATTACTTATTTGTGTTATCCTAATTATTACAGCAGGAAATAGGCATGACTACAAAAGAGAGAGAGAAGTTGTGTGTCACCTGTCCCCCAAGTCACTCTGTTTAATTCACAAGCAGCATTTTGTCCCAGCTCCTTTGCTTTGCCCTGCATCACTGCCTTGGGGTGACACACACCTATAAAGGTGCAGAGTTGTGTTAGGACTTGGATAAAATCCCCCACACAGAATGGCACTGCAGATGTTATGGGAGAAAAGGCCAACCATGACACTGGTGCCTAAATCTTCACCTTTGGACTCCAACACCTTTGGTCTTCTTGGAAGGATCCAGCAGGAACTCCTCAAAGAAGGAAAATGTTCCTGTGAGCTGTGACATGTGGCATCAGAAGGCTCTCACACTTGTTCCAGTTACACATTCATACATTTTAATGTTCGTTTTAAAGCTGTCTGAGCCCACATGTGGAGGAAGTGTGTCAAACAATTTCCATATATCTGCTTGCACTGATCAGAGCTGAGCTTTAGATGTTTGCCACAGATGTGTTACCCCTGCCCATCCCAAATGCTGCAGCTGTAACAAGTGAGAGTGATTATTTTGACAAGGGGAGGAGGAGTAAATAAATGCAAAAAAATAACCAGAGGAAGGAGAACAAAAAAGTTTTCAGTTGAAAACAAAATTGCCTGAAGATTTCAGTATTTTCTTTAAGTTAATTTTAAGTTTGAAAACTACTTGGAAGTTTGAAAAGGTTACTTAAAGAAGGCTCAGAACAACTGAGAACTATGAGTAAGTGCCTGTGTTCTCCATGAGATCAGCAGGCTTTTTTTTTTCCTCATGATTCAGCCACTGTTAGTGACCTCAGCCCAAAACCTGCAAAGATGCTGCCCCAACCATGATGTTTGACTGCTGGTTTTGGCCTTAAGGAGGAGGGTGTAGAACTGCCTGTAAGAGTTAGAAAGGTTATTGAAAACTTATTGGGTAGCAAAGCCGCTGTTTAGAATGAGGAACTTTCTAAATATCATCAAGTCTCGGAAAAAGAGAGAAAGGAAAGTGATGTCTGTAGCTTCCTGTACTGTGGAAATGGTGAGTGGGAGAAGGGGAAGGAAAAATTAGTGAAGTGTAGGGTCTGTCTGCATTTTCCATAAAATGATGCTGAGCTTTCAGGAGAAAAAAATATTGAAGTGAGCAGAAAGAATTTGATGAGTTTTTTAAGTACATACCAAGATGGATGTCGTGCTGGGGCGACAGGAGTGCAGAAGACAACAGTTTAAATGCTGTTATGGCCTGTTGGTGTTTTACAGTGATATCCTAAAATCAACCACAAGCTTGGCTTTCCCCAGGATTATTAGAGCTTGTTATCTTGGGAACAGAGAGAGGCAAAGTGTGAGTAGCCAGCTATTATAGAGTGACCATTTACTTAGAGGAAAAATGCACAGTACAAGCAGAGTAACTTTGCAAAGTGGCTCCTAGTGCCATCTGAAATACTGAATGCTACCATTTAGTTTCTATGAAACTATAAAGACAACTTTGGCCAAGTTCCTGCTTTTACAAATTGATGTTTCTGTACTTCATTCAGCAAAGTGATAGCAGTTTTAGCATACAGCAAATTGGATGGAGATGTGATTCCTTTGTCTTCACAGTGCTCTCTTACACTTGCATTAGTAATCATTATAACACAGTTATTGCTCAGCTCTTTTTCCCCTGCTAAAGTAAAACAAAAGCAGTTTATCTCCTTGATGCATTTTACAGGATGAATATAGAGTGAATCTCTCCCATAAAAGTGCTGTTGGGTTGACAGCGTTGTGAAATGAAGTTCTCTGCCCAAATTAATGTGGCCTATATAAAAGTACAGGAGTCTCAGATATTGTTTAGCTCATGAAGGTTAATCTGCTCAGCTCCTGTGTTTTGCAGTCCTTGTTCCATCACTTTTTGGATGGCCTGTTGAGAGTACTAATAAATACACATTTAAAAAATATTGCACACACAGATGAAAACAAAATTAACTCCAGTGATCCCACATAGCATGGGGCAAGATTCTTTGCAAGTCAAACTTCCAGAGAACCATTTTGCCTTGATGGATTTTTATTCTTTTGGTGTGGATTGGATCCCAGCTGCACCACCTAAAGGTCTTTAGATGTTATTTTTGCACCTCCACAGTGGCTGAGTTGGGGTATAAAAACCCACCCAGCAGCAGGTAAAGAATGGGGAAGGCAGAACTGCCCTGCCACCCATTCTGTTGGGGAACAGTTTATCCTCTCAGAAGCTCTACATCTCACTGCTTTCCTTTTGTAATGCTGTATTTCTTGTAATTCATTGGAAAAGAAGTAAAACTTTGTTTTCTTAGAAATCTCAGTCAGGTATTTAGGTATCAGCAGCATGGTTTTGTTACATTTTTAGTTTTTATTGAGAATTATAAGATAAAATGTAGTCACTTCAATTTGATTGCTGATTTTTATCACCCTGCCCCATTTTGTCTTGTCCATCTGCAGGCCATTGTGCTTTTACCTTTCTTCTGAGAAAACACTTGTAAATCCATTCCATTTACTCAATAGATTGGGAAAAATCGCAAAAAAAACAACAGGAAAACAAAAAAATAAACCCCCAAAAGCCCAAACCCAGGCAAAACAACACATCTTTTCTGCTGGCCAAAAAGCACTGTAAGGACTGCTGTGAAATTCTGAGTTGAATTATAAGAGCACTTGATCTGATTCCATGTTGGGTTTGAGCATAAACAAATTAGAGCTGTTAATTTTGTGAGAAGTTCCTTCTAGATTAGGCTTTACCTTGAACTCCCACTATCATATTCCCTAGGACAACAGAACAATAATTTGTTGTATAAACAATAGCAGTAGGGACTTGGTCTCTCTGGATACCCCCATCTGGCAGAGGAATCTGGTTGTTAGCATATCAAAAGACCTGGTGAATTTCTTCAGTTTACACAGACTTAAATTAACAGAACTCTGTAAAACTTTCTATCATTTCTAGGTTTTTTTTCACTAAAATCAGGAATTCTGTAATATTTATGAGATGGTTTTATTTTCACTTTTACGTATTGAGAGAGAACTCTCTACCCTCCTTCTCTTTAGGTACAGAATTTTTAATTTCTTAAAAACAAAATCCCCAACTCATCTAGTCTCAAGTCCCTACTTTGTGAAGGTATGTTCCCACTGGAGACAGAATTTTGCTTTCCTGCTGCAGCTAAAAACAGTCTCAGGATCCCTCATCGTTGTTTTTTGGTTTTTTGCATTTAAAAAAAAAAAAAAAAAACAACAAAAAAACCAAAACCAAACCACATTTCTGCCAGGTTATCCATTGTCTCAAAACAGCAACAAATAACATTGTGTTCAGCATGTTAAAATCCCTGGTAATGTTCTGAAACTCTGGCTGATTTGAGGTTTATTATTATTTTGTGTAATTGAAACTTTCATAAAAGCCTGGGCTTGGGGAAGGTGTTTGTCCTTTTGGTGCCACTTTTTCTTTTGCTCAGTGTTACCTGGGAAATGAAAAGGAATATGGATCTTGGGAAGCACAGGGTTCAACTGATGTGAGTTTATTCCACTGGTATTTTTATTGCTTCTTTTTCTCCTCTCTTTTTGTTGATTTAAGTCTCTATTTTCTTGGATATATATTCTTTCTTCATTTAAAAGGATAAAACACACACAAAAAATGTTGTTGCTTTTATATACGGAAAGAAGAGGCAAAGTTTTAAATAATAATGACTTGCCAAATATTTTATTTTCATTGAAGTATCTGAGAAGGTTTTGTACAAGCACTTCTGTCTCAACAGAAAGTACATCTGCAAAAGTAGAACAACAAAAAGATTTATTGGCTGAAACAATTCCCACTGTCATGTGGTACATAAGAATTAAATATTTATTCCTACTCAGTGGGATAATAAAACTCTATTCAATTACGTTGCAGACACTAGCAAATGATTGTTGAGACCTCTAATATTGTTGCAAATGGTAAAAAATATAGTATAAACAATACATGAGAAAACATTATGGGAAAATATTCTCTAGCCCACTGAGTTTACTTCTTTGTTACAATAATTATTAAGACAGATGACAAAGCCAACAGCAGTCTGTGGTGTCAAAAATGTGAATTTCAAAGGTGTTCTGCTGTTTATGAGCCCAAAAGCTGCAATGGTTTGGGGCTGCACAGTGCAGGATGGCTGTCCCTCCTGACCCTCCTAAGCCTTCCTAGAAATTCAGAAGAGCTGGGTTTGACTTTAGCCAGATGAGTGTAACAAAATAATCTCACTTATCCCCTTTCTTGCTGAATAAAAGCCATTTGTCCTTTGGCAGTGGGGCTCTGCAGCAGGGGTGCATTTCATTTCTCACAGTGGAACTGCAGCAGGGGTGCATTTCTGAGTGAGATTCTGTAGCAGGGTTGCATTCCTCAGACTGGGGCTCTGCATAGGGTGCATTTCTGAGTGAGACTATAGCAGGGGTGCATTTCTCAGAGCACACTCTGCAGCAGGGGTGCATTTCTCACAGTGGAACTGCAGGCGGGGTGCATTTCTCAGATTGGGGCTCTGCAGCATGGTTGCATTTCTGAGTGGGGCACTGCAGCAGGGGTGCATTTCTCAGTGCATTCTGCAGCAGGGGTGCATTTCTCAGAGTGGGGCACTGCAGCAGGGGTGCATTTCTCTGAGTCCCTACAGCACGGTTGCATTTCTCACAGTGGCATTCTGCAGCAGGGGTGCATTTCTCGCAGTACACTCTGCAGCTGGGGTGCATTTCTGAGTGGGGCACTGAAGCAGGGGAGCATTTCTCAGAGTGCACACTGCAACAGAGGTGCATTTCTCACAGTGGCACTGCAGCAGGGGAGCATTTCTCACAGTGGCACTGCAGCAGGGGTGCATTTCTCACAGTGCACTCTGCAGCACGGTGGCATTTCTCACAGTAGCACTCTGCAGCAGGGATGCATTCTGAGTGTCATTCTGCAGCAGGGGTGCATTTCTCAGAGTCCCTGCAGCCAAACCTGCATGCCACAGGGACCCAGCTGGCCCCCTGTCCTGTGCTGCTGACTGTGTTGATTAGCACAGTCTGTAACTGCACAATGAGAAATCCGCACCTTTGGCAGAGCCTGTCTCCAGTCCCAAACACAAAGCAGCAGCAGAAGCAGCTTTTGTTCAGGATCTCTCCTTGTAGGTTTACAATTCCTCTTGGACTTGTTCACTGCAGGCATATCTTTGTTAGAAATCCTTCCTCTTATTTCTCCTGGGACTGTTGTGTGTACCTTTGCCAGCCCAGGAGCTGGGGCTGTGTGGTGACAATTTTGTAATTAGCTGTTCCCAGCACTAACTTGGCTTTCAGAGGGAAGAGCATTCCTAACCCTTGCTTTTTCCCCCTCATGCCATATTTCTCTCTTATCTCTTACAATGTGGTGTGCCCTTCTTTGCAAGCAGTTGTAACCATTAGTAATCAAAACCCAGCAGAGCACAGCATTTGTCAGAAATCCCATTGCTTCCAAACTGTTGCTGCAAATGAATCCATTCCTATACGAGTATGATAATTTTAAAAGCATTATCAGAAGAACTGGAATTATTTTCTCATTTTCTCCCAGCAAATGGATCCATTGATCCTTAATAAGTTCCCAGTAATTCTGTTAATTGTCATGTTTCCATTAATAAGTTTAAAAATTGGTAGGTGTGTGCATGCATCACTATGCCTCGAGTGCATCGAGCTGTTTTTAAACAGCAGTAATGAATTTTGGCTAATAGGGAAATGTTTTCATACTTCTGTTAGTCAACAGCCTAAAGTAGATGGAGAAAATGGGAAAATATCAACAGTGCCCATCGTCTGGGCAGTGTGCCAGTATTGATAACAAAATAATTAAAAGATAACAGTGTTTAAAAACAAACTGTAAGCCTGGCCAAAGAAAAAATCAAACCCAATCAGACTAGTTCTGTGCAGGGTATGCACGATGTAAGCTTGGATAATGTTGTTTGCTTTCATCCTTAGGAGCTCTGAAAGAGTCAGCACTCAAATACACATTACTTCTTGTAGGACCCTGATGATTCTTAATTTTCAATTAGCATATAGAAGAACTGTGGTGTGTCTTTTTTAAACTTTGTGTTAAATGAGAATAAAGTAAGGGAAATTCTCTAAGTCAGGACTGTTTTGCCTGCAACACATAGTCTTTTCAGGATATCTGAGTAACAAACTGCCACAAAATTATGAAGGTTGGGTATTTTTTCCATAGAAATGGCTCACTTCACATCAGTGTTTAAAGGAGAGGAGGATGTTTAAGGGAGAGAAATGAGACCATGTTTAAGAGATTGACATGACGCAAGAGAAGCATTTGTCATTAATTCAGCTTAGCATATATCTAAGAAGACTTGGAGTGTAATATTTGATTATTTTGCCTTAACAATGGAATGTTCTTCCCTAGGTTAGGAACATTTCAGCCGCCTTTAAAGTGCAGCCTCCTCAGTGCTGCAGCTCTTCCATAACAAACAAAAACGCTGCAAAACCCTGGAGATCAGAAGTGCTTATCAGACACTTTCAAGCAATCTGCCTTTAGAAAATTAAAAAAGTTAGAATTCCTCAGGAACCCATTGCCTGTCAGCATCTGGCTGGGCCCTGCAATGCTTTGCCAGTGGTGACCCCGAGCCTGCTAATTGTTCTGGGTTTGTTTTGCGAATTGTGAAAGCTCCCCAGTCCCACCTGCGGGGAGGCTGTTCCAGAGAGCAGCATTTGGGATGGAGGAGCCGCTCTCAGGGTGGATGAGTAAGCACTGGTGTACATCTGTCCTCCAGCACTGCAGCCAGCACAGCCAGCTTTGGGGATTCAGGGCTTTTTTATGTGCTGAGGTGAGAAACTTTGGTCCACTCTCTGTCATGAGCATGGCTGATGAAGATCAGGGGAAAATAGCATCATTTTTCCATTTTGTTCACCAAAAGCTCAGGCCCAGTTTCTAATACTGTGTGCAAGCAAGCCTGTATTTGGACCAGCTACATAGAAAAAACAAAGCCACCTATCACAGTGAATCCAGCTCTAGAAAAGAGGAACAAACAGACATTTATCCCTTGCTTTTTTTGCCTTTTTGCTTTTCCTTTCTATCTATTCCAGTTCCCCACCCCCAATAATGAAACAAACATTTAAAGGTCTTTAACAGATGTTTTCTTATTTTGCTCAGGTGGGATGTTTCTGATGCATTAGTCTCTTTTAAGTCATTTTATTTTGGCAGCTACATTCTGCACTAATTAGCACACCAGAGAGATCTCCCAATGAGAGCACATGGGCAACCAGTGGTTAAGAATTTGGTAGCACATTGCAGAGTCCATGGACTGAAATGGGAGGCTGCAGCCTGTTTGCAATCCCTGCATGGGGCATAATTGCATTTCTGAAACACCCAGCTGTTGGTGCTCTGCATGTTTTGTTTGTGCAGCTTTAGAAGGGAAACACCAAAACCTTCATAAATTGTGAATCATGATTTTGTAGAAGTTACCCTGTGCTGGCTGACTAATGTATATATTATGTTGTGCTTGTGCTTTGTGAAAAAAAGACTGGAAGCATTTAAGTACATATTTAAATATGTGTATATGCACTTGCTGTGTGACTGAGATGCTGAGCTTTTTCTTTAACACAGCTAAAATTTTTAGAGTTTCATTTCACATGATGCTGGTGTAGAGGGAAGCAATGCAACAAAACCAATTTCAAATTTGTGCTAGAAAGCAGTTTTCTCCTGGAGCATTATGTGTGCTATCAAGCATTTATCTATAGCATTACATCTGCAGTATTTGTCTTCCAAAAAGCATAAAGTTTACTGTCACACTGAGAGCTGGAGCGTGACCACCGTGGTAGCAATCCTCACTCACAGTCCACCTGGCTGGTAGTGGGAGACACCAGAAGCAAGACTGAAACATTAATTTTTAGTTTTCATCAGAAAGATGTGTCAATATGAGAGAATGAGTGAGTGAAACAGGCTGGGGCAGGTTCAGGAAATAGCCAAAGTGGAGAAGACCCATAGTACAAAGCTGATCCCCCTCATTTGGAGTAATGAGTTTTCAAAACTGGAAAAGCTCAGCAAAGCATTCCCCTTCTACAGCTCCACATGCATGTTTCCAGCAGTTTCTCCTGCCATGAATCTTCCCAAGTGTCTCCAGGGCTGTTTCCCCTCCTTCCCTGGGAGATGCTTCCCTTTGTGTCCATTCCTGAGCAGGCTCCGTGTGCAGCTCAGGCAGGCAGAGGTTCTGGGCGTGCCCCTCTGTCAGAGCTGTGGGGACACACCTGGGACAGGCTGGGGGACCCTGCCAGGGGTTTGCTAACTGATGGTGCCCATCAGCGAATTCAGCACTTGTGCAAGGGCTAATGGTGTGCTCACATGGGAGCTAACAGGGGACTCACACTCGAACTGCTTGGGTGTCGCAGACATCTTTTCATTAAACATCCTTTCTTGAGATTTTTTCTCTTCTGAGAAGGTGAAGCCTCAGAAACAAAATGTAAACAATGGTTAACTGCTGCTGTGGAATGCATCAAGTAGATTTTTGATTGGCCCATCTTAGATGTTTATAGTTAATGGCCAATCAAGTCCGAGCTATCTCGGACAGAGTCTGAGAGAGCTGCCTTTTGTTATCATTCTTTACTATTCTATTCTTAGCTAGCCTTCTGAGAAGAAACCTTTCCTTCTATTCTTTTTAGTTAGTTATAAGTAATATATATATCATAAAATAATAAACCAAGCCTTCTGAACATAGAGTCAACATTCTTGTCTCTTCCCTCACCTGAAGACTCCTGTGACTGCTGTCACACTCATGTCAATTCATCAGATGGTCACGCATGCATGTGGGAAACCACGCAATTCATGCCCATGGCAATCATTGCTTTAGTTCCTCTTATTTTTCCTCAGAACTGAAATACCTCCCAAATTTGGCCTAGGCAGCTTTAGAACGGATACACCAAAACCTTTGTAAATTGTTGTGAATTATGATTTTGTAGAAGTTACCCTGTGCTGGCTGACTAATGTATATATTATGTTGTACTTGTGCTTTGTGAAGAAAAGACTAGAAGCATTTAAGTGCATATTTAAATATGTGTGTCTGCACTTGCTGTATGACTGAGATTCTGAGCGTTTTCTTTAACACAGGTAAAATTTTTAGAGTTTCGTTTTACATGATGCTGGTGTAGAGGAAAGCAATAGAACAAAACCAATTGCAAATTTGTGCTAGAAAGCACCATGGGATTCTAGTTCTGTATATGTGTACATGAATGCTGGTTTGTATCCAAGAGCACTGAACATGAGACTGGGCTTTCTGCCTGCCAGAACGAAGCTCAGGTTTGGGTTTGTCAGGTTCTGTCCTACCTGAGAGTGGCTTACTGTTCACCTGCCTGACCAAACCCCAGTAAGGGGGTATAATTAAATATATAAATGATTATATAAATATAATTATATAATTATATGAATGATTATATAAATACAATTATATAAATATATAGTTAATTATATCACTCACTGTCAGAATGATTAAGGACAGTTCTGCTTCTATCCTTTGAAGGAATTAAGGTTTCTGTTTGTTTTCATGGTTGCAGCCTCTGAAGTGAGAGTCTGAACCAGGAAATGTGCAACAATATATGAAACAAAAGCTTTCCTTTCACTTGTTTTTTGTCAGTGCATAATGGAGTTTTCAGAAGCCTTACTGGAAGAGTAGAATTATAGAATTACTAAAAAACCATTAAGTTTTAACATAGGAATTTCAATGGCATCAGCAGTCAGTCTGTCCAGCTGTTTGCCTTTTGACACAAAGCAATTGCTGTTTATAGATTAATATACATAGCAAAAGTAGCACAATCCTTCTGCAGGAAAAGTAACTCCCTTGTCTTCTTAGAAATTCATTACTGATTTGGCAGGAGGATTTTTACTTTTTCTAGGTTCTTTGATCCAAAGATTTACGTGACTGCAACCTTGAATGCCATTAGACCAGAGCACAGCCATCACTTTGCCATGTTTGAATCAGTTCTATGCAGAGATCAGTTTTTAATTAGATTAGAGAAATCTGAAAGAACCTGAGCCAAATCATGATGTATCTGAACTGCAGTATAAAAGCAAAATTAAGTTCAGTACAGTTTTGTTGGTAGCACTTCATTGACTGTAAGGTGTACCTGAGGTGTTTGAACTTCAAGATTGAATTCAGTAAACTGTTCAGTAGAAAGTCCTTTATAATCTGGGAAAGATTTTAAATCCCATCATTTAGTTATTCTTTTTACTCAGTGGAATGTGAGGAATTCTGCTCGCTATTCTGATCCTCTGCTTGAATACACCAAGAGACTTTTTTTTGGTTTTTTTTTTTGGTGCACCTTTTAGCTATAAATCAGTGCCCTTTCATACTAGTCCTTTGATGTATACTCAGTAAAAGATGCAGGGGAACAAGTTTGTCTTTATTAATCATGGTGGAAACAGAGAAGCTTTCCACCCCAGTGATGAGATTTGTGTAACTAAAAGACAGCAGGAGCATTCTCACTCTGCAGCTCCCAACACTCTCCAGAGTCACTTCATACATCAGTGTCAACCTTGAACTGCTCTCTCCAGGGACAGTATAATTATCTTCATGAAGTGCAAATGGATGCTGTTTGTGAAGTGGCAAAATTGAATCTCAGTTTTGCAGCAATTCTTCCTGTTCTCTTGCAGCCTGCTCTCCCACTTGATCAATAATTTGTTTCCATCTGGACACTGTCCTGGTCAGGCAGCTCTGGGTGTCCCTGCTGGAGCTGTGGGGCTCCAGGAGGTCCCTTCCAGCCTCACCACTGTGTGAGTGATGGAGCATCTCTGGGCTGGAAAGGATCTTTCAGGCTGTGCAGTGGGTTTGTAATATTACATCTGCACAATAGAGGAAGGTGCAGGGGGTTTCCATCATTAACAGAATGCTCATTAAGTGATTGCTGGGTTTTTACTGTGTTGATGGTGATACAGACTGTGGCAGTCAGCTGACAGCAGAGCTGCTGGGCAGATTCTGCTGCTACCTGCTGTAGGAAATGGCCAGCTGAAGGAATAGAAATACTAAATTGTCTTGGTTTGAATGGACAGGTGTCTGCTAAGGAGGGCAGGAACCTCTCTTGAAATGGAAAATGTAAACCCCCTCCCTCTGAATTATTATAATTTTGAAATTAAGGGGCTCTCAGGCAAAGATATGGGA
>JAWWEX010000047.1:4098293-4121498 GCA_035583215.1 Arremon brunneinucha
CCATGGGATGCTGGAATTGGATCAGCCCTGCAGGGACACTCAGTGGCCATGGACAGCAGAGATCTCCTGGAGGGAGGATGGGTGTGGGAGAGATAAAGAAAAAACTGCCCCAAGAACAGCAGAGAACTGCCCCAGCTCTGACAGATGGGAATAGAACACACACCCCCAAACCACATCTTGCATTTACAACCTAAGACATAAATCTAAAACTGGACACATTTGCTGTTTCAACTATTCAATTATGCTCTTTATCACATGAATCCCTTTAACAGTGAGGTTCATTAGTGTAGGCTTCACCTTCCTCCTGCATTTCCTGGATGATGGAGATAATGGGATTGATTCTGAAATTATTGAAGTGTTGGTGTAAGTTAGAGATGTGTCAAGTGCAGTTAATGATGTTGCATTCATGCAAGTGAAGTGAGAATCAGTAAATTGAGTATAGGGAAAAAAAGTGTGGTAGGCTGAGAGTGCAAGGTCTGAGCAGGAGGATAAATCTTGGTAGTGAGAATGTGAAATTAAAGAAATGTATCATCTGGAAGGAAGGAGCACATGAGCCAGCTCCTCTGGTTTGTTCTCACTATTGTCAGTATCTTCCACTAAGTTCTACTGAGCACTGCATATCACACCAGACTTAGAGGCATTATTTCCAAAAAAAGTATTTTAAAATATTTTTATCCTTTATATAGGGGAATTTGTATCAAGCTGGGCTTTCAAAGCTATTGGTCTCATTATTTTTTCTAGTGTTTGTTCCAAATTCCCAGTGATCTACCTTTTTATAACTGCGTATATAAACACTGAAAACACTTTTAAAAATTACATGACATTAAAAATTATTTTTAAAAAATCAGAATAGAGTTTCAAATTATGTCTGCACATCATTTTAATGCTTGCATTAAAAGCCAACCAGAATCAAGTCTTGTCAAGGTTCAGTGAATAATGACCCCACTTCCTAAGGATCATTGTTATTATTTGGTGGTTTAATTCCTTATCAGCTCTCTGTGTTAGCAGGTATTCTCATTGTCCTCTCCAAGGCATGATGCTTCCTTCATTATTTCTCCCTTCTGCTCTGCTTTTTTATACCTGCTAAGGCATTTCGCACTCTGACAATTAACAATTATCCCACTACTAAAAAAGAGAGTAAGATGCACTCACAGGGTGCAAAATAATGTTTCAACTTGTTCTGCCAACTGGATGCATAAAAATAACTTATCTGGCTGCTTCATTGCTGAGAAAACTTGAAGCAATTTATTCTTCTTTAAACATGCTGTGCCATTTGTATGTTTCAGGTACAGTAAATCTTGCTTCATTCATCATTTTCAAATAAATGCATAAAAAGCAATAGCTATTCTTCTGTTACTTATAACTACCCATGAAATAAATACTGTGCAAATCTCTTTCCTTTGTATTTCTAAAATTTTCAATACATTAGCACATTGCAAATGTGTTAATTCCTTGTGTATCTGGAGAATGGTGGTGATTTTTTTTCAGTTACTTTGGAAAATGCAAGTGTAGATGTTCTATTATGAAACTACATAACCACACATATACTTTACCAACACTAAAGTTATTTCCCAGCTGAGAATTTAAACTGTTTTCCCAATGTCACCAAGGCAAGGGATGATGGCAATTAATGGACACACAGAAAACTGAATTTTGTTAAGAGCTCTATTGCATAATTTGAGGCTGATTGTTGGGGGAGTGACAGCCTGGCTTTCAATGCCATCTGAGAGTGGGGACCTGTGTCTCATTCCTGAGGGGAGATTTCAGATTTGAGCTTAGCTCTAAATCCTAGATAGGGCAGAAATTCCTGAGACAGAGCCATGGTTTCAGGCCTGGTGTGATCATTCCATGGATCTCCTGGGCTGAGTGGAATCCTGCACTTGGGCACCAGCAGGGTTTGGTGCAGTGAGGGGATTTTGCAGCTGGGATGGGCAGCACTGGTGGGAGGATCCACGCCCTGAGTTTGTTTGGGCAGCTCTTCCTTACCAAGAAAAACAAAAGGGTTGGTTCCAGCTTTCCAAAATTGTTCATTTCTCAGTCCTTACTTGGTGGACTGATCTCATCAGATTTTATACTTTCACCTGTGATATTTTGGTAGGAGCTGCCCAAGGAAAGCTCCAGACACAAGGCAAATGCCATTGTGCTACCATTTGGTTTATCTTCCCTTGACTTTGGAAATGAGATTAGAGCCATATGCATAAATAGAGATTTCACAGGAAGCACCAGGGTGAAGCTTAGCATTGTGGCTGGCTCACACCAGGGATGATGGCATATTAGGAAAAAAAAATTTCACTGAAAGAAGAACACAAAGTACTGGGATGCTCTTCCCAGGGACGTGGTAGAATCACCATCTCTGGATGTGCTTAAGAAAGCCTGGCCATGGCACTTGGTGGTGTAGTCTGGTTGAGATGTGAGGGCACAGGTTGGACCCTTAGAGGTCTCTTCCAACCTCATCATTCTGTGATTCTGTGATTCCTGATTTCCTCCTTTCCTATAGTAACCTTTTGGGATTTTTTTGTTGTCTGTTGTGCTATTACACTTAATACTTCAGCACGGTATATTCTTTAAAATAGTTAATGGGATGGGGTTATTAGAAATTCTTTTGATAGCAGTGCATTGTAATTATTGAAAGATTATCCAAATTACCTGCTTGGAACACGTGGAGTGCAAGGCAAATCTATCTAACAGTTTTATATTCACTTTCTAATGACCTTGTTTCCCCAGGTTTTTCCATTTAAAAAAAGAGAAAAGTACAGATTTTCAGGCAAATTGGTTTTCACATTTGGGAATTTAGTGTGGGTGAGACAGTTTCTCTTTTATAGTATTTTCAAAAAAATTAAGTCACTCATTATTATTTATAGAAGCATACTAAATTACTTTGCCAGGTTGTGGATAAGTGTTCTAGGTAGAAATTTATAATAAAAAGAAAATATAAATAGCTCATTACTTATGAAAAGTTTTTATGATATTATATTAAAAGAATAATCGTTCTGTATTCCAAATAGTTTCATAAACTGTTTTACTTACTTGAAAGATATGTTCTGTTTTGGGTTTTTTTTCCCCACAAGTCTTAAAATCCAATTGTGAGGGAGAATGACTGCAAGGTGGTAAAATAATACATTTTTTTCCTCAAAAGGATCTTGTAGCCTGCTTGCATAACCAGTGCATGAAAAAATGTGATACCAGTGGGTTGTTTTTCTTTTTGACTATTCATTATTTATGAAGTGCAGAGAAAAATAGATACAAATTATTGTTTCAGGGGACTTCCTGTAGCTATATTATTGTCTTCAAAGGATTTACTCATTAAACAGCGGTTTAATTCCAGCATGAAAAGTTCAGGCTCTTGTTGTCCAAATGCAGATTTCAAAAAAAGAGTTCCTCCATGTCTCCATATGCCTATACATATATATATTTAAGAATATTGGTTGAAAAAGTCCCA
Organism: Arremon brunneinucha; assembly: GCA_035583215.1. Lineage (NCBI taxonomy): Eukaryota > Metazoa > Chordata > Aves > Passeriformes > Passerellidae > Arremon > Arremon brunneinucha. Next base: position 4,101,733 of record JAWWEX010000047.1, read on the forward strand.
TTTGTTTAATAGGAGGTTATAATATGTACCAAACATTTGTAAACTTCTCAGTATTTTCCTATTTCAACTTCAGTGCTGCTTGAATTTGCAAATGGGCATATTACCATTTGCAAGCAGGTTTTTGGAGTCACATTTCATATTCAGTCTATTTTTTTTATTGTTTTCAGTCTGTGTTTTTCACTCTATTAAAAGGTAAAGAATAATTCCTGTCCCCCGGGAAGTGTGAGGCGTGGGAGTTCCTGCTCCACTGTCTTGAAAAGTGCTGGAGAAGAATCCTTGTGGCTCTGGGATTTCTCAGTACAAGAAATACACCATACTGAGCCTCCAAATTACTACTGTTCCACAAAAAGCACAAATTTCAACTTAGTCAAGTAGTTAAAATCTGCTACCCTGTTGCTGTTGGTTTTCAGTGATCATTTCTACAGCAAATGCCCTTTATGTCAGTCAGAATATAAACTGCAAGACAGCTGGGAGTGCAATGGCAAGAGTTTTTGCTCCATGTTTCTGCTCAAAAATAGTTCCATGACTTGGTTTTCTGGATTTCTGACTCCCATTTGTGGCCTTAAAAAGTTATTTTGTAAGTAAGCATGAATATAATATTAATATTAATATTAAGTTTTTAATAATACTATAATTACTTTGATTATATATACTATATAATTATAATTATATAGTATATCATATAATTATATATTATATAATTGTAATTATGTAATTTTAATTATCTATTGTTTTAAGAATATAATTGAAAATATTTTTAAAATGCAAAAATCTATAATTTTAAATTTTAAACCTAATATTAATAAATAATAATAATAAATTATTCTATTTTGTTTTCTATTACTATTATTATTGTTAATATTATTTTGAAACTTTTAATTTTGTGATGATAACTCTCAGAATGACATCTTCATGTAAAGTTGGAAAGCCCTGTCCTAGGCTGGTATATAAAATTAGCAAGAAGTCAGAAATGTTCACTCTTTCAAAATTGTTGCTGCTGTGTGGCAAGAATAATTGTTCTTTTCCCAGAGCTTGGTAGCAATACTAGAAATGTAAAAGTCTGATGTTTTCAATGACAATTTGATATGGTTAGTGCTACATTGGCAGCAGAATTTTGCTGTATGTTTTTTACCCTGGGGCAGGGTGGAATTTCCCTCTGTAGCCAGAGGGGTTTCTCTGCAGGGTGATGCAGTTTCAGGCCTTTGGTGGGCAGGTCACTCTTTTGAGTGATTTTCTTTGGTTTTGTTGGAAAGAGCAAAGCAAGATTCTCATTTTGCTCCATTCACCAAAACCTTAACAGTGTTTAGTGTTTGAAGATACAATCTGTGCATTAGAGTGAAAATTGCCCTGCTTACTTGAGAATTAATTAATTAATCTGTTAGTGCATGTAGTCCTCAGTGTTCCAATAAATGACAGCAGGCTGATTCTATTTTGCTCTTTTTTGGGTGTCAGTAATATGATCACTCACATAATGAGACCCTGAGTCAGCTGGATCTTTTAAGTGGATTTAAATAGACCTTCTCTTTATAGATCACTCCCCAAAGAAAGCTAAAAGGCTTTTTGCATATTTTAAATGACAGGTTATGTTTGAATTAAAACTAGAATACTTAGAGTTTTGAACAGAAGACACTCAGAGCGAATAAGTAATTAATAAAAGGAATTTATCTGCAACTGGCATAAATAAATGAAAGGGATTAATCCTGCCTGCTGTGTCCATGAAGGGAGGTTCTCACTCTGATGATTTCTCACAGACCAGATTTCAGCTGGTGCCTTTGCAAGTTGTAGCCAGCTCTGCCAAGTTCCCTATTTTCCATGTTAAAATGAACTATTCCTAGGTCGGTGGAGGCTCACCTCCATGAGTTTTCATGTCACACAGTCCTATTCTCAGGAGATTAGCATTCCCCAAGCTGTCTTCATTTTAAACTTTGCAAAATGATTTGTATCAACGCCTTGGCTCTTTGTTATTAGTGTCATATAATACTGTAAATAATAATAAATGAAATATAAATACACAATATAAAATATACAATATATAATAAAATATACAATAAAAATACTGTAAATAATAATAAACTGTAATATATTTAAAATAATCTGCTTTTCAACATCCTACCACTATGACCTTTAGCCTGTCTAAGAAGTCAAAGATCTTTACTTGGTTTTGTCAGATTATGTTTGGTGATACGCTCTGTTCCCCCCATGAGACGTTCCTTTCCCTGGTGGATAAAATGTTCCACAATGCACAGTTTTGTATCAGGTATTTTAACTGCATTGGTTTCCTCTGGGGACAACTGTGGGACTGTGAGGTGATGGCAGGAACTGCTGTTGTGACTCACATCAGTGAGTGGATTGCTTGAGTGGAAACAGAAGGGGGATTTAAATGGGGCAAACAGCAAATTTTTTGTTTAATTTCACTCATCACATCCCTAATGCACATCACAAAGGTTAAACAGCTGTCACCTGGCAATATTCTTACTCAAAATAGGGACTTCCAAAAAAAACCTTGTTTCTTCAGAGTATTTTTGTTTGTGGTATGGAATATAAGGAATAATCCAGGAATTCCTGTGGCTGCACAGGAGATGCAGAATTGATTCATGGAAATCTGATTTCCTTTTCTTTATTCATCTTTTGCATGAAGATTCTGTTCTGGGGGTACAGAATATGATGACACCTCTATCTGAAAATGGATTATTTGTTGTTATTTCAAGAGAAACATCTGTGCTCTTGTGGAAACCATGGAAAAAGAATTTAATTTCTTTCCTCTGGTAGTAGGTTCCTCCAGCTCAGTTTCATTGCAGGGTTTTCTAAGGCCAAGGTATTACCTGCTTGTTCCAGAATGAAAATTTGGAAAAAAGTTCTTGTGAGGTTGGTGACTCCTCTGTGTGCTCCACACTGCATTTATCCCTTTGAAGTTGGTTATTAGCCTGGCTGGGTTTGTGGCTATATTCCAATTCCTGGACTCAGAATTTTCTGTACAAATGCATTATCTGTCTCATACATTTCTTAGCTTTTAAGCATTTGGTCCCTGGTGTTAATAATGACAATAGCCTCAGTTTGTAGGGATTATTTTTATTTTTGTTGTCTCTGAATAGTGTCAATTAAATTAGCTTGTAGTACATTGAAAATTTTGCTCTGTACAAGACAGTTAAGGGCAGATTTTGTCATCACAAATGTCTGCAGGGGCAGGAGCATGAAGAGACAATAGTAAAATTGCATGGCAACTTCCAGCAAAGGACATCAAAGCATTGCTCAAACTTTAATGAACTAAATCGAGGTAAAATAAATGTGACATTAAGCAATTTCAAAACCAAACCATTTCCTAGTTGCTAGAAAGCACTGGAAAAGGAGAAGGAACAATAACATGTATTTTTTTTTAACAGCTTCAGCAACACCAGCTACTCTAGTTCGTGAATTAACTTAATATTCAACATTTTGTCATGTACATTAGGTGTTATAATGCATGAAATGAATACACAGTCACATCCCAGTGGCTGCAGCTCCCAGTAATGATCGACAATACTGCCTCTAGCTAGCTAACACTTTCCCCTATGAAATATTTTCTGCATGACCACATCCCATGGCAGCAGGCAGCAATGGAATTTATGAACTAGCTGCAGCTATCAGTGCTGGTGAGGAAGCAATAGAGAAAGATGTACGTTAAAAAATTAAATAAAAAAAAAAAAAAAAAAACAAACAAAAAAAAAACCCAAAAAACTGTGAGAGAGGGAGAAGGTAAAAGATGAATATCCAACCAGAAAAAATAAATTGTCAATATGTCACACAGACACTTTTGAACTAGCAGCTTAATGGCGCTGCAAATTCATGTCTGGGTCCTATTTTTAAAATTTCCAGATCTCCTAAATATAGCTTCCAGTTGAGGCTGTTTCTTTTAGCTCTACATAACTCAAAAGAACTGACACAGAAGGAAGCTTTCAGCTTTATGCCAAGGTAGAACCATGCTTCGTTTGCATGACTGGGAGTTGGGAATGTTCAGGGTCTTATCAGGTCAAGTTGGTTTTTTCCTGAAGCCAAGTCAGTGAGTGTGATTCTCTTAGAGAAAGGGGACTCAACCTTGCAGTGGCTTGGTGTGAGTTTTCTCTCCCCTCCTTTTCTTGCTGTACAGATATTTTTCAGCCTTTCTCACTCTCAATGCTAAAATACTCATGCACCATGAGAAAAGTAGATTACAAGTGAGGTACCTTATTAATATATAGCCATTAGGAAAAGCATAAATAATTTCTTTTCCAACCTCTGTACCTGTGTGACTTGCATTGTGTTTGAGACTGTTATTCTTGAAAGCAAAAGTGTGAAATTATTCCAGTATTCTTCAGATTTCCAGGACCAAATTCAGTGGAATACACAGCAGTGAGATGAAGTCAAGACTCAACACAATGAGGAGGAAATAGGAATATAATTAATAATATTGTGGGCATCAACTTTAACCTGTCTTGGTTTGTTAATCTCACTCCACAGAAGGTGATACTGTGATTACTGTACATATATATACAGTACATATATACAAAGAATGTAGCCAAATAAATGCAGGGGAAATATAGCAAAAAGATTATAGAAAATCCCAGCAATCTTCTCTGCATTGCCCTGGTTTGAGTTTTGCATTCAACAAAAAACTTGGAAACAAATATCCAAGTTAGAACACACCACATCTGTAACATAATTTTATGGCTGAGTTTTATATGTGGCATTTTTGTGCAAAATTAGGAAAAAAGCACAGTATTTCTGGGCCATGATCTAGGATTGGTGTTGAATGTCTGTCTACAGCTGCCCTGGGTATCCTGAGCAGGCTGCTCTTATAGTCCAGCACTTTTTGGATGAGGAAGATCTCACACCTGTCTGGGCAGACTCCCCTGTGGTCAGAGACCCTCACAGTACAGAAATCCATGGATTTCAAAGAGTCAAATTAATTTCTGGGATCTCTGGGTGCCAGCTTGACCCTCAGCCCCTCTCCCAGTTCCGTGTCACCATCAGCCTTGCTGAGGGTGCTCTGTAGCCCTCACCCAGGCTGTATCAGCAGGAGCTGGTTCACCAATGCACTCCACATCCAGGAGCTGCTGGGCTGCTCGTGCCTTCCTACATTGCCCATGATTTTGCTTTGTTGGCCCTTCCTTGCTCCTTTTTACATGGAGATGCTGGAGGAGACTCCATACAAGCCTTGTTCAGTTGATTTCGTGTTCCCTTTGCTCCTCATCCCCTGCGCTGGGGGGTTCTGGTACCTCTCCCTCTGCCCTTTTTAGTTCAAAGTCTTTTTTTGCTGGCCAAGCAGCCTGGCCCCCTAAGCTCCCCTTCTTTGAGTCTCTCTTTTGAGATTGCCCTGGCCCCATCCTTAGTGCCCACTAAGAGAGAAATTCAGGTGCAGCAATCACAGCAGGCTGGACTGGGGTAATTGTTGGCACCTGGCAGCCCAGGTGTTTTGCATTAAAGCAGATTGGGAGGTGATTATCCCCTCTGCTCTGCACTATAAAACCCCTCAGAACTGCAAAACCAGGTAACTGCTGGGGCAGAGGGTCCCTCAGGATGGTCAGGGATGGAGCCCAGCCTGGGAGGAGACCCCAAAGGAGCAGGGATTGTTCAGCTTGGAGAGCAAAGAGCAACCCCTGGGTACCTGGAGGAGATGGAGAGGACCGAGCCTGTCTCTCCACAGAGGCATTGTGGCAAGAGGATGAGAAATGCAAACATGCAATTAAAATGAGGTAGGTTCAGACTGGAAAAGTTTTTTCTTGAGAACATTTAAGCTTTAGGGTAGGTTTTCTGGAGAGGCAGCTGTGTGATCTCCCCTCTTGGAAGTTTGCAAAGAGCATCTGCATCAGTCCCAGAGGTGTGATCTCACAGATGACTGTGCTTCAAGCAGGAGTTTGTGCTTGGAATCTCTTGAGGCCCATTCCAGCCTGACTGGTCATGTGGGGCTGCAATTCTTGAGACCAAAATGCAGCCAGTAGCTGAGAATTTCTTGTGTAGGCTAAACTGAAATACCTTCTTGTAAACATCCCTAAACACGCTTTCCCGGACATGATTTAACTTAATAAATGTGGTGAAGTATTTACTGGAGTTAAACCTTCACTCTGATACCTCAGAGGAGTTTCTTACCCATCTGCATGTGACTGGAGTGCTTTCTTTCTGTTGAATTTTTTGATGGAAAGCTAAAGGGTCCCAGCATAGGGCTGAGTAAATGCTCAGAGCAGCTGAGGTGATTGAGGCACCCAGCTGGAGGTGGCAGGTTCACTTTCAAATCCACCTGGTTGAATCTCTCTGATTGCTCTTGTACCTGTGATTTTGTTTGTTTGGGCTCTGCTGCAAGCCTGGAATTGAAGAGTCAAAGGAATGTGCATAAAGAAATGCTAGGCTGGAATGGAGATGCCATTTGTTGTAAATATAATAAAGGCAAACTCTGAGTTCCAAACTGTAGCCTTTGCTAAATGCCAGAGCTTTCCATGCTTATCCTTTTCCTATTGCTTTTGTAGAAAATGTGTGGAAGTAGCAGAGTTCAATGAAAACATGTTTTGGAATAACTAAATCTAAATAAGTTTCTAAAAGAACTCAGAATAGCAGTAAAGGAGTAAAAATAAGTCTTGATTGATGTTCTGGCCCATTATATTGAGATGTGTGCCTGAGCTTTGGCTAAGTCAGCCAAGTCTTAGAAAAGAAATTTCAAGTGGGTCAGGTTGTTGCTAAGTTCTGTGAATTGGAGCTAACTTTGGCTTGTCTCAACTTAATGTGCTTGATCCAAACAGAGATAATTAAAAAAGATTATTCTGAGGTTTCATAATATCATTTAATCTCACATCTATACTTGTCATATAAATACAATGCCTGTCTTATTTTTATTCAAATAGCAATCCATCAAAATTGCCTTTTGACAGCATTTTGACTACTACTTATAGTAATAACTAATAGTTCTTTTTTACTATTTCCCGGGGGGGAAGTAGTATGTATGTGTGTGGAGGAGGGGGGAGGATAGAAATACTGAAAATAATTTTCATTTTTATCTTTAAAATGAATCAGGAATTTTAGTTGCCTGTGAATTTTCCTATAAGGCAGCAATCTGCAAAGGCCATTCTGGTTTACTTTTACTCTGTTTGTGTTTCATTAAAAGTAGGTATAGGGGCACTTTCAAAAATAAAGCTGAATCTTTAATTACTATTTGCAATAAATCATTTTTTAAAAGATGAAATTATTGATACATAGTGCACTCAAAGAGCTTTTAATATATTTGTTCACTAGTGATAATGGGTTAAAAAAAAAAGTTGAAAAGACTGATTGCAAAATTACAATAAATCAATCAAATGGGTCTGGTAATATATCTCATATCCAGAGTGTGTGATGCTTAGATCGTGACATCTTAAGATCTCAAAAGCTGATTTATTTTTCCAGTAATCAGCATTCTGATCCATTAGTTTTTATAAGGTACAGATGTCACTGTTTTTTTTTCATGAATGATTTGTATTTTAAAATTGCACATCTGTCAATCATGACAGAACCAAGGACTTTTTAAAACTTTGTACCCTCACTGTGGGTTTATTTCTGTACAGTGCTGGTGTGGTGTACATTATTATTCAGTGAAATTTTTCGTTGCACTTCATAGCTTGGGATTTTTTGACTAATGTGTAACCTAAGAAAGTCTTCGTTCCACTTTGATAATTATCTCACCACTCTCTATATTGATACCCCAGCACATCCAACCTCAGAGTATATTCTGTATGAAATTCTCAGATATTTGTAGTGATCAATATTGTATCTGACTGTTAAAACAACAACTTTGAAATCAAAAGGTGTTTTATCATTCAACTTTGTGTGCCTTCATCTGTTGTTTCTCTACTCAAAATTATTGATAGTTTGCTGAATTCAGGTACATAAAGAAACCCCAACAAAACAAGAAGATTTATACAAAATAGTCAAACCCAAAATATTTGGGTGTAGCTTGAAGCTCTACCTGCCCAGCTTGGGGAGAAAGAGTTAAAATGTGTAGTTATGGCTTTGTACTTTAATCAGTACAAAAATGCTAAGTTGGGTTTTATTCTCCTTTTGTGGGACAGTAAATGCTAACACTGAGAGCTTCACCTACAATGGCCTCATTTCTTGGCATCAGAATGTAAATTCTGGGTATCTTGTGTGATATTGCAGCTTTTGTCACCTGAGTGTCAGGTGGCCTCTGCTAAAACAGAGTTCAATGAAAACATTTAGTAGAATAATTAAATCAAACTAAGTTTCTAGAAGAACTCAGAATGACAGTAGAGGAGTAAAAATAAGTCTTGATTAGATAAGTCCCTCCCAACCAGGGAAAGGTTGGGGGATGATGGCAGTGCCTGCACAGGTCCCTGGGGAGGGACTGAGGTGTCTGGGAGGTTGTGCTGTGCTCTGGACACTGGGGTTTTTTTGGGGTCCCCATAACGAAGGAGGAATTGAGAATCTGACTCCATGTTCTCAGAAGGCTAATTTATGATTTTATGATATTGTATTATGTAAAAGAATGCTATACTAAAACCATACTAAAAATAGAGAAAGGATACAGACAGAAGGCTGAACAAGAGACTCATGAAAAACTTGTGACTGACTCCTCAGAGTCTGACACAGCTGATGGTGATTGGTCATTAAGTAAAACCAATTCACATGTTGGATAAACAATCTCCAAAACAGCAAAACACAGGAGAAGCAAATCAGATAATATTGTTTTCATTTCTCTCTCTGAGGCTTCTCAGCCTCCCAGGAGAAAAATCCTGGGCAAAGGGATTTTTCAGAAAATATGATAATGACAGGATACTGTGTGTCTCATGAGTTACAGTCAGAGTGACTGAACCAAATCCATCCTGAAGCCACTGCCTGACTGCAGGAGAGCTGGAGGCTGAAAATGTGGGAGTTTGTGCTGGAAGCTTCACTGATGAGAAAATGGTCCTTGGATAAAAACTATTCTAGGAGGGCAGATGTAAACAGCTGTGTGATTTTTAAATTTTTAATTTAAAAAACCCAGGGAAAAAGACACCTCAGATCTCTCAGATGATGGCAATTCCAACGGATAATTACCTGGTATTACCTTTCCCTCATCTCATTCTTTTATTTTGTGCTGCACTCTGGTGTGCTTTGTGCATCTCTGCTGCCCACACACCTTGGTCTGTGAAACACAGGTGTGAAGCCTTCTTGGCCTGCCAAGTTCCCCAGTTCTGGGATTTTAGTGGTACCTGACAGGAGCTTTCCATGTCTTTTTTCCTTAATTCTGGCTATAACCTGTGGAGTATTCTGTGCTTCTACATTTGACCTCATTTTGATTTATTTAATTGTGTCTGGGTATTTTATAAACAGGGACAGGCTTGAAGCACTTCTCTGCTGTTTTGATGCTGAGAGTGTGCACTGTCAGGAAGGGCTCTGCTTTATCAGACAGATTCTTGTAAATGAAAAGTTTATAAGCTGGAAATCCATCCATATTTTAAAAGGCAATTATTGCCTTGCTTTCAGTTTGGCTACAGGCTTGATATCAAACTGACACGAGCAGAAAAAACAAAAAAATAAATTAGTGATTGGGTTCATATGAGTGAAATGTGATTCTGATTTCTTACTATTGTGTTCAAATTCACATGGATGTTTGCTTTTTGGGGTTTGGATTTTTACGATTTGCTCCTGACATACTGGAAAGGAGCCAGTCATGGTTCAGGTTGGAGGGTTTTCTTTTGGCAGGATTAAAACCAAAAAGAGTGGAAAAGGGTAAAGTTAACTTAACATGGAAAGCTACAAAAGTAGTGCCACAGCATTTTTTCCAGTAAGCTTGGCACTCTTTGCTGAGTTTTGCACTATACAGCCATTAGCAGGCTGGTCAATGCATTGCTTTATGAGGCAATTATTTCAGCATACTCTATTCAAAATACACATTAGAACTTAACCTTCTGAATCCTGAAGTAGCATTTTTATCACCCAACATTAGAAAAGAGTTGGAGTCAGCAATTTCCCCTTGCTTTTTATGATCTGGTATCATTAATAAAGCATTGAGCTGGTAGCTTCTTACAATTCTCCAGGATAATTTGTGACACAAAAGGTGCTGCTGTGATACAGTTGTCTGTTGACTTATTCAATAGCAGGGGAAACATAGAAATTGTGTAAAAATAAAAATGAGCAAGGGAGGGGAGAAAGAGCTCTTAAAACAAATGTACAATTGGTACACAGCCTATTAGACCTGCTGCTGCTGGATATGCACAAGTAGAAATGGGAAGTTAATATGGAATTTCTAATTAGGGTCACATACTAATGAACTCCCTCTTCGTGTTAGTTTTATGCCGCTTCAGAAATTTTTTATCATATGCTTAAAAATTTATGGCAAGAAACATTAATGAAAATGAGGCGTGAATTGGAAATTGTGCTATTATGGAGATGAGTATGGCCATGGCCAGGCTGATTTCTAAGGAGGGATCCTTTTATTGCCATTTTTTTGAGGAATGAGAAATGATACAAGTAGAATTAATGACTAGACATATTCTTTGCCCTGGCTTGGCTGGCGTTATTATATTTAAAGTTAGAAAAGCTGGATTTAATAAAATTTTGAGTTAATTATAAGGGGAATTTTTATCATAATTGGCAGTCTTCTGTAAGAAATAAAAGTGTAAATCAGCAGAAGGGCAAAATTAATACAGTGAGGTGCTTATGCTTCCATACACCTATATGTGCGTGTATTAAATATACATTTTTAAATGCTAAATATATTTTTGTATCAGTACAGACATGCTCTTACACATATAGGTACAGTGAACATTTTTATGTGACTTTGTTGCTAAAGGCTATCTCCTTTCCTTGCTGCTTGACAGCACAATTGCTCTTAAGTTCTGTGGATGAATGTTTGGGTATAAATTTTCCAGAAGTGGCATTTTTGTCTCTGGTATCTTGTAAAAATCAATTGAGCTCGCTATTTAAAATGTCAAACCTCCAAACACTACCTGTTGTATTGTTTCCTTCAGTCCCACTAAAATTATCATGCAATCTTGTATAAAATATATTGAAAACATCTGGTAGTCTGTCTCATTGGAATTGCCTTTGGAAATAGTCTAGTAACTTTTGACAGCTTGGCTTTACAAGGGTATTGATTTCACTGTGGCTTTATCATGGAAAACTGATGAATGGTCAAAAGCTGAAAGTGATATAAAACCTGGTTTATAGTTTTTATATGAATCCATGTAATAAAATAAAGTAGGTTTATAAAACATAGTAAGGTATGCCCTTGTGAAAACATGGGAGTTAAAAAAGAATTTTGCAGCATTTTTGGGCTGTGGATTACTTGGGCTGGGGACATCAGAAACATTTGCAGGCTTGTAAGGGATGGACAAAGGAAGTAATGTCCTTATTGCAAACAATACCATATGTTGCTAGTAGTTATGTGATGCTTGAGAGAAGAGAAGCTTGCATAGAGTACTGCTTTTGGATTTAAAACATTTCCTTTTGAAATACTCTATTAAAACTGAACAGGAACCAATGTGGGAAAAACATTGTTTCCACAGTCCAGTAACAAAGAAATAGGCAGCAGAAACACAACTAACTGATGGGGTATGGGAAACAGGAACTGCAATCTGGGCAAGAAATACCTTTTTTGTACACCTGAGGAACTGAACAGGAAGGATTAGAAACAACATTGGCCATCTGCATTGCACCGGCTGCAACAAAAGAAAGTAAGGAAAAATATAGGAAACTAAATAGATTTCTTTCTGGAGGAAGCAATTACTTCACTGGTCAATTAAATACAAACACAATGAGAAGGTGTTGAAGTAGAAACACGTGTGTCAGCCCTGCAGAACAGTGAATTCTGTGTGCACAGAGTGCCCTGGGGGCTGCAGGTACATGTTCATCCCCAGTCCTGCAAGGAGAGGCAGAAGAAGGGGTGAGGGGTCTGAGATCTTCCTGGATCTCAGAAAGAGAGGTCTGAAAAGAAGTGGTTTAATACATTTACTGGTTTAATAAGAGAAGAAAAAAAGGAATAGCAATAGAGAGTAAATCTAGCATCCTTTCACAATGAGGGGACCCTACTCTGGTGTAGGATGGGTTGGATGCTGGAGGAGAGACCCCCAAGGTGTTGCACACACCTTGGCTGTGGAGGGAGTCTCCTTTTTTTAGTCACCTTTACATCATTTTCTGCCCCAACCCAGCTGTCTGCAGGGTGTTTGCTGCGCTGCAGGGGAGAGGCAGGGCCAGGCTCCTGGGGAGAGCTGCTGGTGCCAGGGCTGGACCAGGCTGTCCTGCAGCTCAGGGGCTGCCCAGCACAGCCCGGGCTCAGCACAGGCTGCTCAGTGAACACTTCCCTGGCTCACCAATGCTTGGGTGTGCAGGGAGCACTGAGCTGGGATCAGACAACTCTCCTGCAGAGCTGGGTGGGTGCAGTGAAATGAGAGCCATCACCAGGCTGCTTCTGACAATTCAGTTGGCATCACTGCAGAACAGATGTCCTGCCCCTTAAGGTATGTCACCAGTGAAAACTGTTATAGAGGAAAAAAAAAAGGAAAATCAAGATTTGCCTATTCTGGATTAGTGGAACTTGAATTGAAACTGACACTGTGGATTTTAGTAAAAAATAACCCCTTTTGCACAGTTCTCTAAATGATCTTTCATTGTACAGAAAAGCTATGTCAACTTCAGCTAGCATAGCTTGAGGACAGGGAAGATTGTCCCAGAGATCCATGTCCAGGCTTGAGTGCTGTGTTTGAGAAATGTTGGCCCAGTGGAGAGAATTCAGAGCAGCACAGTGATCATGAGCAGAGGATGTCCTGCATAATAGGACGTGAGAAAAAAAGTGAAGTAGATGTTTTCTCCTTGCATTCCCCAATCACTCAGTAATCTTCTTGTCTTTCCCATCTCTCATGTCTTTGAGCAGAGCAATTATTTCATGTTCTGTACTCCCTTTTATGAGAACTTTGGGTTGGCCCTGGTGCTTCTGAGGTTCTAATTTTCATTAAAGAAGGTGGAGCCAGGAGGGCCTTATTCAAGGTTGTGGAACTCAAGTCTCCAGAGTCTGAATAGTGGAATTATCACTAAACCTTTCTTCTTCCATAAGAATATAAGAGAAAGCACAAACTGTAAATGGTGAGGGGGAGAAGGAGGTTTCCTTACTCCAAGTTAAAGGTCAGTCTTCATTCTCAGGTAGAATTGTTCAACAGGTACAATTGCAAATGGAAAAAGGAACAGCACGTGGATTCCCTTGCGGACTCCTCTTTCCTTCTGCTGCTGTTTTTCACTCTGACCATCCACATGGGTATAGCCATGGTTAATTAAATCAGGAAAGGTAATTGAAGCTAGCAAATGAGTGTGGGGTTGGTTTGAGCTGTTTGTGTGAGCTCCAGTGCCCAGGTGTGGTGTGTGAACCGTGCAGCTGCATAAGAAGGGTGCTGAACCCAGCCCTCATTCCCTTTGCGCTGCAAGGAAGATTTTGGAATTGTGATTCATTTGCAGAAACCCTACATGCCTCACTTCTTGGGAAGCCTAATAGTGCTTTGACAGTGCTTTAATAGCATCCAGGCCTTTGGGTTTGGAAGTGTAAAACTTGCACTTGGTCACGGAAGCAGGCGGAGCATTGCTCTCATTGTCTTGCACTTTATGGCTTTGTGGACAGGTTACCTTTACCTGGCAAGGAGTTCCAGCAATTGGCTTGGTTCATCTTAAAAGCCCTGATTGGTATGGGAAAAAAATAAACCTGCAAGGGTCAAAATATTTGAGATTTGATAGTGAAGTAAAGTGAAGCATTGGGATTTGTAGAAAAGTAACATGTATGAGAAGTTTGTGCTGTGGCTTTATTTGTTAGAAACCAAAAGTATTGGATGCTTGCCAACCAGAAGAAAAATGTATATCCTGAAAGACAGTGAAAGAGAAATATTAATAGAGTCAAGACTGGAGTGTAATACAGTTGAAAAAAAGGAAATGCTGAAAGGGTATTGCAACTTGATTTTTGAGAAGATAGCTAGAAAACTGAACAGAATGTTTTTTCTTTTTATTAAGCATTTCATACTAATTTTAACTAGAAATGTCATAATTCAATAGGCCAAATATATTTTATGAAGCAAACTTCATCCTGACCTAGGAAGTACAGTAGGTGCATAACTTTTAACCACATGATTGTTTTTTTAAGAAAAAATAAGATGCTGTCTGATAAGGCTCATGAATTGTGTTTTATCTTGTATTCAGCTTTTGGGTGGATGTTTCTTCTCAGCATGTTATAGTTGGGGTTGTTTGGAACTCAGAAGGATGAGATAATTGGGATGAATATGGTGAGCTGTGCTGGATTTGGGTTTGTAATTGCCAGTGGGAAGCATCCACTGACTCCTCTCTGCCCAGAGGAGAGATCACAGTGTGCGTGTCAGGGGAAGGAATGTCAATTTACCTTTCCAAAAATGAGCTAACAGAGTTGACACAAGGCACTCTCATTCTGAACTGAGAATTACTCTCCTTTTAATTAATGCTGTTACAATATTGCTGGCATTAACCAATTTTTCAAAAATACTTTTGTAATTGAACTTGATTTTTTTTTTACATTGCTTCTACTTTCTATGCTCCATGAAGACATTTTTGCTCATAATTTCAACAAAAAACCACTTTAGGAATCTCAGCCACTTAGAAATGCTGCAATGAAAAGCTGAAGGAAGTTGATGTGAGAATGTTACAGCATTGCTTGATGAGGTATCTTAATAAGATTGCTACTAGCAAGCTTCCTCCTAATGGCTTTTACAAACTATGGTTTATTATATCAAACTGCTGCTATAAGAAGTAAGGAATTAAAGAGAATGAATTAGACATAAAGAGGGAAAGAAAAAAAAACTTACAGAACTTATGGCCAATCTGAGGTTTATTTTGCATGTTTTAATTTTGTTACGATAAATAATTGCAAAAATTTTAATTGTATATGTTTGTAGCATAAAAGTATAATAAAAAAATTGGAGTGTAACTTTATAACACTCATCAGCTGTAAATGCAGTTGTTAGTCAACCCATCTCACTACATAACTGGTGCTAGTTTGTGGGATTTTCTGAGTTCCCCAGATAGAGGAGGAATGATGAATTTGACTCCATGTTCTTAGAAGGCTAATTGATTATTTTATGATATGGTATGATATGATATTTTATTATATGATATGATGCTATACTAAATGATATATTTTATTATATGATATGATGCTATACTAAAACTACATTAAAGAATAGGGAAAGGATACAGACAGAAGGCTACAAAGAATGATAATGAAAACTCATGATTCTCTCCAGAGTCTGACACAGCCTGACTGTGATTGGTCATTAAGTTAAAACAATTCACATGAAACCAATGAAACAATGACCAGTTGGTAAACAATGTCCAGACCACATTCCAAAGCAGCAAAACACAGGAGAAGCAAATGAGATAATATTGTTTTCCTTTTTCTCTAAGGCTTCTCAGTTACCCGGGAGAAAAATCCTGGCAAATGGATTTTTCAGAAAATATGAAGGTGACACTAAGTTGGCATTTTGTAAACCACAAAATTGTGCTGCAACTCTGATGTGGAGCTGGGAGTGCAGCCTGCCCAGGTGGGGCTGTGCTCTGGGAGCATCCCAGCACATCAAGGTGTGCATTTGCTGTGCTCCAAGCCCACGTTTCTGGCTGTTACCAAGATGAATGGCCCAGCTCCTGCTCACTTTATTGAGCTTTTTAGAGACACAGATGTTGCAGTTCTGATTCTGCAGATCGAGTCAACAGGGCTGGGCACAAGTACAAACACCCTGAGACATCCTGGTGTTCTCTTGTTGTGTAAGTTCATTTTTTCTCAGTTATTGTCTTAGCATTTGACAGGTCTGTAGGATGCACAAATTGCCTTTTTCAGACCCAGGCCAGACTGGGGAGGAGTTGGGAGCTCTAAGGTAGCATCAGTGTCACCTCACACAGTCATGATTATGCACTCCACAGACCCTAAACTGCATTTTTTCCCCGAGTCATGTGGTTATAAAATAACAAAGGTATTTAGTGAGCTGACCTGGTTTGAGCGGTTATGATTGCAATTATCTGAAAACTAGTGGGTTAAAATGTCTTTCATTGTTTGTTTGTTTTTAATGAAATTTATTTGAAATCAAAATGATTTCTAACCTAGATTGGCCATTTAATGTTGTACCCTTCTTTTTTAGCACCTAACACATACACGAGTACATGGATTTATGCATATACAGCAGTCAGATAGAAATACACAGAAAAAATGCTGAAATAGAGCAGTTTGTTGGCTGAACAAATGTTGTGCTTGAGTGGAACATACAAAGGACATTTTAAGTATATGCTGGCCTATCTCACTACAAGCCTAAAGACACCACATAGTGAGTTACTGGTTCTTTTATAATTCAAAGTCAAGCTACTGTAGTGCACCAATAGATTTTTTAGGCTCATATTAAATAATGAATTTTCACAGTACATGCCATAAAGTGAATTGGCAGGTTTTGTGAGTGATTGGACTGTAAATCTGAAATGAGACTCGCTTCGTCACAGTTTCTCTTCTTCCCACCAACTGTTCAGATGCCTCAGGTGCCAGAAAGGATTAGAAAACCCTGGGAGAAGGGATGGCAGTTCTGCTGAGCATGGGGAAAATGCAACACTATTTTTTTCTGCTTTTAACTGAACATGGTGAGCACAGTGTGAAGCTTTACATTTTAGTCTTAGCCTGGGCCATAAGATGATTCTATTACAATGCATCACTTACCTTTATGTTTATAATCAGGGCTAATGCCATAAAGTTACATCCCCCAGGTGTTTAACCCTGTTTTCAAGCATTGCTTTTTGTTACACCCTGAGATATGAAACATAACCAAGTAGTATTCAGTGACAGAAAAGAAAGTAAGGTGATGGTATAACTTTAAAATTACTTTTTTCTTGCACAATTTTACAATAATACAGTCATGTTTTAAAAAACCCTCCCTTTTTCTAGCCATAAAATAAGTTTACGTCCCCAAAGGCATTGCAGGGAATGCTGTCATTAAGGGGAAGTGCCCAGCAGGAGGGAGCTGACAGTGGCTCTTTGAACCACCTGATCCTGGGATGTGATGGGGTTGCTGTGCTTTGGTTAATAACAGGAACTGCCACTGCCTTTATTAGGGTCCATTTCACCCTCAAAATTTAAGTTTTCTTAACAAGGTTTTGTTGTGCTGAAAGAACTCAGAGCAAAGCAGCCTTTGTCATAAACTGGGCATCAGCTCCAGGCAGAGATTCCCTGTGCAGGTAATTCCCTGTGCATTGTTACTTTTTGAAGGTAAAAGGAGTTTTTCTGGGAATTGGTGGATTAGCTATAAACTGTTTAATCTGGGTGTCCTAGCCTGAACCCAGGAGAGCAACATTTCCCCCTTATAAAGTTAACATTAAAATAATGCAAAATGAAACCAGGAGAGTCAAACTCCTTCTCACCACAGGCTCCTGGTTCCAGCCCTGCCCATACAGTCTGAGCTTTTCCTGGTGGTTTTGGGGTGTCCAGTGAATCAGGCCCTGGCTGACAAACTCCTGCCATGCACTAGGGTCAAATGGATTTTTGTGTCTGAGAGCTGGAGCAGAGATGTCAGCCAAGAAAAATCAGGGCAGCGAAATGTACCAGAGTGTCTGCAAAGCTAGGTCAGTGTTCCATTGGCTTGGAGAACCCTTTCCCTCTTTAATAAATCTGGTGCATGCGATGTGTGCTTGTACACTTCCAGAGATTTTCACTTCTCTTAAAAGCACTGGATAATATTTATACATCAAGAGATGTGCTTGATTTATTGTTACCTCTGCAAGTTAGGAGTTACTCAGCAGCTCAGGTAGGAGGCATGGCCAAAAAAAGAAAAAAAAAATTCAATTTTTTTTCATATAAAGATATTTGTATTGAGAGAAGAAGTGGGATGTATGATGTATTCTATGCATGTTTAGCACATATTTTTATTTATTTCATGCAGTGTTCTTTTAGAACACAAAACATCATCCTGAGTGGGATGATCTTCCTCTCTTTTGTGAGAACCATTAGAAATTACCCCAGAATGCTGTCATCCTCCTTGGCTAATTACCAGACAAAGCACTGATTAAAATTAAACTCAAACAAATAGATTTTGCATTGTCTGAGGTACATAGATCAAAAGTTAAAGCAGACTTCTTTTGAACAAAGAACTAATAATGATTAAGAGCTAGCTTTTTGCTCTTGTACCTTTCAATTGATTGTGGGCCTGCCTGGCTAGATGGATTAAAATCAGTAATTTAGAAGCTGACAAAACAATACATTACAGAAAGGATAAGAGTCAACAAAAATGATACAAATGATCCTGAGTGTAACATTTAAAGCTTTTAGAGTGTGACACTTTTGTACTTTTCTCCCCATTTGCTCCAAAATCTCAGCCTTGCAAGAAAATTAATTGGTGTCATGTTTTCAGCTATGGAGAGGGGAGCCTAAACCATTTCAGAATTTAAAAATGGGAAATAAGGAGGGAAAAGGTTGGACTTGATGATCTCAGAGATCTTTTCCAGCCTAGTTAATTCTGTGAAAAGAGAAAAAGTGTGACTGTTAGGATGGAGAGATCAGTGATGAACTGTGGAATCTTGCATTGTGTTCTAGATGTTCAAAAAGGAGTTACCAGGCTATATTTTGGGTATACTATGACCTTTCACCATCAGTGAGGCCACTGATATCACTGATAAAGTGGTATATCACTTTCTGAAGGAATAAGGGAGTTGATATTCAGTTTACAGAGGTGCCATCCTGCTGCTTCTGTTCATGAGAGAGGTGGAAAGACTCTGAGGGGATAGAGGGGGGATGATAAAAAAGGTGCCTGAAATGGTCTGAACAATAATTTCACCAAGTTGCTCTGGCAGCAGCAATCTGAAAGGTCATGAGTAGAGCCAAGATGGGAAAAAAAAAAGTTAATTGTAAAGTGATATGATGAAGTGAGAATTTAAGTTCTCCAAATGTATATCAAGTGCTAGATCTTAGAAATGCTGCACAGAAAAAATCTGCAAGATTTCCCATGAGCTCAAAATTATGAATTTATGGGCAGCTGAGAAAGGAGGGTCTGGAAGCTGATAGGAAATAGGAGAAAGTAAGTTATGCCTTGAACTTGAAGCTTGTTAGATATCCATGAGGAGATTTGACATAGACAAGATTTAATTCCAAATGTCTGCATTAGAGAGCTGACCCCATGAGTCATATGAAAGTGTCTTAAGAGGTGATAAATGGCCAAAAATAAGATGTGTGGGGAAAAGAGTGGGAAAGCAAGGACAGGCATCTCTTAGAGCTCCTGGAAAAAGCTGATGGCAGACAAGGAGCTGACAGAGATAATGGGAGAGGGCAATTACAGCAGGAATTATTATCAGCTGTCTGGCTGATGGCACAGCAAGTGGGCTAGAGATGGGGTGAGCATGAGCATGAAGAACTGGCTTTTAGCTTGGCTTACAAAACATTCATTAGAGGGCTCTGTCAACCACATTTCCCTAACAGATGGATTGCTTGGGAGGAACTGGGAGCTGTCACAGGGAAACTCCTGTGTGTGATTGTGGACTCTGCATCCTGCAGGCTTAAAGGGGTGATTTTACACAGAAATGCCTGAGAATTGTAGGAGCAGAGGGGTTATGGAAGGGTGGAAAGAAAGGAAACTGGTGTCAGAAGGAGAAGAGAAGGATAATCTTACATGAAACAGCAGAGGCCTTAAGGATTCTTAGGATGGGAAAGGCTTTCCTGAAATAAAAAACGGGAGTGGGTGTGACGGTGTTCACAGGGGTCTGAGGATGAGGGAAGAGATGAGGATCTGACTCCATGTTTCAGAAGGCTGATTTATTATTTT
>JAWWEX010000047.1:4128035-4140814 GCA_035583215.1 Arremon brunneinucha
GGTGGGAACTTGATCTATGACTTTCAAGAGAAATGTCCAGGTTTATAGCTTTTTTATGATGTGCTATGACATGTTATGAAACTCAGAATCTCTTAGGTAAACAATGGTGGGGGCATAAAACCCAGGGAACACAAAAGCTGGAGCTTCAGCTTAAATTCTCTAGGAAGACAAGCATGGTGAAGAGTGATGTTGTGTGTTTGCTCATTTTGATTACATCTATAATTCAGCAGGAAGTGTGTGTTGCTTAATGCTTTCTACTGCATTTTATAGTATTTATACTACACCTCTGCACCAGAGAACCTGGCAATACCTTTAAAGTCCTCAGAGACATAAGTTTCTTTGCATTATTTGAAAGCTGTGTTTTCTCGTGCTTGGAGCATTTATGTGTATTACCTCATAAATTACTTGTCATTTCCGTTGAAAAAGTAATGAACATTTATTTGGGGAGGTAGAAACAGAAGGTGAGTGTGTGTATCCTGTTATCTGAGCTGCCTGCCTGTGTGTGCATTCTCACTCTGCCTTTTGCCCATGCAAGAACTAAAAACCCACAAGATCAGGCCCAGAGAGGGGATTGTTTCTTTTGTTTATGATGCCTGCAGTGTTCTTCTTCTGTGATTTCCATACAAAACTTGAAAGAAAAAATATTTGGTTCATTCCTTCTTACTGTAAAAGACAATTAAGGATTTATGGATATATGAAATGTTTATTGTTAGGGGTTTTTGCAGGTTGAGTAATTGATGGAATTTTAGTTTGTGTAGCCATGCAGCATTTCCTGAAAATTTCTTTGCATTCACATCTATCTAAATTCCTGATGCCCTTCCCTGTTTTACTGGGCAAACACATCCCAAACATCATAAATCACAGCAATGTAAGGAATTTAGTGTTCTGTTTGGCTCCTTTTTCCTTGTTAAGTTCCTGAAAACACAAATACATTTGCATTAGAGATCCACAAAAATGCAGACAGCAGCAGACAAAGTCGCACCAGTTTTGCATTCCTGCTCTGGTTTTAGAGCCCACCTGACCCCCAGTGATTTTTGTGGCTGTGTGAGGAGCTGGGTTCAGCCTCTCCTGGTGCTCATGGGGAGTTTTATAAAGCTGAGATTTTCTGTGGGAGCAAACCTGCAGGGATCTCTGCAGTGCCAAAGAGCAGCCATCACTTATTGGAAAGGGAATTAGTTCAGAAAAGCAGAAGATTCTGTTTGAAAATCTGACATGGCACCAACCAGCTACACCAATGTCAGAACCAAAACATTTTAATATCTGTATTTCCCAGCAGACTGAGTCATTTGATGACTGTATAGAAAAAAAAGAGAAAGCAGTTGATTCCCTCTTGAAAATACCAAAAAGAAAAACCCAAAAAAGCCCCAACATGTTTTCCTCGAAGAGTGGACTTGTAGTTACAATTTAAAAATTCATTATCAATCTTTTAGTTGCAAGATTTGGGATTGCTTTCCAATACGCTTTGAAATATGGTGTGATGTAAAAGAAAACCCCAAATATCTAAGAAATTAAAAATTATTTGCACGCTAAGAATAATTATTACCTTATTTTTAGAGTTGTCTTTACTTGAGACCTCATTGCCAACTTTGCTGAAACAGAAAAGTTTCTGTGCTTAGCATCTATCTTATTGTAACAGGATTAAATAGAATGTTAATTTGTTTCCCTTTGCACCTGAAATACTGTAGTCTTTTTAACAGAAATAAAATAGGGATTTTTTTTCTCTGTATTTACCCAACATATTAAATTGTAATGTATTTATAATTACCTGGTGGATTTTTTTTAACTTTTTACATGAATATTAGCTCTCTGCCATAGTATATCATATCTCAGAGCAACTTCAAAACCTTTGTGATGTCATAAGCACCTATCTAGGCTAAAATTCTCTAGGCTAAGTTTGTTCAAATCTCGTACCCATAATTAGGCATCTAAATATAATGGCCTGATTCCTGAAAGATGTGAGCACTTTTGGGTACAGTGCTAAGATTTGCTGTGCTCTGCATTTCTAAATCCAGGCCATATATGTAGGCAGCCTAAATATAGATTCATGAACTAATTTAAGACTTAAATAGACTTCAAATGATTTGGCATGTCGCTTAGTTCATGTTTTTCCAGGTGGAGAAAACCAGTGATTGCAGCAGTGATCCTGCTCTGCCTGGCACTGGTGGGAAAGGGCTGCTCCTTGGTTTTCCAAGTGCTTTTGAAAGCTCTGTAACAGCACAATGTTGTATTATTATTATATATTTTATATTTATATTATCATTATATTATCCATGTTTAAGGCACAAGCTCTGTCTTTTCTATTCCAAATTTCCCAGGAATGCAATGGAAAATAGTTTAGGTGGAGCCCTTTCAGTGGGACTGAATTACGTATGGATAATGTGAAGTGCCTGTTCTCTTCAAAGCCAGGATGTTTAAGGGAACACTTTACTTGCTTTGAATATAAATATATATGTGTATTCATTATATATATTTATATTCATTATTATATTTATAAATATAAAACTTATTTTGTATTTAACAGAGCATTTCCACCTGTCAGACAGTGTGTTTCTTTTTCTTCCTTGCTGGTGGTATTTTCAGGGCTTCCAGGAAAAAAATGGTTCAGGGGTTGTTTTGCTTTTTGAGTTGGAATAAATTGTTAAAAGGCTTCAGTTGTAAGTGGCTTTCACCTATAAGTTTAGATTCTACAAGATGAAACAAGGTATTTAAAACTGTGGTATCACTGTCACAAAACTGCAGTGTAATTATCACTGCTAATACCTTGTAGTTCTCACCAGTCCTGGCTTTGGCAACCAGATGAGAGAGTGATGAAAAAAAGCAATTATTCTTCATTTAATGAGGGCATTGTGTGTGCAAACCAGTCCAGAATGTCCAAACTCTAATTTGAATGTATTCATTAACTTACTTTACTCTTTGTCTAACTTTGTTATTTTTCTTATATTTAAATTTGGCATCTTCTGTTAATTGAGGCTTCTTATAATGGGATATAGATGAATGGAAATGGAACTCTAATAGTGAACCAGCATTAACATGGATCTTTCAACTTTCAGGTTGGTTTAGTTTAGTTTGTGTTTGGTGACTTTTTTTTGGGTTTTTCTGGCTTGCTGTTGGGTTTTTTGTGTTTTTTTTTTTAATCACATTATTTTTATAGACATTAAAAAGTACAGGCATTGATCTGGGTACATTTTGTAACAGGCAGATAAAAGACACATTTACAAAGAATATTCAGGAGTATATTATTGCACTTTTATATCTAGTCTGTCTTTTATTAGAAAATGACAGTAACTTTATTCTCCTCTGTAAAGAAAGTTTTCAAAAATGGAATAGCAATGTGTGTGACACAGGGTAACAAGAATGGTGTTAAGCAAATATTGTGGTTCCCTGTTTCTCCTCATGCCCCATCACTTCATTCTCCCTCTCAGTGTCAAGATATTTTCCTGCACACTTCTTTACCCTCTGAAAGCAGAGTAAGGTTAAAAAAACAATTAGAGCTATCATGGTGTTAGAAGAACATTCACAATCAAGTTGTTAACATATCTGCACATCTCACAAAGCTGCTGTCAGTGGAAGCAAGGAATGAAAGTTCTTGCACTTGCATGAAATCTCTGCAATTACTTGGAAGCTCAATGTTTTCAGCTTTCAGCTCAAGAGTGAAAACATTGAGATTTATTTATTTTTTTAAAGAAAATTCTTTCCAGTGATGAATTTAGTTACCCCCTGTTTTTTTCATGCGACGTGAGTCATTCATAAACACTTTGTGGTTTAGGCAGCAAGGTGGGAGCAGGAGTATCTAAAGAAAAAGGAAAAAAGAAAATGTGTAGCCAGAATGACAAATCCTTAGGCACAGCTATAAAACATACAGATCAGTAGCACAGAGCCATAAGAATATATTGACTGTGGCTCAAACTCATCAGAAGATTGATCAATCCAGCTGACTTGCATTAATTGTGAAATAGAAGGAACGCCACGATCAATGATAGGCATGAAAGTGCAGCGGTAATGATGCCACATCCAGCTAATCCAATAATGGAGAACCTGATGGATAGCATATTGGAATTCCACTGCTTGGGCCCCTGTCACAATAAAGTATATCCTGCAATTATGGGGAAAAATGGAGCAGGCAGCAGTGGAGGCAGCCTCGTCGGGCAGCGCTGCGTTCTCCTGATTAAACACCACCTTAAGTGGCACTCAAACACTGCAGCCTGGCTGCCTGCAAAAGATAATCCTTAAATTCATGTGAAACCATGTCATTTAATCAAACCAGCTCTGACTATTGTGTCCAAGATGTTGAGTTAACTGTGGGCATTTGAACCCTGGTCACGGGTCTCTTGCTCAGCAAGGACCATTGCTGAGCTGGGAGCCCCACCAGCCACCTGTGCTGCAAATCAGTTTGGTTTTTGAAAGGCTTCGAGAGCTGATGGGAACAATAATACTTCTAACAGACCTGTGGAGAATTCAAATTTAGTTAACTTCTGCCTATGTTTACTAATTTCAGTCTGATCAGTGTTAGGTATTGATTGGAGGAAAAATGGATTTTTGTTAATATAAGCATATCCAACCTGGATCCTTTCCAAAATACAGCATCTGTCACATTAAGGACTAAATCTTTCAGTTCTTATTAAAGTATTAACTTTTCTACTATTACTTTTATACTGATACTTAATTTTATCATGGAATTAATCTCTATGAACCTGTTCATTGTTGTTTTGACTCAACTTTGCTGTTGGCTTGGCCTTTTAAGGCTCAGCTTTGTATGGAGGCTGTCAGGAGGCTGCAGGGTCCATGCAGGAACCCCTTGGCAGTGGCTGTTTAGGGAAGGTGTGTTCTGCTCTCCTGCATCTCCCTGGGGCGCTGAATTCTTCCTGGTGTGCTTGGAAAGAGTCACTGGCAGCTGCAGAGGAGCCATGACTGGTTTTTTACCTTATCCCTTGTCAGCAGTATTTCTCAATTATTTGTTTTTCTTGTGGGGGGGATAAATGTCAGATCTTGGAGCTGCTCAGGATTGAGGGCTCCAAGGGCTGTTGTTCCTGGAATTTGGGCAATCACAGGGGGAAATGGATGGCTGCCTCACCACTGAGGAGGCACCTGAGCCCATCTGTGGATACTCTGCTTTGCCTTCTGGAAATCTCTGACTGCTTTAATTCCAGTTCTGGGTGGAGATTTTTGTGTTTCAGCTGTAGAAATTTGCCACTAGTCAGATACAAGTGTTTGTGCATAAACTGGACTGAGGTTTTGACACTTCACAGGTCTTGAAGCTCTTCAGTAGAACCTGCCTTTATTTCTATGTGCACATGGAGGGGATTTTTCATTAACGAAATCACTTTGCTGCTGTTGCTGGGCTTTTTTCCTTTGTTGAGGCAGGGAAGTTTGGGGACAACTATTTAAATAAATAGCAAGCAAACTAAAATATTCCTGTTGTAATGTGCTGGTAACTGTTGTGAGAGATCAGGAGCCCTGCAGGCCTTGCTGAAGCCCCTTGGACTCTGGAGCACCCAGCTGGGTGGGTGTGAGCAGGAATTGTCCTACACACTCAGCCTGGTGCCCTGCTGTAGCAAAGCCAGCAATTCAAGCATCTTCAGCATCTTCTGTTTCCCTTTCAGTTCAGTGTAATTTTCTTAGTATTGTGGGGAAATGATCAGCCAGTGTTTGTGTGGGGCTTTTCTTCTTCTTCCCTAATGTTGATCCTGCCAGTGGGGACAAAAGAAACAATACTCATACCACAGTTAGAATGTGAATGCAGGGATAAAATTAAGGAAATATTTTATCCTAAGGGTTCTAAGTATTCCAAAGTGTTTGTTTTCAATAGAAAAATATAATTAAATACTAGATTAATAAGTGATCAATAAGCCTGAAATGGTTTTCAGGCTGCTCAAGTGAGCTGACAACAAAGACTGTATCTTTCTGTTTCTTTGCAAGTAGAAAATAGAAGTCATGTTCTCCAGGGCTTTTTCCTTTAAAAAATATTGCAGTATAACCAAAATGTAAGTTGACCAAGTTGTAAATGTAATACCACCATCCTGGGTGTTAATAACATCTCTTTCTGTGAGCAATGGCCTGGTAGAATGTGTATTTTCTAAGCCTAGTTTTGATTGTGTGAAGTGGTAAGAGTTCACTTTAACCTCCCATCATAGGACTAATAATAAAGAGAAGGCAGCTTCAGACTCTGTGATGGTAGCTAATTGCTGTGGAACAAGCCCTTGCCTTCCCTGAGACTTTGTTCATTCCTTTTTAGCCACCAGGGAACAATTTTAATACATGAAAACTGTATTCAAGTTGTGTTCCAGCAGTAAATGAGATCTACTTACTTCTTTCCAGAACAATTAATTTCAAGCCAGCCTATGTTAAGGAAAGTACTGAGCAGTGTGTTTTATAATTGCTGCAGAGCTGTACATGCAATATTAGAATAGAAATATTGGGTTTCTTTTCAAGTTTTGAATAATCCCAGTAGACTTGCAAGCTGCTATGAATAATTCTGTAAAGTCTAAGTGAAAGAGTTCAGATATTTTCCCTCCTCTCTTTGAGATTACTGCGGTTATTTGAGGCAAAAAGGCAAAACACCTCAATATTATGCACGATGAAGATAATTTGCTAAGATGTAGTAGTAATGGATAGCCTGAAGGCATTGGTCCAAACAAACTCACTCCAGCAATGGGTTTTTTAAAGGTTTTGTTTTTTTTTTATTTTTCTCTCAAATAAGTTGTTAGATGCCACCAGGTATCTGTGACGTTACGGCATGGTATCTTCATAACAGAGGAGCTTCTGTAAATGCTGAACTTTATTTATTTTTTTTCCTTAATTTGTTTTTCACAAACAGCTAAAACTTAGTCCATGGCACATAGGACTGGGCAGGTGAAGAACCACGTTTTTCCAGGGAATCTGGTTGTTCCATGGATCTGCAGTGCCAAGGTGCTGCTGCCTCCCCTTGCCTTGCTCGGTGTCTTTGCCAATTTCTAAGTTGTGCTCTTGAACTAAAAACTTGTAATGCAAATGGTCACCCTGGAAGGTCTTACAAACTTGCAAGTGTTTGAAAAGGTGTTAGTGCTTCTTCCCCAGGAAAAGAGAGGGGAATTTTAACCTCCTCCAAAGGATTGTTTCATCTGTAATTAGCAGAAGCAAGATCATACAAATACAGAAATCGGTGAGCTAATTGCAGTAGTCTGGCAATGAGGGGCTCTACTGGGATCAATTAACATGATCTAGATATTAAAGGAAAGCAGAATGTTCCCTCTTTTTTCCCCTCCTATGATTTGCCACATTTGTCTCTTAAATACAGACTCTTGCAAGGTAAAAAAAGAAAGGGTTGGCTTTCATTTATTTTTTTATTTTTAAGTATTTCCAGAGCAATAAAAAAGTCATCATGTTGATCCTCAGTTCTGCTGACATCCTGCTTGTTCCTTTTCCAGCTGGGGCCAAGTGTCAGGTACAGCTGGGCTCCACTGGGAAGAGTTGTTGACTGGTGGTGCAGTTTTTTTGGTATTTAACAGCAGAATTGCTCTCATGTTGAAACAGGCCCTGATTCTTAAGCTCAGTACATATTTGTGGGGGTTTTGCACTATTTTTTTGTATTGTGGGATGTCCTTAGACCTTAACATAGGTGGTGATAATATCTTTTTCCATTGGTGTTGTGCATGATAATACCATTTTAAACGTATATGTGGCTGTATTTTACTGGCAGTCACAGGGGAAGAATATCAGCTTTTTGAATCCTGTAAATACCAGAACATCATGTCAGGCTTCTCAGCAATAATGCATTAATATTTGAAATGTTCTGTGCTCTGTTTTCCATCTCATTGAGGCCATGCACGTGGCATTTCTCAGCTGAGGGCTGCTGGAGCAGGGGAGGGAGCTGGCATGAGCAGCTCTGGGCATGGACTGAGGAGCTCTGACTGCTCTGGGATGGGTGAGCTGAGAGTGTTCATTAGGGGAGGAAAAACCTCATTTCAACCACTTGGTGCTAGGCTGAAACTGACTCCAGCTCTGCTAGAACACAGTGCTTGAAATTCCACCTAAAATCAGTTTAACTCCCTTTGGAAGTGTCAGAGTGCCAGCAGTCCAATCGGGAGAATATTAACTGCTTTTAGGAAGATTTTACCTCTGATATCCTGATCCTGTGTGGGGTGGTCCAGCTTAGTGAGAGCTGAACTACCAAGGGGAATTTCTCACTCTTCATGTGTTCCTCCTTGCCTCTGAACAACAGAGGAAAAATGGGTTTTGAAACTTGGTTATTGAGCATTACAAGGAGTAAAATGCAGTGAAAATGGACTGTAGCATTCCTTTTTCATTTCTAGAAAATAATTCCAGACATCAGAGAGGGATTTTATATAACCTGGTAATGAAGAATAGTTCTTCTTTTGTTCTCTGGGCCCCAGGCCTTCCACATTACTGAAGCTGGAACATGACATGTACAACAAGAATGTATGAAACCCTTAAGATTTTTTTTCTAATACCTAGATAGCTGCTAAACTTATTTTCTTTTCAAAAAGAAATGATTATAGACATATTTCTTATATAATTAGTTCAGAACTATCAAATAAAACCAAAAGTTGCTCGTCTTCCTTCCCCACTCTCCCTGTGAAATGCCAAGTTGACATATTTCTCTTGGAGATGGATATTTAGATAATGATAGCAAAGCTATTTAAAATGCAGACAAACTCCTCCCTTGCTTTTTTTTGTGTTGCACTCATTCCATTTTCTATTATAATCCCTATAGATATGAATATCAATCCTTTCCCACACCCCCATTTCGCTTATGTTATTGACTTGCTCTGAGAAAAACATTTCCCCCTTTTTTTTTTCTTTCTTTCTTTCTTGGTAGCTTTGGTTTTGCAACTGGTTTGGTTTTGGGTTTTTGTGTGTGTTTTCAGTTTGTTTTCTCCTAAAGACAGATGGTGGCAACACTGTTCCTCGTAAAGCAGGGAGAAAACAGCTGGTGAGGTGCAAGGAGAGGCCAGACCAGCACTCCATGGATGTTTCCAGGGCTTCAGAGTCTCCCTTGGCTCTCCAGAGGAGCTGCTACATAAACTAAGCACACAGTTATCTCCCCTCTAACTGTAACAGTAAAAAAAATTAATTAAAAAAAAAAAGAAATCACAAATATATTATATTTATGGCATAGTACAGATGCAGTAGCTTTCCTTCTTGGCTTCCGTGTTTAAATCCATACTTGACTTAGAAAAAAATTTGTTGCAGTCTAATAACTATAAAATACTAAAAGGAAATAAAATCAATGTTGTCTCCAGCCTTGGAATGCAAACCACACACACACACTTTCTAAGATATGGTCAAATAGTGCTTACTCAGGAGATTCAGCTCCAGGAATCGAGCAGCACTGAGAACCACTATAAAATATGCAGGAAAGGAAAAAAATCTCTTCAATAGATGCTCACAATTTGTTGTTTTTATAAAATCAAGGGGTTTTTGTAGTCCCTTTAGGTAAAAAGAATTCTCAGGATTGATACCTATCAGACTTGGACAGGTGAAGGTTGCTTGGTGGTTTCTTTGCAGTGTTATTAATCCCAAGTCTCCAGGTTGCTAAATGTACAGATATGAATTACAGAGTTACAGGAATCAAATGAAAGGCTTTAGGGAAAAAAAACAAAAAACAACACCACCACAACCAACAAGACATCTCCATGATGTATTTTAAGTCTGGCTTTTAGTAAAGAAATCTGTGCAGTGATTTTAGTGAATTATTGCTCCTTCCTGGCATGGGCAGCAGGCACGGAGCGAGCAGTGTGGCTCTCCTGGCAGCCTGCATCTGTAACCTGTCACACTGCTGCACACCTGCCAAGGGCACAGCCCACAAGGAGCTTTCCCATTTTTGCAAGAGGGTTTATCTTCACCAACAACCAGACAGAGGTTGGTGAAGTGAGAGTGAGAGCTCAGACTGGGGAAAAGGGGAAAAAAATAACCGATGTCGTGTAGTCTGATGTTGTAGAATAGATTTTTGTCTTTATTTAGAATGGAAGGATTTTTTTTTTCAATTACACTTTTAAAAATGGAGCTGTATTTGAAAGAGCTTTACCATGTGGATGGTTTAGAGCCACTGAATCTCTGTGCCTTGGGGTCTCCAGCTCTCTCACTGTCCAGTGGCAAGCGGCTGCTGCAGGTTCTGGGCACCTTCTGAGCCAGGTGCCTGGGTTGTTTGGATGGCTCAGGTCCCTCAAAAACCCATCCCAGCAGCAGCTCAGCAGCTGGAGGAGTTCAGAGAAACTGTCAGGGTATTTCTGAGCAGAACATCCCTGCAGAGCTCTCCATTGCTTTTGATGATCTGGCAAATCTGATGAAGGGCTGCCTGCATCACAGGGTTTGGATCCAGCTCTAGGTATGGAAGGATACCTGTTCAGCTGCCTGTTTGGTCACTTAAATAAGATTTTGCTGTCTCTGGACCTGTGTGAGGCTCTTGCTGACCTGTGCCCAGTTTGTCAGTGCTGCTTGGTGTGAGCAAACCGCAGCTCTTTGCCTCCTGTGTGGGGCACACTGTTTCCAGGCTTTCAGGAATATCCCATGGCCTTCCTCAACTTGCAAAACTTCAGAGACCTTCTTGCCATGCAGCAGATGCAAGGCCAAGGCTGTGTTTTCTCTAGAGGAGCTCAGTTCCTTCAAGATTCATTTATTTATGTAAGGGTGGGTGTTAAATACCAGAAATGCCCTAGTTTAGACTTATTTGTCCATGAAAGGCATTACAGTGTAGCTGAGCGCAGGTCATAATTTTTAAGCAAAAGTATCTTTTCACAATGGACATAAATTGTTGTTTGTAATTGTGTGTGCCTGCTTGAGACACATCAGGAATTTTTTATTTTAGTAATGAGACACCCCTGTCTCAGAATATGTACGCTGAGGTGTAAAAGGCCTGAATTCCAGTCTCTAGACACAATTACACAATTAGAAATCAAAACAATTGCTGTGATACACTGAAAAACCAGACAAGTAACCTCATGCAGAGCAGCATTCCCTACCCTTTTAATTGCTGCTTATCCTGTCTCAGTAAGTGAGGTAATTGATGTTTTACTCTCAGAATTGATCTCGGTGTTTCAGGTAGTTAGCAGGCTGGAATGGCTTCTGCATCATAGCACTAAAAATCGTTTTGTCTCATAAACTAATCCCAGTCTCAAAAATGTGGCACACCTGAAGGCTCTCTAGCTTAAAAATAATGAGTTTGTTTGGACCTTGGGTCCACTGGGCCAGGTTGTGATTAATCTGAAAAACCACACAGAGCTGCACAGTGCTGCTCCTGCTCTTTGCAGTTCTGTTCACACTTCTCCCCAGGGGCCACCTACATCAGAGCTTTGAGGAGCTCCAAGTGATTCTTGCTGGTACTTTGGTATTCCTGCATGAGTGAGAGCTGTTTGGGGTCACAGTGAGCTGGATGAACAGGGTTTCAGTTTGAGCAGCTTGACCCAGCACCTCTCAGACAATGTGCACACTCCTGCAGGTGTGGGACTCACCTCAGGGCCTTGGCTTCACTTTGCTTCTTCATGTGTGTTAGCACAGCATTGCTGGGAGGAAAAGGGAGCACAGAAAGAAATAATATGCAGATGTGTAAGGGGACACAGTATGGGTAAATGAAGGTAATGTAGAATGTAATCTTATCCCGCAATGAGGTGCAGCTGGACCCTATTACTAAAGATTAGGAGCAGGCCTGATCTTAACAGGCAACACCTGTAGCCAATAAGAACAGTGTTATAAAAGAGTGGATTGGTGGGAGCTGGAATCAGATGGCTGCTGCAAGGAGCAGGAACGGTCAGTGCTTAGAGGAGATGCCTATGAGAAACATCAAGGAGGTGTGAAACTGTGAGGATATGGAATCCTTGCACCATAATGACAATAGAACTCTTGATATATAAGACAATATAAGACAACAGAACTCTTGATATAGAAGACAACATATAACGATAATAGAACTGTTGTGATATATAAGACAACGCAGATGAGAATACTTTTTGTACTATTGCGCTTTTCTCTCTTTGCAAAGTTTAGTGTAGGAAGTTCTAGAAGTTCAGGTGTAAAAGCAGCATGCGACTGTTCTAAACACTGGAGATGAAATGAATGAAAATCAGAGTGTAAATTAGACCTTGCTTGAGGCTACAGCTGTGGTGTATTGAACACACAGGCTGGGCACCAGACTGGGAGTGTCACCTGCATGCAAATGAAGGTGAAATGTTCCTTCTGAATGGGGTGTGCAGTTATTATATTGATCATGAGCATTGTGATGCTGGAATGAGTCATTAATGCCACAGTTTGGTTTGTTCTCCCCTGTAATGGAAATACACATCCAAGCAGAAGAGATGCTTCTCTCTCCTCCTCTCCATCTCTATTTTATGTAGAGCTGTAGATAAATGTGACAAAACTTGTACATGGATTCTTTGTCCTTGATGACGTTCGATCTGGGCCAAGGTGTGGCAGAAAAGTGAGGATATGTATAGTTATGTGAAGAAAAGGGGCTATATTTATTGCGAAAAGAGGTGATGTTTAGATCTTTCATGTTTATACAGTAAAAGATTTCTCTCTGCCTTCTCAAGGGACAGGATTTCAGGTCACAGTTTACCTCACCTCATCACAGCTCATCACAAAGTTTTCTGGAGCTGTTGGGAGCAGCACTTTGATGCATGAGGATGATGTGCAATGTTCCATTGCAATTCTTTCAAAAGGTATAGACACTCTACAGTTTTGAAGGTACAATTTCAAGCTTGTTATCCTGGAGGTCATTGAAGAACGTGACATTTCGTTTGCAAAATGAGCCTGGCTGTGCATGCAGGTGCACACACATACACAAGTTT
>JAWWEX010000047.1:4140914-4198741 GCA_035583215.1 Arremon brunneinucha
GGTCATTGAAGAACGTGACATTTCGTTTGCAAAATGAGCCTGGCTGTGCATGCAGGTGCACACACATACACAAGTTTTAAATGTTTCCCTCTCCTTTGCTATTTTTAGGACAGTAAGGCCACTGCTGTGGTCTCATTAAAAGGTGAAAGAAAGTGTTTAACTTTGTCAGCTGCACCTGATTTTTGCCTATGATTGCTCATTTTCTTAACAGAAAAGTAAAGACTACTTTAAATGATAGTTACATGTTCAAGGTAACCTTACCACTTCTGAGTAAGAAGTATACAGTGCCCTAATGGATGCTGTTATATGATAATCTCTAAATGCCTTTCATTATTAAGTGTCAAGGCTTCTTTTAGGAAAGCTTTAGAAATTCTTGGGAGAAATGTTTCATTGCAGCAAGCTGTAGCAGTGCCACTAAAAATATATTGCTAATTAAAGTTTATTGACAGTCTCTGTAATGCGTTCCTGGAACAAGTCAAAGCACTGAGTAGTTATTGAATGCCAGGCACTGCGTCTCCTATAGTTAGTTAAGCTGTTTAGGAGAGGAGATTAAGGTACTCTGCCCTTCCTTCCCTGTGCAGTTATTGGCTGTGGTTATTGTGCAGAATAAAACACTTTCAGCATGCCAATGCTGCAGACTCCAAGAAACTTTGGCTTTGTCACGAGCTGTTTCACTGCTCATGGTCAAATGGGGAGGTCAGTTAAACACTGCCAGGGTATGAAAGGTCCATCTCCCCAGGAAGGAAAAGAATTTGGGCCATTCAGAAAGCAATTCCTTCAAGGTGCAGCTTCTAAGTTGAGCAAGAGTGTGCAGAGTTGTGGTGGTGTTTGAGGACGAGGGAAGAGATGAGAACCTTGACTCCATGTTTATCATATTATATTAAAAGAAAATGCTATAGTAAAACTATTCTAAAGAAAAGAGAAAGGAGACAGCAGAAGGCTTGAAAGGAATGAATAACATAAAACCTGTGACTGACCAGAGTCCCAACACAGCTGGGACACGATTGGTCATCAAGTAAAAACAATTTACATGGGGCCAATCAAAGATAGCACCTGTTGGTAAGCAACCTCCAGACCACATTCCAAGCAATCAGATAATCAATGTTTACATTTCATTTCTGAGGCCTCTCAGCTTCTCAGGAGAAAAAATCCTGGCAAAGGTATTTTTCAGGAAATACGTCAGTGACACAGAGTCACTTGAGCTCAGTGTGTGGCTATCAGCGAAGGTGTAAATCCCAGCTGTGCAGTTCTTTTGTGGGACAATGTGAGGGGCAGCTGTGTCCATGTGTGCTCAACCCTGGGCAGCAGTGCTGGATAAGGGCAGTGGCTGCTCACACTGCATGGCCTGTGCTGATGCCTAGGAGTGACTGCCTAGAAGGGAGGCTAGACAAGATTAGGAGAATAAAAGTGGGTATTTACTAAAGGCCTTCAATAGATAGACCTTGGGCAGTCAAAGCCTCCCAGAGGCTGCACCCAGGATGGACAATGGGCATGAGTTTTTCACACAGTTATAAGTTTGGTCCATTGACGCATCAGGGGTTAATCCTCCAATTACAGCTTCAGCTAATGAAGTAATTTACCCCCGGCTCACTCCCCACAACTCACTTCTGTTTATACTTCAGGGCCTGAGGCTGTGGTGTGTCCTTGGATCCAGCAATCCCAGAGGGATTGTTTTGTCTGACCAAAATGTCAAGACAGCTAACTACACTTTATATGGAGTTCAGTGTTATGCACTAATGCAGTATAGAATTTTAAAAATATAAAAGCTAAAATCTTAAGGCATCAGTGTTTTGCTTGTATTGCTTATTTAGAATCATAGAATACATTGGGTTGTAGGGGAACTTTAAAGGTCATCTAGTCCAAACTGACATCTGTGATTTCTTACTGGTATCATGAACCTGGAAACCTCTTGCAAATTGTTACATAATGATCCTTGGGTGCAAGCACCAGAAGCATTTGCACTGCCTTGCCACATCTCTGGAATGCTCTGAGACACAGAGAATCTATGAGCAATTTTGTAAATGCAAGGAACAGGATTTATTCTTCAGATGACTGCCAGAAGAGTTTTACTCTTCTTTAAATCACTAAGTCTAAGCTACTCATTGCAGTAGAGCTCCTCTTCAATTCTGTTGCTGTAAGCAAGAGCAAAGTGCTGCCTCTGGGAAGTGAGATTTACAGTACAAATCAGAACCAAACCCGGGTTTTTTACATGGCCTACGAGTGAGCATCAACAGCTTTCCAAAGAGATTGGTTTGTGGCTCTGAGAGCCAAACATTCTGCCTGCTTGTACAACCTGCAGTTCCACTGAGGAACATTACCTGAGTTGTAAAAAACTATGCAAAAATCTCCTTATGGCAGGCTTGGTCCTAGACCTCATTAAATTCCTGCTTCCTCTTTCTGCTGATTCGAGCTTCTTGCATGCACAGAAATGGCCAGAGGAGCTGTGGGATGGAGAGGGGGGTGAGCCCTGATGCAGAGCCAGGTGGGGCTCGTGCTGTGAGGGTCAGAACAGCTCCAATGCAGGGACACAGACAGGTTTTACCCTCTGGGTCTAATTGATTTAAAACCCAAGAGAACACACTCCTGATTTTGGGTGTATTTACTGAACATCGCACACAGGGTGTGAAGTTCTCTCTCTAAACTTCACAAAAACATAATTCCTACACATCCTTGCTGTGCTCCAGGGAAAGCATCTCACCTGCAGAGTTCACAACTTGATAAATTAGTGCAGCAACGGCAACCTCTGCTTCTCTCAAAAGATTCATAGCAAAAAAACCCCTGATAAGTGTGACAAAGAGCACAACACTTGTGTTTTGATTTGGGTGTGCAAGCACAGAACCTGGCACTGCATTTCCAGTACAAAACAGAAAGGTATCTACACATCATAAATGCCTTAAATTACCCCTATTGTCCTATTGAAAATGTGTGTGGGTACTAATGACCAACTTTCATCTTGCATTCACATCCTTGAAATTCTCTCCCAAGAGCTAAACATAAGCAGCATGTACGTGTTCCATAAGTAATGAAGTTATCCACCAAAATGTCAAGTTTTAGGTAGAGTGATAGATGAGAACAGACTGTAATTTTAATGCACTTCATGGTCTTCACCTCTTTATTGCATTCAAATTTTTCTGACAAGAATATATATATATAAAGTACATACCTGTAACTGTGTCCCTAAAGAAACAAAACCCCAACCAAAAACAAAAGGAAAAAAATCAATAGCTTGATTAACCAACTAAATTATACCATAAATAGGATGCTATTAATTATCTATCAGCTTAAAAGCAATCCTAGAATAGAAAGAGTTGTTAATATTAAACATTCTAAAGTTTTCCTTTTTTTATCTGCAGATGAACAAAATAAGTTTTGCAGATCAATTTGCTGATAATTGATCTATGAGGTTAATACTGCAGAATGACCATTTAGTATGCTTTGGATCACTTGATATAATATAATGATAATAGAATATAATGATATATATGATAATATTATATATAATATATTATATATATTATATAATATATGTGATAATATAATTATATTGAAATAATAATGATATATTATAGTATATATTATATACTATAATATAATATATGTAATATATTATGATGTAATATAATGATAATATCCTGATAATATAAATTATTTTACATATCTAAACACACCCATGCACACACAGTCTATCACTTTATGACACTGAAGATTAATGTTTTAATTGGAAAAAAGAGCAGCTCTAAGGAAGGGCACAAATGAAAGCCTGGATATCTGTCAGTTCATTGGCTTCTTGCTGACCCGGCAATATCTGCTTTCTCAGACCAGTTCCTTCTGTAATGACCTCTCCAGCCAATAATGTGGATCTGCCAGATAAAAGCTGTGTTTTGGGTTTTTTGCAATTTGTCAAGCATGGGTGACTGTGAGAACTTGGCTTATTTTTATCAGCACACGGGCACAGTGAGGGGGTTTGCAGATGTTTGCTGATAGCACCAGGCCGTGTCTGTAGGAGCAATTTGTAACAAAGCTGGCTTTGTAATTGTCTGGAAATCCATGCCTGTCTCCAGTGATATCCTCATTGTCAGGCTGCTGTTCTCTCCTGTGCCTTGAAGGGTTTTTCTGAGTTGTTACCTGCAGCTGGGATAACTGCCACCTTAATAGGCTGGTAGCAATTATCTAGAAAAAAACCTATGTAAAGTGGAGTTTTTTTACTTAAACCCGTTTTAATTTTACCCTACATTCTTGGCCTATAGTTTTTAGTTGTCATCTCTGTCTATGATCTTTACTTCAGAAAACCTATTATGCAGCACATCAGATTTATTACCTTGTTTGGGTAATACAGACCCTCAGAATTCAGCAGTACCTGATACTCAGATACTAATTAGTATCTCCAATTTCTTCATTCTATATTTACACTAGCTTCAGAGTTTATCATGTAATTGGTATTCATACCATTATCTGCAACTTTTTTGCTGCAGAGTCTTTAAGGAAAGCAACTTAAAACCCTTTTCCCCAAAGGTGCAGGATTTTACAAGAGTAAATTCTTGTGAGAACAATATGCTTATGAAACTGGTATTGTTTGTGCTGCAGTGAGTAGGGTAATACCTGTAATATGCCAGGCTTGGTTTGGGCCTGTTTGCTTTGCAAAATAACAGACTTTAATGCTATACTGCTTGCTGCTTTAACATCACAGTATTTTTAATTATGTTTTTCATAGTATCCATTTATTCTTTGTACTGCATTGCCTTCAGATTATTCTGTGTAATATTTTCTGTGCTATCCAGGGAAATTAAATGCGCTGTGGCCAGTAGTTTATGTGTAAAAGGAGTTTATATCTGAATGCTAACCATAGATCAAGTTTCTCATGGGATTGCTCCATGCAGAGCATACATCCAGAATTTCATCTTGAGGCTTTCCCACACAAGTGTTTCTCTTGAATGGTACTTGTAAAATGTATTTTCTTCAAGATAATATTCTTAATTTATATTAGAGTCCTGTGTAAGGTCATTTCCAGAGCATTAATGTCCAAGGGTTGGCCATGCATAGGTCCAAATTAAACCCAGCACTGTCCTGGTCAGCACCAAACCTTCCACAATGTCATGGCAAAGACCCACAGCTCCCAAACTGTGTTTGAAAGCAGGGAATGAACTGTGTGACAGGATGTGAGCACGGGGAAAGCTGCAGTGCTGGCTGCTCTTGTGCCACCCTGCAGGGATTTTACTCACGGGGATGTTGGAAAAGGAAAAACTTCCAGGCTATTCTGCAGCACCTCAAGTTTCCTTGAATACTTTCAGGGAGCCAGAGGCAAATTTGGTCACATCTCTGTCTCTGTGATCTGCAGCATGCTTTGGGCATACAGCTCAGACTGTTAAAAACAAAGAAACCAAAAATTAAAGAAAAAAAAAAAAGAAAAACCCAAACCCCCTGTTTTAGGTAGCTCTGATTTTCAAGCAATATAGAAAATCTTAATGGAGAAACATATCTTATCCTGCAGCTAAGAAAATGTGAAAATTGAACTTAAAGGCTTCTCAGCTGGTTAAAGGAGGCATTTTGCAAAAGGAAATAATTGCCTACAAACTGTTTTAATGTAAAAATCTTTAAAAGTGCTTCTCTTTTATTTTTGGAGATTTTCTACTTTTCCTTGTCTCAATAAAATGATCCTGTTTGGAATATGTTGCTGATTTGAGGGCAAAAAGAAAAGGAGAGCGAGAAAAGCCTATAAAACTATAGATTATTTTTTATGGATGATGAGAAGGTCCCCATTTGCATTTACAGCTTTACAAGGATTTTAGCACTAGGCTCTTTTTTTTTTTTTTGATGGAAATGCTTAATCTGAGCTCAATGGGCCATAATAATTGCCTGTTTCTTCCAGTAGAAATAAACCCACTTGTATGTGACACTTGAAACCTTAACTCTGCTTAGTATTACCCACGGAATGGGAGACAGTTCTTCACCCAAATATATTTATGACAGCAGCACCAGTCGATATACAATACCCAGCCAAGGGCACTGGAGAATAAATCAGTCCCTCCAGCCTCTGCTGGAGCACAGTAAGTGATGGTGGTAATAAAACCCCAGGAAATTAAAATTCTGTGCATGCAAATGCACATACCTAGCCAAGAGAAACCCGAAGCTCTCCGTTCTGGTGAGGATTTGCATATGCATAGACATATACATTCTGTACCCCTTTGTGTTAGAAACACAATGGAACACAAAGTCTGTGGGTTGTCAGCACATTATCACCCCCTTAGACTGTCCTCAACATTTGGGGGCTTTCAGGAGACCCGTCCATGAAAATTTAGGCACCTTGTAGTGGAAAAGGGTAATCCCAGTTACTCCTTGAGGAAGAAATACTCATGTTTTGTTTGAAAGCTTCTAGTTGTTGCTGTAAGTGACTACCAAAGGCTCTGAAATCCCCATTTCCAGTTCATTTCATCCTGTATATTTATGCAATTACTGGTATTTTTAATGAGTCCTCTGTGTTTGAGCACCTTGGGCTCTACTTTGTGAGCTCTTGGGATGGATGCTGTTTCTTCACTTGTGTTTTGGGGTTTCACATGTAGTACTGAGAGGCAGTTTTAGATTAATACACAATATTATTTATACATTTATATACAAGCCCATGCTTTTCCCACATATTAAATAACTTGGAGTATTATTTCTCTTGAATTCTGCGGGACAGTGAGATAATGAACACTAATAAGTAATAAAAAGATGCTGTTTCCAAATGGAATACAGCAGTGTATGTGTGTGTCCTTGTGTAGCACAGCCTTTTTGTGTAAGGTGGCAAGGAACAAACCCAAGCATTTAATTTTTTGACTTTTCCAGTCAGATGTGTGTCTAATGAGAGAAAGCACTGGCAGATGGATTTTTCAGATAGTTTGAAATGGTGTGGACTGTCTCAGAGTGGCTGGTGAAACACAACTGTGAGAGGACAATCTGTGGTTTGATTTCAGCTGGTTAATCTGTGTATGAGTGAGGAGAGATGATTTCTGAATCAGAGGGTGAGCAGTCACCAGCTGGGAAGTGGGTCCTGATAAAGTTCCTGTGACTCTGCTCAGTGCCAGGCCTTGCTCACCTGACTCTCAAGCTCCACAGTTTGTGTGTAGATACTGACTGTAATAATCAAAACAGGTATTTTGTTGAAATTCTAGTAATCATACTTGCACTCTCCTTTTTGAGGTGTAGAAAGAAAGGCAGCAATATCAGGGGGCCTTTCATTTACCACATGTGTTTAGTTATGGTAAAACATCTAGAAGATAAAAGACATTAGATGTTCACCTATTATTTTTCAGCCAGTGGACTGTGCTCTGTTTCAAATAACCTCAATCCTGAAAACATTTTGAATTTGAAAATGTAAAACCAATACTTGGGAATGTTGAACTGC
The DNA here is from genome assembly GCA_035583215.1 of Arremon brunneinucha. Classification (NCBI taxonomy): domain Eukaryota; kingdom Metazoa; phylum Chordata; class Aves; order Passeriformes; family Passerellidae; genus Arremon; species Arremon brunneinucha. Next base: position 4,148,296 of record JAWWEX010000047.1, read on the forward strand.
TACAGAAATGTTCTTTAACATTTGAGCAGATTCTTTCTGTAAAAAAACCTTATTGCCCTCCTATTGTTCCCTTTCCCCAATCACCTAAACCTTTCTTTAAAATGACACTTCACAAATTTGTATTTGACTCTTGATATTCCTGAACACCTGCAGTAATGCTGTTCTCTCCATTCATGGGTTCCATTTTCCTCATGGCCAGTGCCTGTGTCTGTATGAAGAGTGGATAAATGATAAATATATTTAAGCGATCTTCAGTCTCCCACCTGTTTCTGTTACTTAAAGAGAACAAAACAGATTTCCCCATTCTAGTCCTGAACTCACTGGGGAGTGACACCAGCAGGTTGCACAGTATTTCCAAAGGGTCTTTTTTGGTTTAAAATGATGGAGCCTGACAGCACAAGTGTCTTCAAAACTGCTATAAGTTTTAGTCCTACAAAGGAGCCTGTAGTTTTTCAAAGTTTTTCCTTGATAAAATCTTTTAAAGTGAATGGATCTTTTAGGCATTCTTCCACTAAACTCATAACATGTGACAGCTTGATACAATGACACTAAATATACTGACCAGTCTTATACTAAAATAAAGAAATAGTTAATTGCATATAGTTGAATCCAGAGCCCTAACAAAGTAAATTTAGGATTGAGAAGCAATGTATTTAAAATTGCAGGATGTGCACAAGGTTTGCTTCTAGGCTCTCTTGATCATTAATTAAATATGTTATGGCTTTCAGTTTTTCTCATTTATCTGTACAGGTTTACATATTGTAAATGCATTATTTATGTTTTCCCTTAAGTGCTCAGTACTGCCAGGATGTTTCTCTTAAACTGGCACAGATAACAAAAAAGACAAAATGAGAGAGCAAATTTGGCACTGGTGAAATGCTCAGAGAGCAGCTCGTGTTCAAATGAGCCTTTCCCAGATGTATTTAAATAAACTTGATCTGACAAATAGAGGGCCAGACAGGCAGATGGCATCTGTGTTTAAACTATGATTTTTTTTGTTTGTTTCATTAAGGTAAATTTGGTTTGTTTGTTTTTTTCCCCTTTAATCTCATCCCAATAATGCCTTATCAGTAAGCATTGATGCTTATTTTCTGGAAAGTTCCTAGGATGAAGGGTGATGAGGGAGCTGTCTGGGTGGATGTTCACTCTGAGGGAAGCCAGCTCTGAAATGGCTTTTGGTGTTGTAGCTAAAACACAGTTTGGAATCAACCATTTGCTGAACTTTGAACCAGGGGAATTGGTGTGTCCCATCCCTCTGTTGTTTTTTACCTTTTAGAGTAAAGTCAGCATCATGCAGGTGGTTGAATCAAATAATAATTTGATATAGTGTTCTCACATTCATATGAAAGCTGTTTGTTTTAAATTGATGGTTTTCTTCTGCTGGTTGTGCTGCCAGATGCAGAGGAATAGTTGGATGTTAACTTGTGGTCATCATCTTATTCATTTACTCTTTGCCTCCCTGTTCTCTTCTCCCACTGTTCATAAACACTTCTTTCCCATCTTAAATACAAATTTTCTGGTGTCTGAGATGTTAGGTATTTTATATTTCAAATTACAGTAGTAAATAGCTGCTAACTAAAACACAAAATTAACTATCTGCCTAAATAGTCAATAACTATAAATCTTGTTCTAATCTACAACTTTTTGATACACTTTTTTCTTGTTATCTTAGAAATTTCACCTTTCTTGCATTCCAAATTTCCTCCCTCCATCCCACCATCAGAGGTTAAAATCTCTTAACAGAGAAAACCTAAATAATTAAAAAAGACCCCGAACAAAACAACCCAAACTCACTTCTAACTTTGACCAGATGATCACTGCAGGTCTCTTCCAACTGAAATATTCCATTCTATTTCTTTTTAATCAAGGTAAAGAGGTTCATGTGGAATTCAGATTTGAAATTAACTCTTGAGACTTATGCAAGGACACTTACAATGTGGACTAATACAACCTTAAAGTGACCCATAAATGGTGTAAAGTCATGAACTTTGAAAAGTGGAATTGTTAGTCTGCAAGTGGCAGTCACTTGAGCTGTACTTGATTTGACTCCTTAGGGGAATTGTAATTAGACTTGTGCTGAATTCCTGTACTTGTTACTCCCTGCTGGGAACTTCAAAGAGCATTTGTTTCTGTTAGATTTGTGTTTTCATACAGAGACTCTTGTAAAATTCTGCTATACAAGTAGAAGGTTAAGCCTGTAATGTACTTTTTAGGACTCCTTCTGTGCTGAAAACCAGGCAGTTTTATTTTTTTTGTAGTAACCTAACTTTGACTGAGAAGTTGCCACTTTCATTATCACTATAGAGTAAAAATACCTTATACAAATGGGTACTGATTGGTGTTTTAACTAAGTACAAAGTAGTGATAAGTGTATTCCAAACCTTTGAAGATATCCTCAGAAACACTGCATCCAATTTCGTGTTTTATGGCTTGTTTGTCATCTACACTAATGACAGAACTGACATTGATGATGCTTTCAAGGCTAATTAATGAAAATGTCAGTGATGACAATTTCAAGACTAATGCTCCCTAATGATTCTAAAACTATTCTAAATCTTTTTTTAAGGAAACCAAACCAAAACCCAACCAGACACAAAACCCCTCTGTCCACATGGACAGATGAACACCCGAGTGCCTTCCTGAGCAAAAGTTTGAAAGTTTGGTTCCAGAGGTGCTGGTGCATGGCTGAGTTACACACCTGGGAGTTGGGAAACAGGCTGGGAATGGTTATTTCAGAGTAGTTTTTGTTCCAGAGCTCTTCCTTGTGGATCCTCTTCCTTCTGGCAGAGTTGGGGTGTCCCAAGCTGTGCTGCCACTGCCCAGTGTTTGCTGTCACAGGGAGTGAGCTCCTGCCCAGCCAGCACCTCTCACACTCTGAGCAGAGTTCCTTGTAAATCTGGCAGAGCACAAACAGCAGCATGGAAAAAAAAAAAAATATATATATATATGCTATGGTATCAAATAATCTTCAGAGTGACTTTTACACTGGATTAGAGCTGGGTGTTCTCATGGCAAAATGTTTTATCTCTTATTTGAAGCTTCTGTATCTTTATTCCTGAGCTGTGCTGTGAATTTATCGCATATAGAATCAGTGGGATATTCACAAATACAACAGGCTTGTGATAGGATACAAACAGGGGGAAAGCTTCTTCCTGAACTGGGCTGCCAATCAGGTGCTTAAAATCTAAACAAGATTCTTTTCTACTTCAGTTTTGTTGTGAGTCCTGGTGTTAATTTCATTTAAAATATAAGTTTGAAAAATATAATTTTTGTAATAATGGTTCTGTGTGGATGCACAGGACAATATTTTCCAATATTTATATGTGTAAGACAGATTAGCAGCTTTGTTGTGGCAAGAATGTTATGCTTTCAAAGTTATTTTGGCATTTTTTTTTCTTCCCTTATAGAGTTCAAAACAACAGATGAGTTGTGAAAGAGAACAGCTAAGGGTAAGTGCAATGATTTGCAAAATGTTCTGTTTCTTTAAAACATAAGCAGAATTTAGTCTGTGCTATTGAAAGATGAATTACTTAATTTAAGAAGGACATATTTAGTTCATTTGTTGCTTGTTGGTAAATATTGTACATCTTTCAGTACAAAGGAGCTAGATAGATAGATGCAGGGTTTGGGGTTTTTTTGTGTAATGTGATGAGATCTGACAGTAAAAATCTTGAGTAAAATCTTTGCCTCTTTGTGGGACCCCTGACACTGAGTGAGCTCCTCCTGTGCAGCTCCAGCAGCGCCCAAGGTCACTGAGCTGCCCACACCTGCTCCACTCAGGTTGTTTCCAGCAAGAAGAGCTTATCCTGTGATTTTACATTGTGTGATTTCAGAGAGGAGCCAGTGGCAGCACTGTGAGGAGCTGTTATTTCAGTGTCTGTTGGTTGTGCACACCTGGAAGGGGATGGAGTTCCTGAGCCCAGGCTGCTGACCTCTCCATTTTCCCCTTTTCCTGTGTTAGAGTCACTGTGTTAAACAGCTTTTAGTCTCTGCTGCCTTTAAATGCTACAGATCCCTGAAGATGCTTCTCCATTGCAATATTTCTTGGTTGATTCTAGTATTTGTTTGGGAAAGTAGAAGAGCCTTCATTAACTAAAAGAAAAAAGCAAAACAAAGCCACAAAAACCCAACCAACCAAAAGCTTTTTGGTCATCTGAGTGTTGCTTAATAGACCTACATTTATTGATAGCATGTGTTGAGTATTTACTTGAAATCCCAAATGCAAGTAGAGAGGGAGAGGCAGGCCTGAAGGAAGGGTAAGTTTCCATACAAACAAAATCTATACAACAAAAAAAAAATTTGCAAATAGAAAAAGCAGCTTTTTATTTGTTTGTTTGTTTGTTTGCTGTTTACTAAGCATCAGCAGTGCCTGCATGACTTGCAAGTATAAAGAATATACTTGTCCTAAAGTACATTGTGCAGTGTTCTTGCTCATCCAGCCATTCTTTAGATTAACTCCATCAACATATCTAGATGCTTCAGCTGGCCCTCAGCACACTTGGAATGGGATTTTTGGTAAACAAGTTATGCAAGAACAATGCATCACATATTGTCCTCAATTCTTTCCTTGCTGCCATGTGACTGCATTGCATTGTACTGGAGCTGGAGTGACAAAGCTTTGTTTTATCAGCACTCATGTCTCAGCAGAGCAGCTGTCAGAGCTAAAATATTGCAATAGTACCTGAAGGACAAGCTTTCCAAGAGGTAGCAGTGCCTCGAGAACAAAGAAAGTGTTCATTTCTTTTTATTGTTTTCATTTTCTCCCTTGAATGAAGGAAAATATTGTGTTAAAATATATCTTGAGGAGGCAACGAGCTCTTTCTTCAAGTAAATCTGTGTGCTTTTTCAAAGCAGTGGATAAGAGGTGGTGCAGTGAAACTTTCATGGTCTTTCTATTCCAGTATTACACATTTATGTCTGACAATGAGCTCAGTGCTTGGGATGCCTCTGTGGCATAGCAAAATGTGACACCTGAAGACAAAGCCATGTCTGCAAACTACTAAATTTAGCTACATCTTCTTGTCTTCATGTTCCTGTTACACTAAACACAGTTTCTGGTGTAAATTCTGCTCCCGTCCCAGAGATCCCCCATGGCTTTCACAGCTTATCTGCTGTGACACTGAAATTTAAATGTACTGTGTGTGGACATGTTGTACTTTGAGCACTGTGACGATGTCACTTGACCATTCTGCCACTTCTTGGTTGGCTCCCTAACAGAGCAGTGCTGTTAAAGAAATGTTTCATGGCCTGAATCAGGTTCTGCAGGCCTGCAGTGTTTTCTTTTGGGGTTTGTGACCTGCCATGAATACTTGGATGTGAGGCAGTCCCTTCACAAAAAGTGGTGCTTCATCCCAGCTGAAAGAATTGAAATAGAACAAGGAAACAGGATTAAAACAACCAAATTCCTACATCCTGCTGTTTGTTAAACCAAGTCAACCAGATTATTGTTAGGTCATCTAATAATACAATAAAAAAAATTATAGAATATCTCCCGTTTCCTTGCTAAGTCTAAGATGAAAGTGTCTGCCACTCTTCTTTCATGGTTCTCTAGTAATTCCTTAGTCTAAAGCCATAAAAAAAGTTTCAGAAGCAAGGCTTATAAAAAGCATAATACTGTAAATGAGTAATTAGTGATTATGATGCCTTGCGAGGCTACCTAGAAGAGAGGGTAGACAGAGTTAAAGGAATAAAGTAGGGATTTATTAAAGGCCTTCACAGGGTACATCTTGGGCAGTACAAGGGCCTGGCTGTGGCTCTGCCCAAGATGGACTCTGAGTTTTCACACTTTTATAAGTTTTGGTCCATTTCCATATTGGGGTTAATTGTCCAATTCCAGCTCCAGGTTATGCAGTCCCATCCTCCCAGGTTGCTCTCCTCAAATGGTGTCCTTGGTTCTGGGCCTGGAAAAGGATTGTTCTGTGTGACTGATCTGCAAGGAGAACTTGCTAACACTTTAAATGAAGTTCAGAGTCACACACTAAGGCAGCACAAAATCGGGAAAATATGAAAGGTAAAACTTAAGGCATCAATTGTATGGCTATAGAAAGAAATATCCAAGTCTGACTAAAATAATTTCCTTAGATATTTTTCACCTCTTATCTGTTTCACTGCCTTGTAAATTCTAAATGCAAAGCAGCATGTTACTATTCTGGAATAAATGAATGATATATAATGAATTATATATGAATCATATATATTATAATATATATGATTATAATGAATGATAACCCTAATAATGAAGGAAGGCTGTGCATTTTTAACCCTTTTCTACTCAATATTTGAACTTCACAACAACCAAAGTGTGTAACTTATTTGCCCTGCCAACCTGGTACAGTCCCCAGGTAAACATGAATGTCTTTACCTGAATGATTTAAATGAGAAATTATAAAAAAAAAACTATGGGAATTTTATCTCTATCAAGGCTGGTTGTGGTCTTTATATTCTATTTGGAAAAATGACATAACCTAACTTTGGTGCATTTCCATTTGATTTTAAAAAATAAAGCATCAATGCCATTTTTCAAGTTTTCCTTTCTCTTGGCACTGATTTTCATTATAATGTCCTGCCTTGAATAATTATTTTCATGTTTCTTAATGTCCTTATACTTTCTAATCTGGTGTCACTTAAATCAAGTTACACTAAAAAAGAAAAAAGTGTATTTTAAAAGGCAAATTGACTCATCAGTATTGCTCTCCCCACCTCCCTGCACACGCTGCATTTCATCAGTGTTTCCTTTAAAGAAAATAATGATGCTCTTTACTCCCTTCCATTGTATTTTGTGTTATCCAGTCCTGTTTATAAATCTCTTTTTGGACAGCCACAGCCTCTCCTCCTCTCTGACTCTCTCCTGTTGCCCCTTGCTGCACAATTGCCTGTGTGTGGTTGGCATCCTGATGCGTTAGAAATGACCTGTAAAGGCACAGAGCTCACAGCTTGCTCAGAATAATTTAAAAGTGCTTTTCTGCTTGTATTTCAGTCTGGAAAACAGACTTTGAAACACGCATGGTCCAGGTTATTTAAGGCTGTGCAGAAAATTGGGATCTGAGCACTAAGCAGAGATTATTTGGAGAACATAAAGCTATAAATAAGGGCAGTGCCAGCTCAGAAGTCTGTGCTGTTGCCACTGAACCTTCCTTGCTGCTCTGACTTGAACCTGGGATGGTACTTTTTTACCATAGCCTAAGGACAGGCTAACTTAAAGCTTACAGCCTTCAACTCATCATTTATTATTTTGTGTGATTAATTCAGTCTAACTGTTTAAAATGAGCTCCATGGGTTGAGCTGTACAAAAGAAGGCTTTTGGTCCAGATGAGCTCTCCAAGGTGGGCAGAGAGCAATTTTAAACTCTAATGTTGGGAGGCTTTATAAATGTTCCTGTGAATACCAATGAGGTCTAATGGTAAATGGTGTGATTAGCTTCCTTGATGTGAAATTCTAAGTGACCCAGTTGTTACTCTAATTAACAGCTGCTTTCACATGTGCTTATTATCAAGATGCATTATATGCAGCCAGAGTTCCTCCTCTGGTCTGAAATCCAGGCAGGGCAGGCTCTTACTGTCACCTTGTATTTAATATCAACTTTTATGTTTTTATACTGTTCTAATTTTCAAGGAGACAGAGAGAAGTTTTGCATTCAATATTGTTCTATTTGTCTTGTCTTTTATATGGTAAATGAAATAAAGTGCAACGTGCAGCAAAAAATGTATCAAAGTTACACCAGGTAGAGAGAAAACAAAAGCAAATGCATTGATGCCCTGCATAATTTTTAAGCAGTTAATTTTTAAGCTAAATACTGATCCTGCTGTACTTAGCTTTATTTTTGTCTTTATCCAGTGCATTAATTTATCAGGTTTGTAATATGCTCAGCTCTGTTGATGAGGGCTCTTGGAAACCTTTTAAAATAAAGTTTTTGAAGCTCACTGTTGTGGCATTAGCTTTCTCCAGTGATTAGGAATAATCCATTGACTTTTTTGTGTCCAGTGTTCCTCTGATGCACTGAGGAGTTACATTGTGATTCAGTGATAGACACTAATTTTTTTATCAGTTGGAGCTGAGCAAAACCAAACAAATAACTGGAGAGAAGAAGAGAATCAGAGTGGAAATGTAGATGTCATCTCAAGGGTTTTCTGAAATTATCCAGGGTGATAGCAGGGCAGTACATACCTGGTGGTTGGCCAAGAACCTCTGCTCTCCATCCACCTCTTCCCACACTGGACAGGAGGCAAAGAAATGGGTATGAGCTTGTTTCGTGAGTCAGTGATGTCATGTTACCAGAGAGCAAGGTGTAATTCATAGCATTTCTGCAAAACAGGGCAGCTGGTTCTGACCAGTAATAAAAATGTCACTTTTTGCCTTTCCTCTGAAAACCCCTTGGTCTGCATTTGTAAACCATGTGTGTTTTGCCTGGAAGAGTAATCTGGAACTACCAAGTATTACATGTTCCTCAAGGAAAAGGGATTCAAAGGGGAGACAATTATTAAATTTGGGTCAGCCCAGTGTGTTTGCTGCTCATCCTTTCCTTAGGAACTCACATGGGCTTCATTTGTTGTGCCAGACAAGTGGCTTAGAGTGATCCTGCTGTAGTTCCTGTAGTTATTCTTGCAGTTATTCTTGTGTTCATCCTCCCTGTAGATGTAGGTGGAGCTACAGGTAGGTGAGATCAATAGGGAGATGTATTTTTGGTTCCTGGTTTGTATCACACATTGACATGCAATGAATTTGGAGTATTCTCACTCAGTGTCTTACCAGCTCTATTCCCAGACATTCCATAAAGAGTAATACACATCACAGCTCAGGAAAAAAAAAATCTTGGAAATGAGATCTAAAAGAGACTGGGGAGAAAGGCTAATTGTAGGGATGTGATTTCATTTAAATTTTAACTTAGCTTGAAATAAACGCGTGCCAAAAAAAGGCAACTAGAAAAATGTAAATTTCAATTTCAGTCTTGCTTGGCAGTTCTACTAAATTTTAGGAGCCTTCCCAACTATAGTAACTCATAATGTTACTCTATAAAACTCCAATTTGCTGTTTAATATTATTGCAACTTAAGACAATAGCAAGGTAATGAAAACTGTTGAGGTTCATGTTTCAAGTGCCATGGCCTCTCACCACAAGGATTGTGTTCTCTTCAAATGCTGACTGCTAATGGGGCCCTTGGATCAAGAGAATAAAGTGTTGGCTGCACTTTGTTCAATAGTGGTGCCACTCACTTCAGGCTTCTTTGAATTCTTTCAGGAATAGTTGAGAGGCCTTTAGGTAATGTCCTGACTCTGCTCTTGATGGAATGCTGTTCAGAAAACTTTCCATTCCTGTCCTGGTGGTGTTTTGGCATCTCTCTCTGGGAACAGCAGGCAGAGGCTTTTCTGCTGTTCAAGCACCACTTTCTTTTGAATTCAACTTTGATTTTTGCCCAGTCAAGGATTTTCTCTGTGTGATGCTTCATAATTACTGGAACTGAAGGGCTAAAGGAATTTTTGGTGAAGGCTGAAACAATGCTTGCACTAAGTACCTGTCTGCTTAGGGTGGCTTTGTATGGAATTCAGCAGCTCCTCAATGTGTGTTTAAACTTGTATCTGGACAGAGAAACCAGGGACAGGGAATAGTTCACTAGGGGTGTAATGAAGGTTCAGGAAGTGGTAAATTTATGAAAGGACAGAAGGCAATATATTTGGACAGTTTAAGGGCTGCTGACGCTGTGTGACCGTGTTCACAGGGGTCTTAGGGCGAGGGAAGAGATGAGGATTTGACTCCATGTTTCAGAAGGCTTGATTTATTATTTTATGATACATATTACATTAAAACTATACTAAAGAATAGAAGGAAAAGTTTCATCTCAGAAGGCTAGCTAAGCTAAGAATAGAATAGAAAATAATGATAACAAAGGCAGCTGCTTCAGACTCTCTGTCCGACTCAGCTCTGCTGTATTTGACTATTAATTAGAAACAACCACTTGAGACCAATCACAGATGGACCTGTTGCATTCCACATCAGCAGATAAGCATTGTTTACATTTTGTTCTTGAAGCCTCTCAGCTTCTCAGGAAGAAAAAATCTCAAGAAAAGGATTTTCATAAAAAGATGTCTGCGACAACACAGTACCCAAAATAAATTCAATATCCCAGTGCTCTCTTCCTCCTGCTGCACAAACATGAGCAGTGCCCAGTCCTGGATCCAGTCTGGATTTGGGAACAGCTCCTGCACTCAGCATTGCCCAGTCCTGGATCCAGTCTGGATTTGGGAACAGCTCCTGCACTCAGAACAGCAACTTTTGGTTCAGACTTTGTGCACACAGTGCCTGCACTCAGCTCCTGCTGCAGAGCACTTGCTGTGAGCAGGGATGCTGGCCTAGAAAAGAAGAAAGGTTTTCTTGCTTAGTTTGTGTTTGTTGAGAGGGAGCTCTTTTTTCACACAGCTTTTGTAGATTCTCTTTGATCATCTGGAAACCAGACCTTTGAGTGCACAGCTTTAACTGTGTTTACACTATCCTGACTTATTATTTCAACCTCTGCTGTTGCTGAGGCAATTTGACTGGCAAAGATCATGGTCCCTTTAGTGTCACCCCTAATTCAAGCAGGAAATGCTATCTAGTTTACAGTGCAGTTTGGAGGATTTGGGGTTTTATTTGTTTTGTTTTGGGATTTTTTTGGGTTTTTTTTGGTTTTGTTTCTGTGGTTTTTTTTTTTTTTGGTGGGGTTTTTATTGTTGTTGTTGTTTGTTTTAGGGTTTTTTTTTTTTGGTTTGTTTTTTTTTTCTTGGTTGATTTGGGTTTTTTGCATGTTTTGTGTTGCTGTTGTTGTTTTTTTCCCCCTAGATATTTCCACAAAATCTTTCTGGCATGGATGGACATTGTGTAGCTTTGCATGGGTAGTGCTGTTGGCCTGAACTATTTACTTTTCTTTTGAACTTGGGTGAAAAGAGTGAAAACCCAAGAAAAGTTTTCCAGCTGCAGGTAGCTGGGTTGTATTTTTAACACCCTCTGTGGTCCTTCTACGTGGTGGATTTCTATTCTCATTTACTCATTTTTAAAAGAATAGGCTGAGCAACAAGATTTTTAAAGGGAACAGGAAGGGCATTGAAAATATGGAAAGAACTGAAAAAAAACCCCAAAAAATTACATGAACAACCCAAAGAATGTGGTATTACAGGTTCAAATATTCACTAAGCCACAGTGACTTCTTGAATCGGTATTCTGTCAAGTAGAGAAAATGAAGGAATATTGATTTCAATATGGCTATCATATCCTTGTTTTGATGTTTATGGTCTTTTTCTGTTCTGTGAAATCTTTCTAAACTTTACTTGTCAGGTGTAGTACTCTACAAAAACATTTCATTATGCTTTTCTAAGGAGCTCCCAATTTATTTTCAAAGCACCAAAATTACAAGGAAAAATAAATTCACCTTAAAAAAACCCAGAAATGCATTAATCAATATTAATATGCAAATATATACATAGTAGTATGTATTTGAATTATACATATAGATAAATGCAGTTAAGGATCCAGTCTTACTGACTTGTGGTTGACATGCACTGCTGGATAGAGTGTGAAAGCTTGGTTTTGGCTAGGCCAGGATTTTAGAAGTCTGTATTTGTTCTTAGTAGTCTGTATTTGTTCTTAGTCTTGACATTTTTAATAGAGAGAATAAGTGAACTGTAAGTGTGCTCTGTTCTATTCTGCAGCAAGATCCCACCTTGTCCTGAAAGCCAAGTCTTTGTGTTCAACAGGAATGGCTTTCTTGGTACAAAATCCCAAAAACCTCTATGTAGTCCCCAGGAAGCAAGATGGAGAAATAAAACCACACAAAATTTATGTTTTATCAAGCTGACAATAGTTTTGTGCCATCTTGAAGTTCCGGGCTCAAAAAGGAGTTATACTTGGTGTTGGAAGAGAAGTACAGAATTCTAAAAGCACTTTAGTCAACTAATTTTTATTCTTTTCACAAAGGCTTGCAGCAAAAAATTGTTTAGGAAAAAAGTGTAATTTCCAGATTTTCACACTTTTCCCTGTGTGGGTCTGGAGAGGTGGAGCCAGGTTCAAGGGCCTGCCCCTTGCCTGAGGCAATCACCAACATCAGCAGCTACTGGGGGACAAACTGATGAGAAATGGAAGAAATCCCAAGCTGGTATTTTCATATTTGTGCCATGGTATCTGGAGGATCCATTTATGAGTCAGGAAGTCAAGAAAGGCAAAACTGCTCTGCTGATTTTTAGCATCTTTGTTGTTTCTCACCCCTGGGAGAAGCTGACCTTGTTTCAGGAATGTTTTTCCTCCACATCTGTGTGCTGTTGTGTGTTTTGAAGCTTTGATCACCTCTGTTTTCTTTAAAGACAGTGTGGCTTAGGGAGAGGGAGATATAAAACCAAAGTGCATCAGATCACAGGCATTTTCTATGCTCCACTAATACCAAAAATTTGAGCCCTTCCTGGGAAGGAGTGGCTGCAGATGTATCCCAAGCATGCAATCAAATGCCACACAGGCTGTTATTCATAGGTAATGGGCAAAAATACAGAGGAACTTAGTGCTCACACGTTCCATTTCCACATTTCTCTTTCATGCAGTAGTTCTCTCTGCCTTTGGATTGTTAAGATCTCTCTGAGTACAACACTGAAAGTAAAAGAAGTGGCGTTCATCTCAAGGTCACTTTGGTACTTGAGAGCAGCTGCCCTCCAAAGAGCACATAATGAATAGTTTTATTACCTTGTGGTTGGTTTTCCCTACGTGCTGGAGATTGCTTCATATGCTATCAGCTCATTTCTCCTTTTTTCTTTTTTTTTTTTTTTCTCCTCCTCTGAATTACTGCTTTCTACAACTGTTTTCATCATTGTTAAAAATCATTTATATAGCACCATAAATTACAGGCACTTTACAAGCAAGGAGTAAGATACTGCCTTTGCCCCAAATACTTTATGGTTCAGATACATCTTTGATATCTGGTGTACCTTTTTTTTACTTAACACACAGCCTGGGAATTTTAAGGTAGATTGCATTAATCTCCTGTTTTATTCCCACAATTTTTCATGATCAAACGATGGTGAGGGCCTTTCTGTGATGCAGATAACCAATCATCAGTTTGCTGCTTGCCATAAAGGTATTGTAAACATTCTCCTCACTGAGAATTCCAGGCACATACTTTTGTGCTCATACATTTGCATCTAAAACCTGTAGGCACTGGAAAAAACAAATCCAGCCTTTTGATAATTTAACTGCCCCTTGGTTCTTTTCTTTTTTGACACTCTAACTGGCATCTCCCATTTTTTGGAATTAAATCTCCCAGGAATTTTCATGTGATCTTGCCACAGTGCCCAAGGAAAAACCTGGCAGCATGATCTTTGAAAAGGTAGTTTATTTTTTGGAGTTTTGGGTCAATTATTAGGCTCCCGACTCCAGGATATCTCATACCTCATTTACACTCTGTCTTCCACTAATACAGATATTTAAAATCTAATTGTAGCTATCATTTAATTTGAAATTAGGATTTTATTTTTTTTAAGTTTACCTGGATGATATTAGTCTAAAATACATTAAAGGTCTGGTACTGTAATTATTTACTATTCTCTTCTACCTTTAAACACAGATTTTTTTTTTTTTTAAAAAACCCAAACAAGCAGCTGTAAATCTAGGGGGAAAAAATCCCTGTAAATTCACTAAATAATCTAATTTTTCCTAAGCTCTTGAAAAGTGCAGGTCTTGGGTACTGGGCACCTTTCCAGTCGTGTTCAGCTGAAAATGTGGAATCCAGTGTGGGATTGTGAGGGTTTCTTTCAGTTATGATGATCTTGTAACCAGAGTATCTATTTTACACTGAGAGATAGTAAAAAAATTTGAATAATTATCAGTGCTTAAAATATAGAAAAACTTTTCTCAACTCGTTTGTATACAGATTTTGGGGTTTTTTTTTCACATGTTGACATCAGAACAGAGCAATCATGGTGTGCTAGTGTGGCCATGCAGTTCTTTCTGGTTTGAAAACCAGATCTAATGACTGAAATATATTGGTCTCCCATATTCTATTCAGTATATTAAAATTATAATTCTGAGCCAAAAGTTTAGAGAGGTTTTTTTTCACTAATTTCTCTGAAAATGTATTAGAGACTCCAAAATAATGCATAATGGTATTAGGTTTACATTTAAATCTCAGGCTTTTACAATTTTTAAAGAAGTCTGTGGCTTATATGGTACCAAATACATAATGATGTGGATAACATTGGCCTTTTTTGAAAAAGAGTTGAAAGGAAAAGAAAAAATAATTTTTCAGATTGATTAATGAAAATGTATTTCCATGTCTTATTCAGAATCATCCAAGCTTTATTTTGAAAGTGCTGGCAGACACCGAAGTTATTAAAAAGAGAAAAAAGGTCAGTGAGTATGCATCTGTAATCATACTACCATCAGTGTGGCCATCTAATCTAGAGGAAATTCAGTTGAACAAAGATTTTTGATGTTATTCCAGTAAATAACAAAAGCAGGTTGATGTTCCTGTGTGCTTTTCTGAACTAAACCCCACCCAAGTGCTTGCACTGTTTATTTTGCTGCGCTGCTGGCACTAAGGCATGGCATTGATGCACTTGAAATGCATTATGTGGGCACTCACGCTCTTCCCTGCTTAGAGGCACTGGGAGTGCCTTTCCTTGACCAGGTGGAGGAAAGAATGTAAAATTCTTGGAATTGGGTTGGAATTTGGAACATAGAAATAGTCTGAACAGGTGTGTATAGGCAAAGAGAACTTTAGGTATGTTTAATTAGGTTCTGGTGCTCCTTGACCTCGGTGTTTGCATTTCCACAGCCACAGAAGGGTTTAATTCAGTTTTAATTCAGTGAATGAAGGTGGAGACTCACTCAGAACAGAGCATCCTCGTTCAGGGCTCAGGGGAGAACACCAAATATCACCTGTGAGAGGCCAGACGGGCTTTGTGCAACCTGATCCCGCAGCCCAGAGCCTCCCTGCATGTAAAGAATTCCCTCCTTTGAAGTGCAGGTCAGGAAGGAAAACAAGCCCTGCTTGTTAGCCCTGTGCTCTGAGTGTAAGGTGTTCTTAGGAGACAACAACTAAACAGAAGCAGGATACCCCATTCTGAATGGGATTTGTCATATTGGCACATGACATTTCATGTTAAAAAAATTTAAAAATCAAAGTGTCTTTTGAAAGTCTTCAGTATTGTTTACTTGCAAGGCTCAGTTTGCCAAGGTGCTGTGGTTTAGCAAGGTCTCTCTCAGTGAGAAGCAGTAAGTGCTGTGATGCCTTTGATCAGCATTTTGCAATTTCCTCTGTGGGGGAGCCCAGCTGGGCCTGATGCAGTCCCACAGAGAAGGGATACCCAGACTATCACATCTCTGTGCCCAAGGAGCTGCCCCTGCTCCTCAGGGGTGTGCTTTCCTGGCAACAAGAGCAGCAGGGTTTGCTCTGCCCCTGGCTGCTGCTCTTTGAGGCTCAGTCCAAGTCACACCAACCTTCTGTCATGGGAAGTGCTTCAGAGCTGAGCACTGACCCTGGGCTGCAGCAGGATGGTGTGTTGGTGATTTGTCTCTGATGAAAGGGAGGAACAACCACTCCTTGTGATGCTGCTGGAGAATTTCCCTCCTGAGATGGGAAAAGAAAAAAATCTCAGCTTTCACGTGTGACCGTGTTCGCAGGGGTCTCAGGTTGAGGGAAGAGACGAGGACCTGACTCGATTTTTCAGAAGGCTTGATTTATTATTTTATGATATATATTACATTAAAACTATATTAAAAGGATAGAAGGTTCTCCTCAGAAGGCCAGCTCAGCTAAGAATAGAAAAGAAAGAATGATAACAAAAGGCAGCTGTCTCAGAATCTGTCCGAGCCAGCTGACTGTGATTGGCCATTAATTAGAAACATCCAAGATGGACCAATCACAGATGCACCTGTTGCATTCCACAGCAGCAGATAATCATTGTTTCCATTTTGTTCCTGAGGCCTCTCAGCTTCTCAGGAGAAAAAATCCTAAGGAAAGGATTTTCATGAAAAGATGTCTGTGACATCACACATGCACAGTCTTATCAGCCTGTACTAGCAGAAAAATCTACATTTTGGTTTGAGACAAAGGTTATATTTTCAAAATGTCACTGTTTTCAGACCAGGGTATAGTTTTTTTTTGTTTTTTTCAGTGTCATTACCTGTGCATTTGCTGTTGGAAATAGTTAACTTTGCATTTTGTTGCTGGGAAAGGAGTATCCAACTGATGTGAACCATGAACCCCCTGGGAAAACAGAAAATACATAGATTCAGAGCATCTCAGAACACCAATTAAATATTTAGTGTACAGGCTGGATCCCTCCTAATGGAGAGTGTCTGAGGTAAACACAGCATCTCTAATGTACAATCAATTTAATAACAGAAAGGACTGGCAGCTCATGGAAGGGGAGGGGATGTATTTTGATTTCACGCAGAAGAACTGTGTGAGAAGTGAACTTTTTAATTGTGAGGATGAATATTCAGGCAATCCAGCTTTGGTTTGTTGAAGGAATTTCTGGTAGAACTGGAAGGCGGTGGGGGAATGGGAAGTACTCACAGGTTTGATGATTGCCTGGTGGTGGCTGTGCAAGTGGGTCTAGTAGCAGAACACTGAGATGATTTGTACTGCTTGAAATATGAAGGGAAAATTATTCTGAATCTGACCTTTTGCAAGAAGCTGGATGCACCCAATTTTTTTTTAAGACCAGGAAAAAATATTCCTACAATGTGGGGACATTGGAAGTGGTACAGTGATCTGGTTATCAGGTGCTGTCACAATCTGCTGTCCCAGTGTGTTTCTTGGAGCAGTGCTGGGTGCATTTACCAGCTGCTCAACTACTACAGCTCCAGAGTTGTGCTGCATTTAGCTTTTTTCTAGAAACACCTGTACTTCAAAGACAACCATGTCCTGTTTAAAGAAATCCTAGAAATGAGTTTTGGTGCTTTGAAGCTTACAGGGTGAACAAGAGCAGACCATGGGATAGCTGCATTCACAGCCATTCTCAGTTGCTCCAAGATGCCAGGAAGACATTCCCTCTGCCAGACTGCCAGGAAGCACTCCTTATCTCATTTTGTCTCCTGGCATGCCCTGGGTTCCCTCTCAGGGTTTGGACTGATGGACAAATTTCCCAGTATTTTTAAAGTGATGTCAAAATGATTTGAGGCCACTTCTTAAAGTCAGAACCATTTGGCCGTGCATGTGCCTACAGCACATTGCATTTTTAAGGAAAGCACTGATGCAGCCTTCATTATTGTCTCACTATTCTTTGTCTTTAATACACAAATATCAGATTTCAGAAAATGTCAAGTGTTTCTGGAAAAACATTGTCTGAGACCTATTAAAGGCACATGTTCTGTGAGTCTCATGGTAGGAGCAAAAAAAAAAAAAGAAAAAGGGCAATGGAGAAAATCTGCAGACATCAAGATGATGGAGAGGGTCCTACAAGTCACAAAATGAAAGGCAGGCATAGATGCCCAAAGTGTTTTTGTGGTCTGGAAGGCAGCCAAAGAGGCATTGATTTATTAAAGAGCAGCCTCACGGCTTCATTTTCTCTATGTGATGGTGCCATTAGAGCTCCTCGAGCAGGCTCTGATTTCCTTGAGAATGAGCAGTAGAAGATGCTGAGGACAGCTGTTGTTTCCAGGCTGATGCCACTGCCAGACCATCACTTAGTGTACCTGGCTGGGGAATTCAGTGTGTAAAGTGTGAGTTCCTGATTGTTAAACACAGCCACTGCTTGTGTAAAATACCCCAGCAGCTGTGTGGGTTTTACACTCTGCAGTTGTGATGGTACAAAAAAAACTACTTTAATGAGACAGCAATAGTGAGCCACCAATTGTCTCAGAAATGCCCAACTCAGCTGTTTTGTTAATGGAGTTAACTCAGGGCTGTCCTTGTGCACTGCTCATACCCTGGCAGTGATTAGCACCTGTAGCATCAGCTTTTTGTCTGCTTTTGTAGATATCTCAATCCTCTTATGTAACTCCTTTTCTCTCTTTTTCTCTCTGAATAGCCAGGATTAATTTTGTAGTTTTCCATTCCTTGCCCCTGCAGTGCCTCCCTAAAACCCTGTCCCTGTGTCTCCTCCTTTGTCACTTGTCCTGCCTGTTTGTCACTTGTCCATGGGCAATACCTCCGCCAGGACACTGCTGCAGAGGCTTTTCTGATACTGTGAGCAAATCTGGAGGTGCTGCCCAGTATCAGAAAAGCCTCTGCCCAGCCTCACAGGTTCTGCTGCTGTTCCCAGGAGTTCAGGTGGCACAGGAGCAGATTTTCCACCTTATTTTAAGGCAGGGTTGCTGTACAGTGGTGCTGCCATCAGCTCTGGGAGCAGAACTGTGCTCAGCACACACTGTGGATGTGCCTGTCCCTCACCAAATCAAAACACTGATAGAACCTTATAACTGTTCTCACCTTGTTAGAAAACAAGTGAGAGGAGAAGACAGAGCATGAATTAGTTTTGTCAGATCTATAGTCAGAAATAGCAGCTGATAGGTTTGCTGTGATAAGCTCTGTGTGATGACTCTGCTGAAAGGTAGGCTGCTCCATGATTTACTGAACTATTAGAAGTGGTAAAACTGATCCATTTGTTATCATCCAGTGCATAAAGACTTCAGGATTTAAGGAGCCTGCACTAAATAACAAAGCAATTTATATACTCATAAACTGAAAATTACAGGGAAGAAGTCCTTAAGTCATTGGTAATAGGAGCCTTTTATCATATTAGTGATGATTACCAAATGTTAACCCCTACTCCCGTTTTTAAAACCAAATCTTACCTTACAGTAGTTACAATTACTTAAAAGAACTCCTAGAGACAACTTTGTATTGATTTATTATGCAAGTGTGGCAAGTTTTATTTATTTATCTGAGTGCCATCCCTCTCCCAGCCCATCAGGTGATGTGAGCTGATGGATGGCTCTGCCAGCAGCAGCATGGGGCTGATGTCACCTGAGCAATGGGATGAGCTGCCTCCACTCCTGGGGAGCACATCTTTACCCAAAGCAAATTTGAGTGTAATATCTTGAAAAGAGATTTTTTTTCCGTGCTTCAATAACTAGATAATAGTTAGCAATAGTTGGTTTCAGATTAGTCTGTTCTAAGGAGAATATAATTATGTGTCCTACTGTGAAGATGGAAATACCCTCTGCCAGGTTTTAGAAATGCATTATAAGATTGTGAGTTGTCTTTGTGTTCTCTTGAAGCAAAGATTTTATGGGCACTGGAAAGGAGATGTTGACTAAAGCTGAGCAAACATTTGCCTGGAGGTAATTTTACTGATGACATTAGTTTCTTTTTTCTGCTCCAGAGTGTCCTGAGATACTTAATTCATTCAATTTCATTCAACCAATCTAAGTTCTCAAGGAAGAGATTAATTGAGAGCCACTTGTTACCAGAACTCAGTATTTGATATCCATCTTGCTTTGTTTAAATGTGAATGATTACATGCTGAAACAGATTTGTTTCTTTTTGTGAGCTGTATAAGCAGAGTATCTAAAATCAAGATTTGCGCACACACCTGGGTGTTGTACAGAAGAAAATTGGAGAGCCATACTAACATTTCAGGGAATTTAGTTAAAACTCTTTTCTTGCAGAGGGTAAATTCTGATCCCACAGTCTTTGTGTTAAACTTTTCTTTCACAGACCTTATTTAAGTAAATTCAAATGCATCATCAGCCCACAGTAACACTGATCAGACTGAAGCTGGAGTCCAGCTGAGATCCTAAACCTAGGAGGGATTATGTGAGGTTTTCCTGTGGTGCCAGAGCTCTCTTTGGCAGAAGTGTTGGCTGAGTCTGTTCTCAACAAAAAGAGTGAAGAAGCAGCACCTGCCATTGAAATTACGGATTGATTGAGCTGTTACCAACTGAACGATGATCACTAATAATTTGGCCTTATTATAGTTACTTAGTTACCCTGAGTTTTGTCAGGATGGGATGTTTGAGTGTTGGGAGAAATAAGCCAGACTTTGTTCCAGACACATCACCAATGAAGTGTTTGTACCAGACAAAGGAGCAGACCCCTCGTGGTTTTCTTCCCATCACTTTGCTGTGCTAAGTGTCAGGAAAATTAATCCACAAACACCAGAGGTTTATGTCCAAAAAGGAGACAGAGGACTCCTTTTACTTTATTCCAATAAAGGGAGAGGCCATGGGGCATTCCCCTGGGATCTCTCAGATTTTTGGAGGATGCAGCCTCCCTTTTATCCCAATTTCCCAGCCACATTTCCCTTCTCTCTTTCCCCACTGGCTGAGGTACTTGAGAGGTACAGACTTCCTAAAACATCTAATAGCAAAGATTTCCCTCTAATGTGTAACCATCCCTTTTCACTGTTAATTCTTATGGAATTTGGAGGTTTTTCTTCTCCATTGTTTCTTTCATCTTTCAATGTCTAATTTCATTTATCAGCAAACCTAAAGTTTATTTGTAAAAGCAAATATATTTTTCAATATATTTTTCCTCTATCAGTGGAATCCTTCTCATTATTTCTTTTATCTCTCAGTGCTGGTTTTATCTACCAGCAGACTCACAGCCTGATTGGAAAGACAAATCCGTCATTCCTCTCAAAAGGAAAGTGAAAGCAAAGTTTCATGCTGCTGGTTCTGTGGGCAATGATCAGCTCTGTGCATCCCACACATGTGCCATGGAATGTGGGATTGAGGAAACTCCCATCTGCCCCCATCCTGCTTGTCCCCCTTGCACTGAGCAGAATTGATCACAGCCACCAATCCTGACTGGGGGTTTGGAATTGTGCTGAGCTTTAATGACCAGGAGTTTAAATTGTGCTGAGTTTTAATGACCAGGTTGTTGGCTGCTTGCTCCTCAGGCTTTCCTGGGACAATATACTGACCTTGCTGTAGAGCAAATGAGCACGGAAACCAATTTCTTGCATCAAAAATGACAGAAGGGCTAAAGCAATAGAAATTAATTGAAAATGGGAAAAAACCCCAAACCAAACCAAAAAAACCAACAACAAAACTCAAAACCAAAAACTGTGTGGTGAAAACACAGAGTTTATAAACCATCATAAAGTTGCACTTCAGTTGCTCTTTTGCATTTATGCTGAAATCCAGAAAAGCAAAAGCCAAACAAAATACAGCAAAACCCACCCCCTTAAACCTGCAGTGACACAGGAACAGATTAAGGACTTGTTTTGTTTTCATACCTCTGAACAATTTGCAGTTTTTCATTTCATATACAGCCATAATAGATGGGGCTGTTAAGGTGTGGAAATTAAGCACAAACACAAATATTTCTAGCCTTCTAAATGCTTCGAATTATTTTTGGTATTCTGTGTAAATTATGTGAGATTTTAGCGTTGTTGCAGATCATGTATCATGTGCATCATTTGTATCTTTTCTTGGGGAAGCTGAAGTAAAAGAAACCAGTTTATTACCACTAATGGCAGTGTAATCATTACCATCACATTCCCTCCCTCCTTTATCAGGCTTTTTGGTTTTTAAGAATTATTAAATCCCTCTGGTTTAAATTTGGAAGAACAGAGATGTCAGTTGAAAATATAAACTCATTAAAGTGAGTAAGTTTTGTCTTTGGAGTCCATTAGTCAAATCTATGATTTTGATACCCTTCTATATGGTCATATAGCACCTAGAAAAACAGATTATACCATCTAGCACTGAGCTTGCTTTAATATTCCTGCAGTTCCTAGGAGTCTTATATCCCTTGCAAAAGGAGGAACTTAGTCTGCATTTTCTTATCTTCCAATGCAGTAAGCAGCAATATCAGTGCTATTTCCAATCTTCTGTGTCATTAATAAATATGCCAAGATATGTCTGTGAATTATGGCCCTTTAATAAGGTAATGGAGCTCCTAGAATCTAGAGCTTGATTTTTTAGAAATGGGAACTGTTTGGGTGCCAATAAGAATGTGCTGATCACATATATAACTAATCTTGATTAATTATGAGTACAAATTTTATTGTTTCCTTGTAACTATTACCAAGTATTTTTATCTACCCTTAATATCTCAGCAGTCCCTTGTGATTCTGTAGGGAAAATAAGTGATATTCTGATTGGTTATGGAAGTTCAGGCTGTGGTACAAGCTCAAACAGCAATGCTGGTGCTGAAGATGTGACAATACCTGAGAGCCCCATGTGAACACCTTGGGGAGCATCAGGGGAGCTGGGCCATTACAGCAGCAAACAGCAAACACCCAAATTGGAATCAGAGTTTCTGACTGCTGTTTTTTAAAAGAACACCAAGGTTCTCATTGATTTCAGCAACCTTTGACCTGAACTCCATGTCAGCTCTTCTGGACCAGCCTTTGTTAAAATGATTGTGGTCAGTACTTTCAATTTACTTTTTTCACATTGTTTGCAAATCCAGAACATGTAAGAAGTGACCTTAGCAAAGAGGGTTCAGTTTAAACTTCAGCCATAGGTGCAAAAACCAGAGTAATACACCTGGTTTTAGTCTTATTTTATCCACCTTTTTCTACCTGCACAGGAACTACAGCTGATCTAACAGAGTATTGAATAATATCTGTGTGAAAAATAAAGCACTTCAAATGAATGGTATTGTACAGCAGCATTACAATTTGTTCCTCTTGTTTGGAGGAATAAGATGTGAAGAATTGGCTGAGTAACTAATTTAATAATGAAGAGGATTTAAAATACAGAGAGAGGAGTTGAAAGCCTTGGGACATCATTCCCTGAAGTTTCATATGCTGCCTGTGCTATGCTCCAAAACAGGGAAATTTTGATACAGAAGTGATTTAAAGGCAATACCTGTGCACAGTCTTTTATCACATTAATAAAATCTTTAACTAGCCTTTGAAAATTCTAAAACCTCCTGTGTTCAGTTGAGGTGCACAGATAGAAAGAACTGCTGGCTGGCAGATGTTCAGATACATTATCAGAAAATGTATTTTCAGCCTAACCAGTATAATGTAATTCATTCTAACAAGATATTTCGGGTTTATTTCAGTGTAACTGACTACAGAACACAGTGCTCTGTGCAGGAGACTAAAGGAGGTGACTGGGTTAGGCCTGGTACAGAGCTGAATATTGGTGGTAAACTGACAGGTCATTTAAACAACTCAAAACTGGAAACAGAAGGGTTTTCTTTTCCTCTTATAGTCTGCCCAGGTGAAGGAAGTGGCTTTGTTTCATGAGACTGCACTAAACTTATATAAATGTTATTGCTGTTGCACATTATGTTAAAAATTATCACTTTAGGAATTGCTGTGTTAAATCTTTGCCTTTTGCCTCTACTAAAAGAGGCAACAACATTTTGGCTGGCTGTAGTATTTTACAGATGAAGCATAAATAGCTCTGTGTGTGTGTATGTATCTGTTTATCTGTATAAACTTCTCTATTGAAATCCTAGCGTGAGGTGCCACACGAATTGATTGCTTCATTTTGCTGTTTAATCAGCTCTGAGCTGTCAGTGCCACAGCAGTTATTTGTACTTGGACTTCACCCTGGTGGCAGATTCCAGTTGGTTTTGTGCTGTGGATTTCAGTTTGCTCCCCCCAGTCTTGCTTTTCTGTTGAATCTCCTCTTTACGGGCTCTTTCAGCAGGTGCCTCTCCATTTGCCGCCTGCCCTGGTGCAATTTAGTTAAAGTATTTTAATTATTTAGGTGACATTTTACCTTGTATGGTCAGGCTGAATATGTAAATGGATTGGAGCCTTTAGGTAAAAAGAATGGGATAATTTTATTTTTTTTTAAGAAGTGAGAGGTTTGTGATCAAAGATAAGAAATAAATAGTCAAACACAGAAACAAAGCAGAATTTCTGTTTAATCTCGTTCCCATCACCATTTTTATATCTTATCTCTTCAGTAATTATTGATTTATGATACGGAGTTGATGCACTTGGTAGAGAGACTGTGTGAACAGCTCTCCACATCAGTACCCAAAATGTGCCATGCTCAGGGTGAGGCATGCACCAGTTCACAAGGCCAGGCATGATTGTCAAACCCAATCATGCAGCCTTAAAAGTAAATAAACTTTTTCTCCTTTACATTTTAAAATTGTTTCTCAGCTGAGGATGATGCTTATTAATTTACTAATGATATTGTGTGTTTTAATGAGATGGGTTAAATGAGTTAAAAGTATTTTCTTGTAGCAAAGGATAAAAGTCCAAGTGTCAATCAAAAAAAACTTCAAGTCCCTTGCATGCTCACTCATTTACATAATATATATTTAACTTTAAAAAAGAGCCAAAGATGCAGTTCTCTTTATTAACCTTTATTAAATATGCAAATCACAATCACAACTTTGATTTTTAAGTATCTATTACAGTGAGGAAAAAAATAATCCTACCAAAAATAAATCAAATCACCCCAAGCACTTCTGCTGCGGTCTGATTTACTGTTTGCACTGCCTGTTTCTGGTGCTGGCAGCAGGAACAGCAGCAATAACACAGTGGAGACAGTAGATGGCTGTAGAAAAGTGTGTTGAGCACTCCTGTGTGAGCGTAATAAGATTGGGAAAGGCCTTGACCTGACTGGATGCAGCTTTTATCTGAAGTACATTTAAAGAGATAAAGGAGAAGCAGGGTGCAGTACATGTTCCTTTCTTTCCTGTAGGAGCTTTGCTTTGAGTTTAAAAATTTCTCAAATGCGGGATTTGTGAACTGGGTCCTTCAGCAGGGAGAGGTAATGGCTCCAGAGCCACCAGAGTCACTCTGAGGATTTCCCCCCTCCCTCAAGGCGTCTTAGAAATCCTCCTGTAAAATTCCTACAGAGGGGGCGTCTGTGGATCCCATAATAATAATCAGGAAGTGGTAGATTCCCATTTATTTATTTATTATTACTTTTTTTTTTTTCTTTCCCTCTCCCCCCCCCTCCTCTCCAGTGTAGTTGGCTGCCTTTAGTGCACGGACCTGCTCATTAAATAGATACACCAAGAACTGTTACCTAAGCAAGCTTGACAGTAAAGAAAGGACAGACTGAGTTAGGGAGAAAAAGGGAAGAAAAAAGACAGCCTGAAGCAAGTCACTTCACACGCAGAAAGAGCCACTGAACGAATGCCGTTCTCATAAACAAACTAAAAAAAATACCTTGTATAAGAAGAGAACTGTGAGGACTTGACAGGAAAAAGGCAAGATTTTCTACCCACTGTTTTCAGTTTTCCTTCCAGACATACTTGGTGAAGTAAGGAGACTTCTGTTTGCTGACAGAGCCCTTGATTTCTTTCAAGATGATGATGTATTTGTGGGTAGGTAGTGTCTCTCTCCGTGTCAATCTTTTGTTAATAGATGGACTTTGGGCGCGTGGATTTTAGCCTGTAGTTGCAGCATGCTGTGTGCTCCGGGAGGTGTGTGTGCTGCAGGGGAGCGTGGCTGGGGTGCAGTACCTGTGCTTGCATTTCCAGGCAGAGTTTAAACAAACCGGGTCATTTACTGAAGCTGGGATTTATTTTCATGGTTTGCAGGATGTGGCAGGGTGCACTGCTTTCTTTTCGATGCCTTAGAACGTACTGCAATCGTGTGAGATTCACTGTGGGGCTCAGTTACAAAGCGAATGCTGCATCACTTGTGGCTGCTCAGAATTTGCTTTCTTTGTAAGAAATGAAACAATCTTAATGTGATTAAAACTTCTAATGTCTGTTACTTAACCCAGTTGCTTTTATTCTAATTGTCACGGTCTGTCTTGGCTTTTGAAGTTTCTGGCAATTGACAACTGCAGATAAAGAAATAGATATTTTGTTCCTATTTCTGTGATTTTATATTCAGCATTGTTCTGATTCTTTGCAGCAAAATCTGCTCACCTTGAGAATAATGTTGTGTTGTGGCATATATGTATTGAATTAGTAAAGCTATTAACCTGTGTGTTCATCCAGGTTTTGATACAGAATGTTTTATTTCTTAGCAAAACAAACCCACAAAGAAATCACTGAACAAATCTGCATACTTAAAAGCTTTTCTGTGTTCCCCTTCAAAGCCTGTACATCTTCTGGGAAAATATTTTAACCTAATCTCATTTGACAATCTATTTATTTATTTAATTTAAATGTATGCAAAAATAGGCAAGTGTGCAGCTAATCTGGGCCACCTCTGCAAAACAGGCTGCAGAGGAGCAGCACTGAATTCTCAGAGATATTATCAGAAATCACTCCTTCTCCTTATAAATCACTCGTGGCTCATGCTGTAAATCTGCCTTTATGCTTTCTTCTCATTTCTCTTGATCCTCCACTGTATCTTGGTAACTTTTGCAAAAGGCTCTGCATGCAGACTTTAAAGTTTGTTTTTTCAGTGCTTTGACCTGTGCTATCGTTTTGGGAGCTCACCAATCACCGAGCCCTATGATTTTGTCTTTTTCTTTTTTTCTGGGTTCTGTAGTACAAGTCCCTTGAATTTTCACCAGTGTGTCTGTGCATTTACCAGCAACCCTGACTGCTGCTGGTTTTTAACCCTTACCACCATCCTGTACTGAACCTGCTGGTGCAGGGATTAATTTCATTCTACTTTTAGCTCTATAAATCAGATCCCTCAGTTGCAGCAGTGGGTCTTTCATTCAGTTTGTGCTGTGCTGTTAGAGTTGCCATCTCCAAAGCAGATGCACAGTAACTATGTGAGGAAAAGCCCTTATTTCTAATATGCACACTGAGGTGAAAGGATGTGCATTATTGTGTATTATTCTGTTTCTCTGTGGCACAGGCTCAAAAGGTTTGAAATCCAGGGATCTTCTCCCTCCCCAAGCCTAGCAATCATTGTTGAAATTTCAAAGTAATACATTTTCTTGCATGTAGCCATGAAGATTTCTATCACTTTTAGTGCACTGTATTTTTTATTTTTGATGAACTTTTCTAGTTATTCTTTTTAGAGATGTATATAAATACTTTAGGCAGAACAACCATAGTAACAAGCGGTTTCTGATGGTACCAATTCCTGGTTTTCAAAGCTCCTAGTAATTCATATAAAGGTTTCAGTAATTAATGTTTCACATTTAAAAGTGTGTTCATTCCATTTTTATTTAGTCCTTTTTACTCACATTATATGATGTCTGTTTTGTTCTGGTTTTCTGAGTTGCAGAATTCTTTAAACAGTCCCTCTCTTTTGGCACTTCTACACCTGAGTATTCTTCCCATTTGCAACTGAACTTTTCTAGTGTAAATTTTTTCTATAAAATCTCAAGATTAGTAGGAAGAAGCAGAGAATAAACATTTTTTTAATTGTAGCAGAACGTTATTACTTTGTGGGTTTTTATGGAAATAGAGGATTTGTATTAATGGATTTTTTTTTTTTTTCTGAAATGTTGATTTCTAAACTCTATACATTGTGGCCATGCATAGATACCTAAGAAACAGCATATGGAAAAGATGCAGTAGGTAAACAAGAGACTTTCAGTGGATGTAGGTGCAAGGTATAAACTCACAGCAGCACTTGAAATGCTTTCTCCTGACATCACATCAATTTTTTATGTAATTATGAAAAGCTTCTCGGCAATATTATTAAAATTTAAAGTAGCCAACTTGTGTGAAAATGTAATCTTCCCTTTTTAAAGGGCTTAAAATTAACCTATTACTTTGACTGAGATTTTTTCAGACTATTCACTCGTTTATGTGGCAGTGCTTACCTGTTGTTTCATTTCGTGTGTAACACAGAAACATTTTGGATATTTACAAAGTAAAAGAAAATTTTGATTTCTTCCCATTCTCTAATGTCTTACTTAGACATTATCCTGGAACAGTTTGATGTCTTTTTTTGTTTTAATTCTACTGATGACAGTGGTATCAAGTTCCTTTTATTGCAAGCTGAACATGTTTAGCTAACTTAAAACATTGTGCAGGAGTGCAGAGCACAGACACTAATTCAGTCTGTTGAATTAGTGATTAAGTGTTGTTTTTTAAACTTATTTCAACATTTCAAAAGGTAGAGAAAGATTTTAGTATTGTTAACCCTGTCAAAGGAAATCCGTATTTGTTGTCATCCTAAGCAATTAAATGATGTTTGTATTTATATTTTCGTTCTTCCCTGGAAAAGGAGATCTCTTTTTGGTCTGGTACTTTATGCATAGGAATCAGTGTGCTGTAGGAATCAGAGTTCAGCAATGTCAGAGTTCACACTGACCAAGAAACTTTGAAGGCTTTCAGGCATTACTGATTTAGGAACCAGTGAAACCAAAAGGGAATATATTCTCTCAGAGGGGTACAGACCCTTTTACATCTGCTCCTGCTGCACTTTAATACTCCTTTCTCCCCAAAATGAGGTGGTTGCAGTGACTCAGGGTGCTCTGGATCACTGCAGGTGATCATTGCCATTTCCTGTGTAACTCACCTCCCCACAGCTGATGGGGTTTGCTCAGAGTGAAGCAAATATTGGTGTTGGGGTTTTTCCAGTTAGAGGGCTCTGAAGCTGCTGACTCGTGCTTAGTGTGGAACTTTTGGTGGCTGAAAGCTGAGACTGCTCCCAATCTTTCTGTACACTGTTCCGCCTCCTCTTTTCCATACTTTGAAAAATAAGCCCAGTTTGTCCACATGACAGCACAGGCAGCTGCTTGATTCCCCAGCAAACAGTTCCATGGCTGGCTGTTTTCCATCTGCTTGTTCAGTTCCCACCGACCTCATGTTCAGTTTTCATATTCTGAGTTAGGAGTCGAGCATTTAAAGTCACTACATGTCATACGAAAAACTGGAACAAAATCATTGGTAAATATATTTTTAAAAGAAAAATTGTTAGCTTTCCACACTTTTTTGTATGCTACAATGCTAGACTAAAATTACCTTAATGTACCATAATAGAGTTTGATAAATTTTATAAACATCTAATTAATGTCTGCTTAGTCAGAGTAGTGCTTCATTCCTGTCAGTCTGCTGTTCTTTTTAATAATAGGGAATGAGTTGTCAGAGATTTTGTGTATATTTAGCAGAGATTTTTTTCAGTAGCAGCTTCAGAATGATACTTGATCAAACAAGGCAGAAAGCATGTCAGCAAATGAAATTTGGTATTTTTCCCAAAACTAGAGTAGGCAGATACAGAGAAACAGATTGAAAAAGAAATGTGTATGCAATAGCAACCAGATAATTTCTTCTGGCAATAGGACACTGTTTTGACAACTCTGTAGAATAAAGCTTTTGGGTCCAATACAGAGAATTGTACTTGTCTGAATTAGCAAAATGTTCCTTAAATGAACATCTGGGAAGAAGTCTGGAAGAAAAAAGAAACAGACTCTAGCACAAATTTAATCTGGATATTTAGGAATTTAAACTCCTTTATTGTTGCATTTCTGGTGCCTCTCCTATTTAAAGGCATCCTAATGCACATATATGAGTGTGTGTCAGCTCCCATATTCAAAAGCAGATGGTATTTTATTCAGCTGACCAAGGTCTGCGTGCTTTTGTGCACCAAATGTGTGCAGGCACAGAGTGTGCCTTGCTCCTGGCTCAGGGAAGGGTTTCATTTCCAGCCCAACTTGTGCTCCTTGTGTGCTCAGTGCTGCAGGACACCTCTGAAAAGGCTTTTTTTCTAAAGGAAATGAGAACCCTAAACAGATGTGAAGATGACTAAAATTATAAAGGAACAAAACCTTAGAATTTTTTAAATTGCAGTAAGGAACAAATACAATGCTCATATTTTTTTTTGGGTAACTTGACATACTGTGTATTTTGTAGTGTTGAAATTGTGGGCATTAAGCAGAGGATTGCTCTCTTCAATGAGGATTTCCAAAAATGACCTGGACTAAGACAAAATGCACTGATGAGTGTGCCTAAAGAGCTACAGACAGTGAGATCCAGCATGAGCTAAGCTGAAAGATTAAATGACTCTGCTGAAAACAGTCAGAGGAACACTTCAGCAGTATAGATTTTATTGCATAGAATTATTGAGTAATCAAAGTATTTAGATCCTATTAGTTAAGAAAAATCAAACATATTAGCAGAAAAGCTGCAGATATCTTCAGAGTCAGTGATCCTCATTCTGCTTTCCACTGAGACCTTGAATAAAACATGCAGCTTCATCCTCTGCATCTGACTGCCTGACCACTGATGTTGAATAAATGTGTACCTTTTGTTATTAACACAGAAAAATACAAAATGATTTCATAATAGAGCATGCTGATGTGAATAGTAAGGATCTTCAAGGGTACCTGGCTCAATAAGCCTGAATAATGAAGTATTGCAATTTATAAATCTGCAGTCTTGATGGCTAAAATAAAAGGACTGACAGAGGTGTTGAATGAAAATAGGATTACAATTAGTTATGGAGGAATCTAAGACAATTCTCAGTATGCAGTCTTTATGCCTCTATTGGAACACATACACATACTTGGCTTAAAATCATATGTATAATACCTCATGTTGTGATGACAAAGCTAAAAATCACACTAGCATGCAAAGCATGAAGACATTCAGCAAAATCACCTTTTTCAGTATGAAAGGAGAAATGAAACAGAAGACAAAAGCAATTCCAGTTCAGAATATTTGACAGTAACTTTTGGTCATTGGGTACGTTCAATTCTCAAAGGATTTTCTTGCCCTGCTATGGTATTTTGTAGAACATCATTCTGTTGTTGATGTGGGGTGAGAATGGCAAGAGAACAAATCAGGATGATGCTCTGTTGTGTCCAGCTCTGTAGACAGGCAAACAAGCCAGTTTTGGTTTGTAAAAACAATTTACATTCCTTTAGAGACCAACACACATAAGCGTTTGATGAAACTGAATTTAAACAGGATCAAACTGAGCTTAAGCATCAAGAATATATTTATTATCACTAGTAATTCTTGCAGCAGAATCAATGCATTTTGTGTAAGGCAGCATGACTGACTTACTCTGCTCTCTTTTGAAGTTGCATTATATGTTCTGTTTAATTGCCAAATCTGCTCTCCCCCCTTCCTTTAGCAGGGAGTCACACTTGTCCAATTAACCTTATCTTCATCGTGTCCCCCTTAATAACCCTGCTTTCCATCAGAGCTCTGAGTGAGCTGTGTGGGTGTCTCTATCAGTGCAGGGATGTGTGAGGGGAAAGAATTGAACAAAGGCTGCATGGAATGGGGCTGGGTGAGCAGGTTAGAGCCCTCCTGTTGTCCCAAGATTATTATCTCTTAGTGGAAATCCTTCCTGAGCGCCTCTGGTGGGACTGGTGGGTTTGCAGAACCTCAGCTGCTGTTGGAGGCAGAGGAATGAACAAGTCCCGCAGATTTTTTTTGGGCAGTAGAGAAACTTTGTTTGTGTCTTGAGATTAATATCTTGATGTGTTCCTTATGGGTGTTTATTCCAGTGAAGTGTGCCTGCTGGAGGAGCTGTCATACTCCCTAAGCCAAGATTTCCTTATCTTTTCACTGTAATGTGCAAGTGCAACTAGGCTGGATTTACCTTTTATAACTAGTCAGGCTGTCTCACAGTTTAATCAACAGAAGGGGATGTTTACTAATCAAAGTCTGGGTATCTGTTCACATCTGTTGATGTCTTTCCATATGACTTGCTTTTCCCCTTCTGCTCCTGGATTGAGATTCCTTCCTTGCCAAAGAGATCAATCTGTGTTTGGATCCCTGTCATAGCCTAGGATGGGAATCCACCTGTTCTTACTGCAGCCAGAAAGCTGAAGGCCAACATTCCTGCAGAAATGACTGCTTTTACAAAGGTTTCCAATACACTGGGTATATTTTCCCCATCAGGATGGCAGCTGTGTCATGGGCTGGAGCCAGCTAGAAGCCAAATTCCCTCTCACTCTCCATCTCAGGGAAAAACTGGAGTGAGAAATCTCATGAAACAGCAGGAAAACATAGAGATCACTTCCTGATCACTCTCACAGACACAGTAGACTTGCCTTGGAAGAAATGACATAATTTATTGCCAATTATCATTGCTGCCAATTCAGTATGTCAATTTAATTTCTGGTTCAGGTAGTGGAAAACAAAACCAAGGCCCCTTTTTGTTATCACCACAAGTTAAACTCCCGCACTTCAGCAAGGCAACGAGTGGCATGGAGGGATTGCAGTCAGGGCACAGGAGATTTTCTCTTCAGCTCCTTCTCATTCTTGCTGTGCACCCTGGGTGTTCCTCCATGGGCACAACACAGATTTAAGTCAGCCAAATACATCAGACTAAGTCTGATCATTGGCATTTCAAGTTTTCTTCACAGATTGTTGTGTTTGTAGAGTTTTGTGCATTTCATCTTTTGTGATATGTCTATATATATAATATACAGGGACTCCTTTGATAGGGGAAAAGCTGATATATGTTTGAATTTTACTTTTCAGTGAGCTTCTCCTCAAATATAATTACAGGAATTCGAGGAAGGATAAAATGTGACAACATATTTGTGAATTGTGAGATTTAACAGAGACTCAAGTAGATCTTATTATTGATGTGCTTCCTGCTTCATTAAATTCCCCTTAAGGTTTGCAGCATGGATATGGATCATTTGCAATAATAATTATGCAATGATCGATTGATTGTGTCTGACATTGTACTTGTCACCTTGAAATGCAAAAACCATTCATTTTCCAGAGTGTGAACATTCCTCTCTAACATCAGACACCAGCATGCACCAGTTGGTGTTAGAGAGGGGATGCATTTGATAAAATTGGGAACTTCATCTTCACCTTTACCTAAAAT
The DNA here is from genome assembly GCA_035583215.1 of Arremon brunneinucha. Taxonomy (NCBI): domain Eukaryota; kingdom Metazoa; phylum Chordata; class Aves; order Passeriformes; family Passerellidae; genus Arremon; species Arremon brunneinucha. The sequence goes on from JAWWEX010000047.1 coordinate 4,180,788, forward strand.
GAAGTGCCACTTGTCATTTTACAAAAATGGAAATTGCCCAACCAGCAATGGTTGTAGATTAGGAAGCAAAGTCTAAGTTCAGAGGGATTGTTAAAATGGAATATTTGTATTTTAGTTGGTTCCTCTGTGTTACATAATGGGGTTTTCAATAAGTCTGTGCTGAGATGGGATGCAATGAGCACATGTAGATAAAACTGAGGTCTCTGCTTTGGGAACTGCTGTGTGTCTGTCTGCCTCACTGAGACCTTGATTCACAGCAGTATTAACTGGAAAATCAGCAAAAAAAAATGCTTCCACTGTAGCCATTCTCTGAGTAAAATGCTGTACATTTCATGTTTTGAGTGGTGTAATCATCATGACAATGTAATCTTCCTTTTATTAAGAATATTTGTAGCAATGAATGAAACTGTCCTTTGGGCTTTCAGAATTTTGTTTCTATTGAAGTTGCAGTGAAGCAGCTGCTTGATGGTTGCAGTTAAAGTGAAGTTAATCTGTGCTTTCTCAACTAATATTAAAGCAACAGCCAAGGGAAATGTTGTTTCTACATATTCCACTTGGAGCTTTTGCAGAGCATCCATTTTTATGGAATGGGAAGTGAAGACCAAAACTATGTTTGGTGAGATGAGGTTTGATTAAAAAGTGACTTTTTCAAAGCCAAAAGCTGGCTTCAGATTGCATCAAACCAAATATTTATTACTACTTTAATTTGAGATTTAAACTTTTATTCAGAGACCTAGTTTACCTGAGCTTTGGTTTTTTATAAGCAGGGTTTTTAAAACAAATGTATGGGATTTTTAATTGAAAAAAACCTCAAGTTTTAAGATTGTCAACATTCTTTAAGATGAAATGGTGTGCAGATGATTTTATTCCCTCCAAGGGTGAACAAAAATAAGCATATAAATTAGAATATGGAAATGTTTAATATATTGATTCTCGTACAACCAATCTGAAGAGTAACTGCAGTGCTAATGGTAAGGTGGCAATGTTGGTTGTACTGCTGATTTAAAAATTAGCAAATCTAGGTTTTATTTTTATGGATACTGAATAGAGCTTACAAAACTGCTTTAAAAGTGTGATGTAAGAAAAATAATTCAATTTTTTTAAGCAGTTATTTTTTACGCAACACATGTGTAAGATAACTGAAACACCTAACCTGAAGAAAGGTTTCAGCTGTGCTGTTTTCAGCTGAAAATACCTCAAATCAGTGGTATGAATTTGGAGAAGAATCTGAGATACATTGCCCCACCTGGTAACACACCCAATATATCCCATTCTTGCCCATTGAGTTGTAATTGGAATATACAATTACAATTATTTTTTTTCTTTCAGTCTATGAGAATTGAATGAGAAACTCCTAATTATAAATGCAAAGCCCAGCTGGAATTTTTTACTTATTTTCCATGTTCTTTATCCAGAGAAAACTGAGGGAACTTGGTTTTGCGAGGAACACTCACAATGGTCGTGAGCGTTTCTCCAGTTCTACCTTCACACTCCAGTCTTGTCTGGAATTGCAGCATCCCAGCAACACCAGGAACAGCAGAGGAAGGAGAAAACAATAAATGCCACTGAAAGGGAAGGGAAATGAAGGAAAGAGGGATCAAGGGGCTGAAATGAAAGGAGAATATTTAAGATCAGAACAGTCACTGTCCTTTTCATTTAAATGTGAAGGAATTGTGTCCTCTTGACATCACTAAGGTTCAGCTTCTAAAGCAACCCACAGGGTGAACTTATTTTTTGTCTTCATGTGTTTCAAACCCTATTTGCTGTCACAGCATCTGGAATAACTCTGCAATACTGTTAATAACGATGTTTAATAATAATGTCTATAATAATAATAATAAAGACAAAATTACAAATGCTTTAGGAAAAAGATGCTGGAGACAAATGAGGAATGTGGAATTAAGTCTTGTAAAGACTAGGAAGGTAATTTAATAATACACACAGGCCTAGCTGAGGTGGCATAAAACATCTCTCATTCTACAGCTCATGTGTGAGGAATCCTGTGGTGTGATGCAGTAATGTGTTACTGGCACTTGTAAAAGTTCCTTATGCACTTCTGTTTCTTACTATTCATTATTTATGTGTGTGTTAAACATTTACTCTCTTATTTCAGAAGGTTATCATATGCTATTAATGTAAAACTGCACAGTGAAAGCGAAGATAACAATCCTGTTTTAAGTTAATATATGGATGTTCACAGCCAGTGAACAAATTCTTAATTTAAATTGGTTTATAAAAAGCAATTATAAACAGACAAGTCAAATTTATCTCTTAGCTATAAAAACCACACACAAGTGAGCCACATGTTCAATTGGAATTTTTCCTGCTGAAAAGCCAGCCTGTTCATGTCTTATTCTGTTGGACATGGAGAAATTAATATTTACTCATGTTTTGCAGCAGTGTATTGCACACTGAAGATTTCTTTTTTTCTGTGATACTTCTGAAATAATATGGTTCAGTCATCTTTTAAATGAAGAGACTCCAATTTAACTTTAGAGGTACATCTTATCAGGGAACAAATTTAATAATGCTATCACAGCCAAAAATTGTAAACGTGACCAAGCAAGCTTGTTTCTATTTTTGTTAAATGCACATTATTTACCTGGATAAGTATTTTAGTGCAGCTTCCCTTATGGAAAACTCATCACAAAACTTCACATGTGCTGGTGTTACTTCAACCAGTCCTTTCGGTCTTTTTACACTGACTTTGTTCAGTTCAAACCCAACATTTTCCACAGCAAGACAGGTCTGTGAGATGAGTTGTTTTGGATATGATTGGCTGTATGGGAATCTTGTTTTCATACAGATTTTATGTATGTTAACAGTTCTGCTCATTTGGAACTATTTCATGTAAATGCCACCATGCTGTTACTTTTCAGATGAGCTGCACTTCAACAGAATGGTCTCAAACAGTAAAAATTATTGGGATTTCATTAGGGAAGCTGAAGAAATTGCAGCAGTTTTGATTATCACTGAATGATGACTGAATATTGAAAAAAAATGCTGGGTTGAATAGCCAAGAATAGCTAAGGAGCTGCAGGATAGGCCTGAGAATGATTTGTCAGTGTCACCTGATCACAGCACAGTATCACTTATCAAATTGTGTTCATCCCTGATAGTTTGTTGTGAATTGCTGATTTTTGGAACCACATGTGGCCCTGAAGAACCCGAATGTTGAGCAAAAGATACTTGCATGGCATGAGAGGTGATTCCTGGACACCCCACTTGGAAATCCCACTGGAGAAGTTTATCACTGATTTCTTTAAATGTCCCTCATCTCTATTCAGGAAGAATTTCAGATAAAAACCTTAAATCTGTGTGCTGGGTATGGTGTGAGGCAGAAACACCTTTTCCACTAAGGGAAATCCTGATCCTTGCTCCACACTTTGACTCCTTCTTAGGCAGCAAATCAATTCTTCTTTTAGTCATTTTCACCTCAGATTGTGAGGTTCTGCTGGGTGATTACTCCCGTTCAGTTTCTCAGTCATCTCCAGTGTTTTGAGTCCAACATGATGACTCCATTATTTTGGTATTCATATCCAGTTTTTTGTCAGGATGCCAAACTACTCTCTGAGATACTCAGGTCGCAAAAGGGGAAAAATATTTCCAAATTGGTTATATCCTTGATGATTTTAAATAAAATGTAATGTAATTTAAGGTAGGAATTAAAGTGTGTAAACTTTGTGGAATTGTTTTGTTTTTTTTTTAATGCAGCAATAGAGACTGCTCGTCCAAAATTCAAAATGCAAAGTGCCAAAAATGGATGGTGCTCACCCATGGGAATTAGGAAGTTCTTTGTAATAATATATTGTTTCTCCCTTGTAGATTGCAACCTGGTTAAGAATAATGATTTTTATATGCAGTAATACATCTAGATCCACTTGTAATTCTTAAGTTACATGTAGTACTCCAGGAAAATAAATATTTCATTACCAGGTGTCAGACTTATGGGCTAATTAACATTTCAGGAATGATAGAAGTAGTGTCATTAGCTCTGCTCATAGAGCTATGCAGGGTGTTGTTCCTCTCTACTTCTGTGGAATTTCTGCAATGGAAATGAATAGACAGAATTATTAACAGTTCCATGTTGGTGTTGAATGAGAGGAGCCCAGTTTATGATGAGATTGTAGAACACAGAGAAACTTCCATAAAGCCAGTTCAGGGTCCAAGGAGTCAGTGGTGAGTGTATGGGAACTCTCTGAATGCCAAGAGCATTTTTCAGTCCAATTAGCAAAATAATATCTGATCTCTTTTGGTGACGAGGAGGAACCCTGGCAGTGCATGAGACTGAGATGTCTGAGTGTCAGCTTATGTTAAATGCTTTATCCTTTAAGGAAAGGGCTTGCAGCTAAAGCACCTGGGGTCTGACTCCAAAAGGACAGTACTCCCAAGTTTAAATATTTAATGCTTGTTTTTCAGCTTTTATCTGTTTGCTGATTTGTTTGCTTGCAGCCAACTCGTGTTGCAGGAATTGTCTAGGAAGGATTGAGGGGAAGATACATGGGAGGAAAATGACACAAAATCCAGGGCTTGAATTAGGCTCTCCAGTAGCAAGCTGGCTTTCCAACTCCATAATAAAGTTCAAGGTAGCAATATTTTTGTCCTGCTGTCTCCTTTGAGACAGGTGCAGAAGCCTTGTGGCAATATAAAGCACAATACTAAACTGTTCAGTGATTGATTTGGACAGTTCAGGATCCAACATGGTTGTTAGGGCAAAATTAGCTACAGCAGTGAAATACCCAAAGTAAAAGACTGCAGACTGTGGGACTCTTCCCAGAGAACCCAGATGTGTGATTGAGCCTGGAAAGGTTTAAAAAGGAGGGGAATTCTATCCTTTCATTTGGAGATTTCTGTCACAATTACAATGCTGTACAAATCTGTCAATGGCATTTACTTTCTGTCTTCCCAGCTGGGTATATTGCACATTGAACACAGAGATTTTCAGAGAGAAAGTTAAAGCAATCTTCTCTGGAGTTTTTGCATGAGGATGGATAGTTCTGTCCAGTGATCTGCTGTGAGCAATTTTTAATGGCAATTTTTGCAGTTTAATAATTGCACAATTAGACCACAAACCTGTCAGTATGTAAAGTCATTTATAAAAGGAATGAAGTTGGCATTCTGTATAATAACAAGTATCAATGCAGATTTTTTTTTATTTTTTTTATTTAGAGCGTTGTGTCTTCAGCTTTTACCACAGAGTATCATTGGGATTATTTCGAGCAAGCAAAATATTGGATAGCACTTCTCAGTTTGTTACAGAATAATTTGTTTTCCATTGACGAAAACATATAGAAAGCTTTATTTCCATTGATGTAAGCAATCATTAATAATGGGGACAAGTATTGGGTTATTCTGGATACATCAGTTCTTCCAGGTGTATCTTACAAGAGGCATATTTCAGAAAAAACTAGGTTTCAAATAGTATCCACAAGCTCAGAAATCTGCTAGCTTTAAATATTTAAGACTGCAGGGAAAACAATGATCAGGCTAAAAAAGGAGCACAAAACACAACTTTATCTGAGCATTAAGGCTTTGTATTTGATTATAATAAAAAGTACCTGAAATGCTTATCACTAGCCCTTTTAAAGGGTTAAAGAATTGGCAGCCTAAACCTGCATTATGCAAAGTAATTTATTAATTTGCATGTATTTCTATGTGATAGCAGGTCAGTGAGGCATATTTCTCTGATCTACTGTGCATAATAAATATATGAAATATCTATTCCACAGCGCCTTTGGACTTCACAGGAACAGTCCCATTTTGAAATACTGTGGCTAATCTAAAACTATACAGCTGAACAGAAAACCAAAACCAGTCCCAAATATGAATAAATGATTTGCTACTTAATATGTCAGTGTTTTTTGTCAGGTTGATAACATTAGGCTCAGCTGCATTCAATTCTAAACCCTGCAATATTTGAAGCCTGATATTGTGCCTCTCTAAATTTAATACATGGACCTCAGTAATAGAGGAAATCACTTTAGCACTTGGCAGTTTGTAATGCTGTATAAAATTGACTGCCCTGCAAACACAATAGCGATAATAAAAATTGTGGTCAGTAGGGGGGTGTAATGCATTTTCCAGCCTCAGCAAAGGTCCAGAGGAGATTTATTGAGATTTTGCTGTTTGGGTGAGGATCAATAGAGCTTCGTTAATAATTTGTTCGAAGGGCACCCTTCAGGGATATGACATTTTACTTTAAAACTTGGATAATTTGGAAAGCATGCCTGGTGATAACAATGTCAAGTCCCTGTGTTTCATGGGCATGGATTTTTGCATTCAGCTTGTGGGAGCATTTACTTGCCCAGCAATTACATTTGAAATCATTCAATATATGAAGCAGGCCAGTATTGATAACAAGATTCCACATTTTCTAATGCAACTCTTAAGAAAGACTCCCAAACTCATTCTCAAGCCCTCCATTTTGTCTGTTGTTTTCTCCTGTAAGCAGAGAACATTTAAACATCTGTCTTGGTGGTACATAATCTTCATGAATATCTGGAACTACACACTTATTTTCGTGACTGTAGAATTAGATTTCATGAGAATTCACCCCTTTACTTTCCTAGTGCTGGCAGGACTGCACAATAACTATTAGGTTGGCTTAGATATCTGTACTTCTTTTACATTTTCCTGAAAGAAACTTCACTTTCTGGGCTAAGCAAGCCTTCCTTTACTGCCAGCAACTTTTGATGGACACTGCTGTTTGCAAGGAAACAAAAATTTGTCATCACTTGCAGCTGGAACACAGGGACAGGGTAGAGCAGAAGGATTTATTTCCAATGAGCATGCACAAAGTAAGATTTATGACTTTTGCAGCTCTGATGACGTTCCTTACACAGTTGCTGAGCTTCAGCAAATTAAAGGATCCAGGAGTACTGAGGGGTGTGTTTTTGTAATGAGGGAAGAGAGACAGAAGCAATAAGAAGATAATTAAGGTAACAACTTGTGAAAAATTAAAGTGTTTCTGTCTTTCATTTTTGAATCTCTGAGCATAAACTTTGTAGTTGTTAATTTAATTGCTGATGTTCTCTGTATCCCTGAAGAATATTAAGGATTAATCATCTGGTTCATTCCAACAAGAGATAAGGCCTAAGTGAATTGAAATTTTACCAATTTAACCCTCTCTCCCTTCTAATATGACATGATTAACATTCTTCAATTAACAACACATAATTATTCTAAAGGCCTCATTGCACTTACTCCATTTTTCAGTTTCAGGTTGCCCTTTGCAGGTATTTCAAAACTGAATAGAAGGCAGGCTATATTTTTGTTCTGTATTATTGGTCACTTAAATCCAGCTAAATTACAAGAATTGAGATTTTTAACTTCTTTTGCTCCTTTTCCCCCCGAATGATCTCTATGAGCACGTCCTGAAAATCAGTTCTGATCAGCTGAACATTTTCTTGAAGGTCCCTCTTTAAGGATAGTCAAGTATTTCTTTTTCAACCTTTGCCAATCTGAAGAAATTTCCTTAATTATTTGTGACAGAATACTGATTTACAGAACTAGCAATTTCATTGAGCCTTAGAATGCAGAGCTTTTCATTTAAATATTACTACATAATGTATTTAATTTTTTAAAATAAAAGATAACAACATTATTTACATTCCAAGGCATTGGTTTTGAGCAACACTCGGTAAAAATGCAGCACTTTTATGCGACCTGGTATTTACTGAAGTGCTTTCCAGCATCTTTCACTGGGTAAATAGTAAAGAGCTGCCTTGTGTCTCGTGGATAATCGAGTAGTTGTTAGAGGGGAATCATTAATTTATGGCAAAATAAGACAAAACAAAACTAGATAGGATGAAAATACATCTGTTTTCCTTCTGAAAGCAAGGAAGTAAGGGAAGTTTACTGATTTATAGAGTTATGGTTCTAGAATTGTAGATTGATAGCACTACATGAAAACATTACTGTTTTTCTTTTAAAACTTTTAAAAGGAAAATGTTGTTGCTTCCCTACCTAGTGCTTAAAACATTCCATATTTTTCTTTTCCTCTTTAAGCCTTGTGAACATTTAAATACCAATTATTTTCCATTTAAATTTTAATGGAGCAGATGCCTGATAACCATGAATATTCCTGCTGTATTTCTCAGGGTTCTGTGCTGTGGAAATCTGGGATATTTCATGTAGGGACATGAGGTAAGACTGGACCTCTCCAGGTGTCAGTCCATCCCCAGGTACCAGCATTGAAGTAACAATGCTTTCTCCTACACCTCAAGCAAAATTGTATTAGGGGAGAAATTAATTGCAATTATGTTCTTTCATGCATTAAAGTTGCAGGACTTTATTGAAAACTATTAAAATCAGCTATGATATGCAGGGCTACAGAATGGGGAGAAGTCTAACTTGCTAGAAAATACAATCAAGGATGATTGAGATAGAGAAATATTATCAGGGAGACAGTTGTGTGTGTGTGCACATATGTATATGTTTATATATTAATACATTTATATGTACTAACTTAAAGCATTTATATGTACTAACTCAATACGTATAATATTAATAAATTTATATGTACTAAGTTAATACATATAATATTAATATATTTATATGTACTAACTTAATACATATAATATAAATATATTTATATGTACTAACTTAATACATTTATATGTACTAACTTAAATTAATACATTTCTATGTACTAGCTTATAAGACATCCAGATTTTTCTCTTTCAGAAACAAACAAAACATCAGCTTCTGTACTTTTGTAAAAAGGAGACTGATATCTTTAGGGAACTGAAACGTGCTATCTTTTCATGGGTCAGAAAAATTGTTTCCCAACAATTAAACACAGTTGTTATTTTGTTGTTTCTAGAAGTTCATGTTGACTTGATGATCCTGACAGGTGGGGAAAGGATGCCCACAGACAGCAATGGTTCTCTCCACTGCTGCATTTTTAAAAATATGTCAGGGCTGAATTGTTTGAAATTTTGCTCAAGAGGAAAGAATACTACCAGTGGAATAATCAGCAAGTGAAATGACTTTGACCCCAGGCACTACCTGTCTCTGCAAATTCCTGCCCTGGGTCTCTCCTTGCAGCAGGCAGGCAGGAGTCTCAGGATGTGAATGTTAAATGTGAGGAATGCCTTGGACACTGCTGTTGGTGTATCTGTGTGTGCAGTTGTGCTTTCTGAGGCCAGGGTGGGCTCAGGGAGCTGGGCTGAGCAGCACAGCCTGAGCTCTGCCAGCATCCCAGGGAATGCCTCAAACCAGGATGGCAATTACCCTGCTTAGCCAGCGCCTCTTCCCTTCCCTGCTCCCTCTGCAATGCATCCAGCAAAACAAGAAGCAAACTTTTTTTCCTATTTTTTTCACCTACCTTCCACATTGGTCACTATTTTGGGGCTCAGCACCTGTTTCACTCTTTTTTTAGAAGCATGGATGAGCACCACTTCCTAAAATGAGCACAGGACCTGTGCCAGTAAATCCCCTCTGGATGATTCAAAACCTTTTTCAGAATCTTCCCTTCAATTTAACCAAATCTGCTTTCTTTGAATTAGCAAAAGAATCTCTTTTCTCAATGAAAGTAAAAACAATTCTTTTGTTTAATCAAAGGACGGCAAACAGAGATGCTTCACTCATTTTGACAGCTGTGATGTGCAGGATGTGACCCTAGCCAAGGCAGTGATAAGAAGTATTCAAAAATCAGCCAATATTACAGAAGTAGCTAGGATGAATAAGTATTTAAAAATCAGCCAGAAGTAACTAGGATGAAAGAGAGATCCTTATTTAAAATAAATTAATATGAAGAATGAAACATGAATTAGGAACTTCTATCATTGTTCTGCAACAGGAGGCACTGCTGATGTGCACAGGGAGAAATAACTTCAGAGGAGAATAACTCCTGGGTTTTTTTTTGATGTGTTTTGTTTATTTGTTCCATAGTTGGGTATGGTTTCAGATTTATCAGAGAAAAGCCATAGGAAGACCATTAAATCACAGACTTAATTGCAGTTTCTTCCTCTGTCAGCTTTTGGGGAGCCAGGTGCTCTGTGGTGTGAGCAATGCTGAGTGTACTCATTAGCAAGGGGAACATCCCGGGGGGTTGCTCCTGGCCTGCAGCCCCCACCAGGACCTACAGCCTAAGATCTATGGCATCCTTAGGTATTTTACACTTTATTTTACCTCTCACAACAGGCCCCAGCCTCTCCTGGTTACTGCTGTGCTGTGTTACTCTAATGCATGAAGGCAACTGCTTTGCTCTGGGAGGACTGCTGAAAATTTTCATCATAGAAGCAGCCTCTGAGGTCTGGTTTAATTTATTCTGAGAAACTCTACAGAGAAATCTACTAGTTAGTGAAAAAAAAAACAAACAGTTATTGTATGCTCTGTAATGTACTGTGTGCTGGGGGAAAAGAGTGAAAAATCCTGCACTGTTCAACTGTTTGGCTACTTGAAAAATATGAGGAAAGAGAAAATAAGATAGGCAACTGAATCTGTAGTTCCTTGAGATGAAAGACTCCTGTATTGTTCTCTACTTTTGTCAGCAAACATCCTCAGATTTGGGCACTTTATTTCTGCAGAAACAATTTCTGCAGCACCACAAAGTCGTATTAGGCTCCTGCACATTGGTAAGCTTATTTGTGGGGTAAAAATAAGCACAAGACTGGAATGTTCAGCTGAATGACAGCTTGTCAAACCTTCAGCAATTCAGGGTTTGCTCAGCCATGCCCTCTCCATCTGCCCTGGGGAGGGAACATCCATGTCATCATGGACCAGATGTAAATCCTGCCCAATTCATCACCTGCAGAGCTGCTTGGGATGGGATCCCAGGGTCAGTGCCATGGGCTTTCATGATAAGTTTTGGTGCTAGGACAATTTATTGCTGAAGTTTAGAATGTACTGAAAAAAAGGAGCTGTGTTTGGCTCAAATTCATGTGTGATCTGGATGGGGAAGTCTTTTTGTGGAACTTGTGCTGGCATCTACCCAAGGGGCAGGAAATACCTGAGCAGCTAATCCAGGTGAATGCAGAGAATTTATCTGTGTCTTTCACTCTTTCCCTTTCTCCGGGTTTACCTTATTTCCTTATTTAGTTATCAGTACCTTTATTTCCTTATTTAGTTATTTATCTCTTGTGTTGGAACACCAGTGTTCTCCAGGTAAGTCCTGAAACCCATATTTGCTACACTTGACTACAATTAAGGATGCAGTTAAATTTTCAGGTGTGTAGTGATCTGATTTCCTCTGTGCAGGCAGACCCCTACAGACCTGAAATACTTTCTGCAGTAGGGCTGCAAAGGCAGCATAATTCAAAGTAAGATAAATGAAATGTTAAGCTTCTGACATACAGAATTTAAGTAAATTCCAGGTTTACTTCCTTTTTTGATGCCTGTGAGCTGTGGCCCATCCACGTGCTCCTAAATTTCAAGGGTTTGGTATTGATTCAGTGATAAATTATTAATTATATGTGTTTCTTCATTTCTTTTGTCACTGGCAATACAGGCTAAGCATGTACCTTGCTGCTGGTAGAAGTTTACAACTTCATATCAAACAAAAAGCAACTGAATATAGATATAAAAACTGACTGATTCCACAGGTGAAGTGGTAAAAACCCACTCACAGACATTTAAGAAGCATATGGTAATCAGACTGGAAAATATGACATTTCTTCTCTAGCATCTTTCTCTAAGGATGACTTCATATGAAACTTAGAGGAAATAAAACCCAAACAAACAGGAAATAATGTATTTTTTAATTAAAATAAAAATTCAAATTGAATTAAAAAATAACCCTGTATGTATATGATAATTAAGAGGCAGGTATCTTTTAAAAGTCTGAATTATAAAGGTTTGTTCTTAATTTCTTAATTATCACTGGGTAATTTATCCATTAATATTTCTCTCACTATAAATGTTCAGGAGAAAGCAGGGTTAGTATTTTCTAATAGTTGCATGAGCCCTGCAGCTCTAGGATACTCAGCTTCAGAGGAATGGCCATGTATTGAATATATTGCATTTAATTTTGAAGCATTATTCACCATTTTTAATTTAGCAATAACAGAGTAAATGTCTGTAACCTCTGGTCTGGTCTCAAACAATTTACTGAATATATGCAGATTAATGAAATTTAATTAGCCAGTGGAAAACTGTGTTTTCAGTAATTTGTGGGAAATGCTGGTTAACAGATGACAAATGTGTCTGTATTAAGTGTGACTGTATTCAGTTGAGCTGCTGTTGATTTTTTCTTTTGAAATCGTTCAGAAATTGAGAAATTGCACTGACAAAAGGACAGAGAGGTGAAACTCAGATTTTCATCACACAGGATGATGTTTGCAGGGTGTACAAGAAGCTGGGCCAAAGAGGGGATTTGTGGTGCTGCCTGTGTTCACACTGGGATTCACACTGAATGTGACCAGAGAAGGACTCAGGCTCTCCCTCATTATCTACAAATGTTTTCATCTTTTAAAGGCTGAACAAATGCTCACTATTTTGAAATATTTTGGGGCTTAGCACCCATTCACCTCTTTTTTAGAAGCATTGATGAGCAGCACCTCCTAAAATGAGCACAGGACCTGTGCAGGTAAATCCCCTTGGCTTGAACACCAAGGCTGGCTCCTGAATTTCACATGGATAACAAGGGCTGTCCAGTTCAGTTCTGCCCCAGCCCACTTCAGTAAACACTTTGGCAAAAAAAATGAAGTTTAAGTGTCAGTAAAGAGTGCTGTTAAATCTAACAAAGCCTTTAGACTGTGGGAGCCACTCCAGCTCGTTCACATTAACACAGATTCCTTGTTGGTTGGGCCGTGGAGCAAGAAAGCTTTGAGGTAAGGATAATTTCTGTGTTAAATGCACACTGCTAGCCAGATTTAATTACATCAGATAAAGGATGACTAAATTTCCCTCTAGTAATTAATATGCATTTCTAGAGCAGTTTGTATCTTACATAAAGCAGCAGTGCCTATAGTCCAAAAACATAACAGTGGATAGTTATTTCAGCTGACCAGCAATGCAGATAAATACATAAAAATGGGAATGGAAAAAAGTATGAAAATAAAGAGCCTTCTTGAGGAGAAAATACAGCACAATATTCAATTTTACCCTTGCAGAATTATCTGTTCTTCCACTGACCATGGTAACTGATATTTTGAACAGAAACTGAGGTCTGCAGTTCTGGGTTTTGAATCTAGTGTGTATAAGCATTTTTTGGGTTGGTTTGTTTGTTTGTTTGTGAGGCTTGTTTGTTGGTTGGTTTTGTGGTTTTGTTTTTTTTTTTTTTTTACCAATTCAGATATAGAATTCTGGTTTTACTTTTTGCCAAGGCCTGTTATACTTTTATAAGAGTTTCAAAGTCATCAAACAGCAATTTTGTACTGATGGCAGTTTCTAGATTTTTTACTGTAATAAGCAACCAACATTGTAAAATATGACATCATGATGATGTCAGAGAAAAATCAGTAAATTTTTTGTCACATGTAATTGAGTAATCAAACAAATGGTATCACTGCATGAATATGTTACAGTATCACCAGGTTAATTAAGAAGAGGAGGAATGAAATCCACACCAGAGAGATTAAATACTCCCTAGTGTGTTTCTGTAAATAGCAAAAGACATTTGAGATAAGAATGCTATAGGAACATCAACTTACTTTTGCTGTTGCCTAATTTACAGATATATGTCCAAGGATGCTACATCACACACAATGTGGATAAAAGCTGTACAGTATAACTGAAGCAATATAATTTAATTAGATCTTTTGGCTTGTGTTGTGCTTTGTTTGCATTGAGCATCTTGTAGCATTGCATTGTTGATCAGTGATCACATCACTGCAGTGATAAAATAGCTGCAAAATTATTCACTTGTCTATATCTGCTTTTATTAAGTGTTGAAATTTTTTTGCTTTTATCTGCAAAATCCAGAGTTAGTCTGCATGCATTGAGCAATGCATAATCAGAACACACTAAAATGGATGTAACAAACAGTGTCAGGTGTGTTTAATATCAGTATACATCAAAGTGTCCCAAGTCCTACCCCTATGGCTTAGAGAGGAATTAGGAACATTTGATGTCTGTGGTAAATTCAGAAGTAAGAATTTGGAATAGAAGGCTTTATGAAGACTTTTAAAAGTAAGAGCAGTGCTTGTTCTTTTCGAGGTAGAGCCACTGGATTTCAGTCAGCAATGCAGAGATTCCTCTTTCTGCCTGGCTCTGTGGTTTTGAGCTGTCTCTTCTTTAGCAGATCGTGCAGAGCAGCCCACAGGTTTTCTTTTGAGGGGTAGGGGACAAATTTTATAGCTTAGAATAAGTTCACATCATTTGAAAAAGGGTACACTGCATACTTTTAACTGTCTAACTCACTGTCATAGAATAATGTGGATGTCAAAAGCTTGCATAGTTCAAAATCCGTTTGATAAACGTGGAAAACAAGTTCTGATGCATTATTTAAGCAGAAGTGATTGAAACAGATCAGTGCAGGTAAAAAAGCATCACAGGGAAGTCCATTATATTGTTGCCTTATTTCTCACTCTCCAAACTTTCCAAGCCTTAGACAAATCTGGAGATAGAATTTTGGGACATTTTATTTGATGAAACACAGCACAGCTGCTGATGCGTTATGTCCCTGTGTGTGGCAGTGCATGACTGAAGGGTGTTTGTCACATTTTACTTGCAGACAGACCATATGAAGAAACTTGAGCTCAGGGAAATGCAGCCTGTTTCTGTCGCACCTTGCTGTACAGGGAGAGTTTCTATCCAAAAGGGAAACACTGGGGCATCTTTTAGGATCATCATGGCGATGCTCTGATGTTGGCCTGGAAAGGTTTATGTACAGTAGAGGTGCAGCTTTATGTCTAATGTTAAAAATACAAGCCATCAAGCACAGATTGCACATCCTGCTGCATCACCCTCCTTAATCTGTGTGAAACAATCTGACTTGCAGAAACTTGAGGGCAAAGAGGGAGAGAACCTGATTTGGTCCCAAAACAGGAGTCATTAACCTTGAGCACTGAGTCACTGAACTTGAGGTGAGCAGCACTGCTTCATCTCCTCTAATCTAACAGATCCTGTCTTGGCAGTCTCTGGTGGTCATTTCCCCAAACACCAATGAAGCCATGGAGAATAGCATTAAAAAAAAAAAAGAAGAAAAAAGAGAGATAAAATAGAAAATAGAGGAATCTAGACTTGTATTTCTGATATACCCAGCTTTTACATCTCACACTAGGTCATCTTAACACATACCACAATATCTGACCCACTGGTGATTAATTAGGAATAGATTCAAGGATCAATTTAATGATTTTGAAATGCAGTATGTGTTTATTCTATCTGTGCTAATAAATATATAAAAGAGCCACTATTATGGGAACATAATTCGAACAGCAAGCAGTTTGTTTCACAAGAAAAACATGCACACTAAAAGATATATATATGTGTGTGTGTGTATGTGTGTGTGTGTATGTGTGTGTATATATATGCTAGGTGGTTACATATATATATATATATATATATATATATATACATATAAGGTGGTATGGATTTTTAAACATATCTGCGGTCTTTATTTGAGAATGATTTCTGAGAATACTGAGTGTGGTCTCTAGATCCAAACTTCACAGGAGGAAAACCAGCAAAATAGATTTCCAGTGAAAGTCACCAGTCCCCAAAAATAAAATGCACGTTAAAATGTTTAATGCTAACAGTATCTTTGGTTCAAAGTCTAAATATCTTGACTTTTTAGACAGGAGGAGAAATCTTGGTGTGTTGTTTTGTTCACAGTTCAAAAATGCAGGCTGTGTTTCTGCTTTACCTGCAGAAGGTGTTATTCTGGCAAGCTGTGTGTGCATTAGGTCACACAGTGACACAGCTTGTTTAGACCTGGAACAACCAGAGGAATTCAATCCACGTCCTTGCCTTCAGTTTTATTATAGTTGATTATTCACTAAATATTCAGAGGCTTCAGTGTCATTAAGAGCATATAGCCAAAATGACATGGGCAGTATTATCCTCATCAGTGCAGGTTAATGAAAGGAAACTCAGCTGGGTTAATGATAGGAAACTCATCTGATCATCTTTCCAGGAGTGTCAGGCACTGCAGAGCTTTCCCTCATGCATGTGTGCAGTGTGACAGGCAGCTCTGAGCAGCTCTGGGCTCGGGGATGGAAGCAGGACCATGTGCTTGGTCATTAAATACATTCCTAGGACAAACTCAGGCACTGGGAACATGTGAAGTACAAGATACCATCTATTTTGTAAATGAATTTCAGGCAAACAGAAGTTTGTGTACTGTGCACAGTGTTATAATATGGAATCAAAAGGAATTTTGTGCACAAACTGCTTGATGGTATATTCAGAGTACTCGTACATTGTGGTTTTGTTAGGGGTGGTAAAGTTGTGCTGGTTGAATGAGCCCAAAAGAGCAGGGATCTGCAGCACCTGTGCCAGGCTGAGATCAGGGGGCAGCTGATGGCAGAGGCATCAAAAGAATTCTGCATCTTGCCATCAATGTCATGCCCCTGATCTGGATTATGAACACAAATTTATTTATGCTTTTCCACTAAGGATGTGTACCTTTAGAAACATCTTACTTACTTGGGGGAAATGTTGTGGGGATGAACCCTCTCCCTTTGCCCTATTCTGTACTAAAATTTAAGTCCTCTTTTTGTTCTTTTAACACATGTATTTTAAGCACAGAGAATATATTTATGTCTTCTGAAAGGCAGACTCATCTAGAAGTTCCCTCAACACTCTTGTCTCAGTGAAGTACCACTGGAAGAAATTAAATTTAATCAGTATTTTATATGAAATTCATCAGCATTTCAAGACAGTAAGCCACATTCCCTGTTAAGGTCAGACTTTTTTCTATCCCATTATTCAAGCCAACACTGTTCCCAGCAAATTTTTATTTTCAGAACTTGCATGAAATTTAAATAGGCAACAAAACCTTTCTTTCACTCTGTGCCTGAAAGTGACGTAACAGTGACTCATGTTTTATGTCATGGTTTCACTTCTAGAAGAATTACATCAGCTTAAACTTTGATATTAATGAATTATATAACTTACAGAGATCTACATTATTTCATAAGAAACATTGCCAAAGCTGGATTTTTATTATCTGCATCTTCAATAATGATGCTTATTTAGTGTTTGTATACAATGATACAAATTAATTTTTCTTTTTGTTAGTGCATGTAGGCTTAGGAATGCAAAGGATTTTTTTAAAGAAATAACTAAAACCCCAGTTCTCTCAGGGTTTGGCAGGCAAGCAATGAGATAAAACAATGCCTTAAAATTACTCAAAAGCTTTTTTTTTTTTTTTGCTTTGATTTCTATTCTTAAATTTCCTATAACTGTTTTCTCCTCTCCAAAGCAACTGTAAGGACTTGGTCAGTCTGGAGCATGTTTAGATAATTCCTAGTGGCAAGGTCCAAACTCAGCTGAGCTGTTTTGGCTGGTGATGGACAATGATGTGATGCTGGAAAATCCCTTGGGTTGGTACCTGTGACAGCCAATGGAAGGAGTTAACACTGCCCTGCAGATTTGGGATTCTCTTGCATATAAAAATCCAGATAGGACTCTATAACTTATTGTATAATAGTTCATAGTTCTGTGCTTAAAGGGCAGTGCAATTTTCTGTTCCTTCCAGAGCCAGTGTCCTACAACACACAAGGACTTGTACACGCTGCTAAATTTTTAATGTCCTTTTGTTTTGGTTTGGAAAGACAGGTGTCTGCTAAGGAAGGCAGGAACCTCCCCTGAAATGGAAAACCTAAACCCCTTCCCTATGAATGATTATAATTTTGAATTTAAGGGGCTCTCAGGCAAAGATATGGGAGCAGGAATTACAGTTCTTTATTAGGGAAGAAAATAAAAATAAAAAAAAATAAAATGCAGTAATACAAAACAAGACTGCCAGAGTCAGAGCATGCCCTGCCTCCTGTGTGTCAGGGAGGTGTCCCAGCCCCATCCCATGGGGGCTCAGCCCTCCTGCAGTGCCAGCTGTGGCTCTGCTG